>NW_019091477.1:280443-438422 GCF_001949145.1 Acanthaster planci | reverse complement strand
AGAGTTCAGTTCCTTGTTTCCTCTTTCCATTACCACTGTGCCATTAAGGTAGTGTTCAGTTCTTTTTCCTCTTTCCATTACCCTTGTGCCATTAAGGCAGAGTTCAGTTCTTTTTTCCTCCTTCCATTACCATTGTGCCATTAAGGCAGTGTTCAGTTCTTCGTTTCCTCTTTCCATTACCACTGTGCCATTAAGGTAGTGTTTAGTTCTGTTTTCCTCTTTCCATTACCACTGTGCCATTAAGGTAGTGTTTAGTTCTGTTTTCCTCTTTCCATTACCACTGTGCCATTAAGGTAGTGTTTAGTTCTTTTTTCCTCCTTCCATTACCACTGTGCCATTAAGGCAGAGTTCAGTTCTTTTTTTCCTCTTTCCATTACCACTGTGCCATTAAGGCAGTGTTCAGTTCTTTTTTCCTCCTTCCATTACCATTGTGCCATTAAGGCAGAGTTCAGTTCTTTTTTTCCTCTTTCCATTACCACTGTGCCATTAAGGCAGTGTTCAGTTCTGTTTTCCTCTTTCCATTACCATTGTGCCATTAAGGCAGTGCTCAGTTCTGTTTTCCTCTTTCCATTACCACTGTGCGATTAAGGAATGATAATACCATGGAATGGTTATAGCGCACTCTTTGGTTGGTGGGCATTTTATAGCAGAACCTGTAATGCAGCACACACAACAGAAATTCCTCCTGCTAGGATTGCTAGGACAAACCAATCAATGTCGTCAAGTTCGGTCAATTTTATTCCAGTGTTAACCTGCAAGTTGGCGGGATATTTTGTACCATCTCACAGCCGAGATTTTGGCTGTCCCAAGCCTGATTTTTTTTAACTCTCGGCTTGCATGTAAAACACTCCTTATAAATGCAGAAATGGAGTATCTAGTCAATCTTGATAGTTGATTTGGTCATTTGAAGTTGAAGGTTACAAGCATAACGTAAGCGTAAGCCACTATGCGCACTCAGCATAGCAGTTGAAAGTGCTGGTACGTTTTTTTGGTCGACCTGCTTCGGGGAAGTGGGTGCTACATGGGAACAGTATAGTGAAGGCTGTTTTTTTATTTGAACTTTGAATCAAAATAACCCGCAACTGCCGAGTTGAAATAAAAATTTGCCTGCTGCTGCCGAGGCTTATAAATTAAATGTTACCATCAAACTGTAGACAAGGTAGCCAGGACTCCGCTACATGGATCCATCAGCTGTGATGAGGGACAATTGCTAACGAACCAGCTTCCAAAGCCCAGGCAGCCGTGAAGGATGAAACTCTGACATAAGGACTTTGTTGCCTCAGGGCAGTTGTCGAGAGCAGAGAGTGGAGAGAGAGTGTGTGTGTGGGCTGTGTTGTCCACGACAGGTCTTTTATGGACACGCTACGCTCCAAGGGTTACGGAGAACCTGTAGGTCAAGGTTCTACCTAATGAAGTCTGGCTTTTTATTTACAACCACCTGGCCGCATGCTTGGGAAAAAGAAACTAAATGAAGGAATTTACTGCAACAGTACGAGTGATTTTCACAGAACTACAGTCAAAGTGACTGTAAAAAGCTGCTTTATGCAACTAAAGGCTGCGCTTGTAAAAAAATTGGAAAAGTATGGCTGACCTCTTTCATGTGGCCAAGTGGTTAGGGTCTATGGTTTCCAATCATAGGGTTGGAGGTTCGAATCCAACTGCTGGCAGTATGTTGTGGCCCTTGGCAAGCCACTTCATCTCTGCTTGCCTCTCTCCACCTAGGAGTATAAATGGGTACCAGCATTAGCTGGGGAAGCAGCCTGTGATGAACTGGCATCCCATCCTGGGGGAAAAGAAATATTCTCAGTCATTTCATGCGAAGGAAACCACAATAAACATCGGCCTGATGAGCCACATTGGCTCGGACCAGACTTTTTTTGGGTGGGTTTTTTGGCTTTTTCTTTCAGGAAAAAGGGGTGCTTGTAATGAGAAAGATGCATGTATGTGCGATTTTCATAGAACTGGTGTAAAAAAGACCACAAGAGAGTTACTGAAAACTCCTGAAGGCTCGACTACTGTACTGTGGCGATATCAGACAAAATCTCGAGGGGGCAGACCTACTGCCTGGTTCTTTTAGGGTCAAATGAACACACACAATTAATTGCACAATGGTGATTGTTAAGTTGTCAAACCTGAATGTGATTTGGTTCAGGTAATGTCTTAGGACCCCTATTGGCTTGAGTGTCTGTATTTGAAACCTTCAAAATTGCCTTGACATTACTTTGGGCATGTGTCTGTGACATCAATATATGGCTTCAACATCATCTCCAATACTTAAAGACAACTTACAGTCACTACAGAAGACAGACTTCTCCTGGATGGACAGCACATTTTTTCCACTCTCACAACCATCTCTGCTTCCATCCACTTGCAAACAATTGCCCTAACAATAAAGAAAAAGTTAACTGGACTGGAGAAATTGAAAGGCCTCATTTCTGTCAATTAATATGAATGATTCCAAAGCCATTTCCATAATCAAAACAAGCACAATATATAACCCTAACTGTTCAGGGTTGTTTGGCTAGAAACCCTGCCAGACAACATCAGTCTGCATCATTTGTCAAAGTTATTTGCTTGCCCAGTGTAATAAGATCCTACATGTCAACTTTCCCCAAGGCCAAACAGCCTGGCAGTCTGTGCTTGCCAGCCACCACAAGATCCAACAGTGGCATTGTTCAAGGAGACTAGCTCCTGTTGTTTCAACATGAACAGTTTTTGTTTGGCTGCTGTTGATTGCCCAGTGCATCAAAAGCTGTGTTCCCATTGGACTTTTTTGGTTAACTTACCACGACTTTCCTGTAGAATTACAAAATTAAATCCAATGGGAACACACGGTAAACTATAACGTCCCTGTCAACTTACCGTGATCGCGATGTAAAGCTAACAGGCCGAAAGGGTCGCATAAGCTTTCCGTGCAGACACGGTAAGTTAGCAGGGGTGCGAAAAGTCCACTGGGAACAATTCCCATACAATGTAGATTGACCGCGACCACGCTAAACATACGAACCAGACTATTGCCCACACAGAGAAAATGGTTGTATGGTTCCCAGCCTCCAGCTCCATGCGTACAGTACAGCAGCATGCCACACACACACAGTGAGGCATGCCCAGATAAAGCTATACACACATTTTGTACAGGGCTTTTCTTGTACGAGTTTGTCGTCTTTATAGCAGATTTGGCCAAATTTGTCTGATTTTATCTTTGTTTTTGTCAAATTTTGCCGATTTCATCATTTTGTACAGCGCAGGCTATGTAATCAGCTGGTCTTATCATGTTAGGCCTAACACAGCAAATAAGCATTCCATTACGGTTAAAAACAAGTCCGAGGTGGGAATGCCCGGTAGATTGACACAAAGGCATGTGGCAGTAAGTTTCCGCACGCCCACGGAAGAAAAAGTCAAAGAGGAACACGGCTATAGTGCATCAGCCTTTTACATCTGCTGCAGAATGCTGCATCTGGTGGGGTCAGGGTCAAGGTCAGTATTTGCAAAGTGATACATGCAGTTTTCACCACTGTTTTAAAACTCCTCTTCTAAGGGTTGTAGCTACAGACTGCTGGCCCTCTTTGATTCCAAAATCTGACTGTCTTGCTTGGACCTTCATCACTGTTCCAAGAGCAGATATTATGACAATAAAGGGCTTGATCTGTGAAATTAAAATAATCATTAAATGCTTTAACTAATTCACCCATTTATAATAAAAAAAAGTTTTTTGAAGACAAATATTCATTTTCACGTTGTTACTAAGGAGCTGCAAAAAACTGTTCAAAGACTCAAAACTGTGGCTTTCATAAGTAAATTTGGGGGGTACTTATACCCCAAGACCAGTTTACCGTAGGTAATGTTCTCAGCCAGAAAATATTTGCCATCATGTCTACAAAGTGTATAACATCCAGCACTGTGCAGTCTCTTTAGTTTCTAAGTTAGTTCTCTAAGACAACAGAAATTAACACAGAACTGTACATTTCTTTTGATGGCTGCACCAAGTGGCAACTTCAACTTTATTTTAAATAAGGTCAGATTTTCAGCTGAAGCAGATACATTATTCAATATATGCCTGATCTTCCTGACCCTATAGGGGAGGGGAAAGGTTATCTCCCCCTCCCCCACACACAGTGACATAAAACCTTCCATTGCTTTCCACGCCTCGCAGTCCCCCCCCTTCAAAAAATTTCTTCCCCTCTTTTTTCCCTTTCATGGATGGAGGGTGAAGCCACCACAGCTGCCTAATTGTGATTAAATCAGAAAGGTTAGCAGGTGTCAATTTCATGTACACCATGCATGAGCATGATGTCATATCCAGACTTGCATGTCTCCATGTCCAGTCATCTCTTACCTGATTGCCAGCTGCCAGGTGTGTATGCAGGTGTGGCGTCCAGCCAATGCAATGCAGGCATATGGTGCAATAGAATACACGGCAGACCTGGAAAAATAGCAAGCTATCACAATATGAGAAACTCAAACTAACCGAAGAATGTTCAAAAGCAAAGTTGCAGGGAACTGAATCAATAGGACTCACACACCAATTCTACATGTATCACAATCCAAAAAAATTATCAACCCTTTAAAAAAATGACCAAACTGAAAAATCAAATAAGACTTGAAAACCATGAACTAAAGTTTAACCAAAAAAAGAACCGGGGGGGGGGGGCTGTGGAATAACAGATCGGCCAAAACTGTATACCTCTCCGCTGCCGTGCTCAATGTACTATACTGGCATGTAGGCAGGCCGGCACATACAGTGTGTGCGGTTTTGAACTTCAAATGACCATCATAACAAAACAATATGTTGGATTGAGTGCACCTGATTTTTAAAAAATGAAGCATGGGACGGCCAAGTCACGGCGCCAGCGGTGACAAGTCACATGGCCCAAAATAACCCAGCTTTTTTAGCATTCACCAGCGCAGTGTGTCAAACAGAACTTACAAGAATACATGTACACTCAGACTTCCATCACTGACTCTAGCAGACAGGACTCAAGCAGCAAACCACACTCCAGTTACATGTGGAACAATACATGATATGTAAGTTGACTTGTCTCTGCTGATCTGCTTCACTGAGTATCATGGCCACACTACGCGGTACGTGTACATGTGGCCAAATTAAATGCAAGGAAGGGGAACTCTAAACTACAGTCATTTGCAAAAGTTTAAGACCACCTGGAATTTTATTGGTTCTGTCACTGGGCCTGCATTACATTGTCTCATTGAATGATGCATAATATCACTGTGAATGAAATTTTTTGCAAAGGCAGGTCTTGTATGATATTTTGTCTGTAAGGCAGCATGGGTAAAAAAAAAATTCGAAAAAAGTCTAAGTAATCAGAAAAAAGGAGGGCACACTAAATAGACTGTTAATATTTCAAATAATGGAAATGTAGTCAAATAGCTGTTTTAATGAAGCTAACACACTGAAAATATACATAAGTTGGCATGATTGATTGGTTTAAGTTTGGTTTTTCTTCAGGTTGATGCACTTTGTACGAGTGGTCCCAAACCTTTGCAATGACTGCACTGGTATACTACATACTTTTATAGGCATGAAAGCCTAAGGGGAACTACTCTTTGTTACAAATAGATTCATTGAAACACATGATAGATGCTAGTTGAACGCACCTAATGTGGTGTGCAGTTATTAACGTTCTCAGAGATCACCACAACTGCTGGTGTCTAGAGTTGTACATGTTCACTGCCACTGAAGATCTTGAGAAAATCACAGTTGTAACAAAATCTGGTATCGAGATGACAAATAATTCAACAACAGGCACGATGGTCAGGAATTCACCATTTGGGCAAATTGAACAAGATAAACTACTAAGTGACTTAATCAAAAAGGCAATTGAGAAATACCTGTATGTGGTTGATACCGTTCGTGGCCGGGGAGCTTTATCCCAATGTTTAAGCCTTCCTCCACCTGTTTCTCGTTAAGGAGTATAGGGCCAAGTATTGGAGGTATAGTCCACTAGCCTGGCCCTAATGAAGTTGAGTCTCTTAATTGTGCCACTCTTCGACGTTTCCTTGACTTTCCTCATGCATCACTGCCAAACCTCTTTGCTGAAAAACTTTGAATTCATTCAGTTACAGTCAATAACGATATTGTAACCTTTAAAATACATGCTACTGATTACCTCTGTGAACAATTTTGGTGTCATGAAATTTAAAAACCTGAAATTAAAAAATGAAAAAATTCAAAAATCCACAAATTGGCACAAATTCAGCTGACTGTTCCCTGTTTGTGGCACACGAGAACAAAATCTCTGAAAATCCCACACAAGAACATGAAGAAGTTCTTCAAAGTTAATAAATTCTAGTATTACCCCTAAATATACATACACACATATAAATATACATAAAGTAGGCGTAACGTTAGTATTTACTTTCTTCACTGTGGGTACATTTTCAAAGCATTCATTTTGCACTTAAAAAAAAAAATGGAAATCAGGTCAATAGACCTACATACAGTACATGATTGATGTAATTGCAAAGGCTTTGGATCTCAGTACAGCACACAGTGACAGTAGCAAGTGTGTGAACTCAACATTTTTGTCGTGTATGATGCAGGCTTACGTAGGCCTACATGATCATGGATGAAGGCCTATTGAAAGGTAGACTGTTAAACAGGGCCGAGGTATACTCCTCCATCATATACTGGGCCCTGTTCCAATTCATAGGGATTTTTTTCGCAAAAACTTTATCCGGGATATCCGGGGGATAACTAAACATCCGCTTGATTTTATGAGCTGAAATTGCACCGGTGTGTTCACTACTTACGGGGCAAACTATCCCCAAGGTTGCTAATTGCAGAAAACTCGCCTTTTCCTCGTTTAGAGAAAAAAAATGTTGCCTTTTTCTTGCCATTTTCCCACTCTGGACGAATTTTGTCCCACTTGCACAAAACTGACGGCTGTTTCGTCACTTTCATGTCACGTCCGAGTGCGAGCCGCAAGCTGTGTGACTGGACAGGGAACCAGCCAAGGGCATTACGTATTAGCTGCACATGTCAGTAGAGGATTTTATGTGCAAATATAATGTACATGCAATGTTAGAATTCTGGAAATACTTATATGCCAACGTTTGACAGTTTAGCAAGAAAGACTGGGATTTTGCCTTCTCATCTGAGGTAACCAATGATGCATCCAAGTGCCTGGCCTTCCCACATTAAAAGGCCAGGCATCTCACGCATATGTCAGTTAATTTACATGAACAGTACATGCAGTTTTAGAATTCTGGAAATGAAATATGTGTACTTTATTACAGGTATGCTAAAGTGTGTCAAAACTTCCTTCCAGAGTTGACGAGACTGAGTTAACTTGGGACAAAGTTGACCTGAGACGGAGTTGACTCGGAGTTAGTTGATTCCAGACCAAGTTGGGGACTTCACACTGATGAGTATAGTGTGTTTACATTGCCATGTTTTGCCAGACCATATCCCGAATCTTCAAAAAGGTTATTCTTACAGTCCAAGTTGCTCAGACTATTAACTGATCTACACCATCCTGATGCAGTCGTGTCAAATATCATTTCAAAAATTCAATATGCACAGCATGCCAAAGTGAAGTTGGGCGAGCACTCAGAAAATTTTATTTTTGACCTTGTCAGGCTTTTATCATATGGGGTGGCCTAGTGTTACAGCTGCACGTGAGCACATCATCACATTCAATGACTTGCTTGGGAGGGATAAACAATTTGCAAGATGAGTGCAAAATCTCAAAGTGGGCATTATGAGCCTACTAAAGCTACTGAACCAATCAACATTCCCTCTGCCCAAACAGAACCGACTGGAGCAATCATTCTCGATGAGAGTTTGTTGGACTTCTTTAAAGGCGTCATAAACCCAGTTGGCGTATTTCAAAAACTGCCCCTTCTCCCCAAAAGAAGCTGACATAGTCAACAATACATGTTCAGTGAGAGTACATTGTATATTCTGCACTGATTTTATCAATTCAAATAAATCAAGCCACACAAGAAGCCGACATCAACCATACATGTTCGATCAGAGCATTTTCACTAATTTGATTATAAATTCAAATTAATCAAGCCACACAAGAAAACAGACTTAGATGCGTAAATTTAAAATGGACAAAGACGTTGACTGGCATGACTGGAGAGGGACATCTGTGGATTATCTCTGTTCGGGGGGGGGCTGTAGTCAGATGCATTTTATCTCCTGCTTCTTGAAAACGTCGGGGATTTTCAACGAATTAAGTCCGACTGGTAAAAGGAACGGTATACATGCGTTCAATATATGTGAGCATCAAAACCCTATTATGCTCTGCATAATTATTCTCTGCTGACTGGGCCGGGCCTGGGGAGTAGTTGACTTGGGTACGAGCCAACTTGCATGGGTACGAGTTACATGTAACTCAGCTAAGTTGACCCATTTCGGTTGATGGTTGATTTCTCCATGGTTGATCCTAGTCCTGCTCCTGGGATTAGTCTCAACGTGGTCTTTTCCTTTCTCCATGGTCTCAAGGACTAGGCCTGTGAATTTTACTCCTGTAATTTGTGGAATAATAAAAGCAAAATACATTGTACTTACTCCATATCACCATAGAGCTATGATATCACGTAGGTGTGCCAGCGATTCCTCACACAAAGTCGTGACCACCGTGCGCTCAGTACCAGCACGTCTTCCAACGCACCCACGTGTTGTTTGCAGTGAGCGTGTGACGTCTGTCCGCAGTCGATTCGGCATATCCATGTTCTGTACATGTAAATGGTTTTCGATGCAGCGTGAGTTTTGCGTAGTGACGTCATGCACGGGGTGCGTGGCTTATAACCACACCCACGTTCGCACTGTACTGCAGAGCTACATGGCCGTTTTCCAACGTCGTCTCCGTCGATCTCAGGCGTCGTGTAGGAAACCAATCCTTGATTGTGGGCCTGAAGCATTTTACTTAAATTGATGTACTGTAATGTTGGGCTCTTTTGCATCTTACTTGATGTTTTGTGGCACTATCAGACTTCCTATTGCACTTACAACCTCAAAGTCAGGAAGTAAAAAACATTTGAAGCCTCCGACGGACCCAAGTCGAGTATTGGAAACCGGCTTATGCATATAGGCGGGGTCGTTTGAATGGGGAACGGACGTGAAGGGCAAAATCAGTCTTCACCATGCATATAGGCTTGCAGGACATAAAACCGTGTCATTTCAAAGGTTTTCAACGTCTCGCTCAGGTCTGCTCAAATCTAAATAAATTGACCAAATGGCAAAAACTTTAGCATCACTACAACAGGTGAAAATAGACAAAGAAAATACACAATTCAACTTTGTACACATGATGCCAAATAAAGTTCAGAGAATTTGTCATCGGTTTGGTATCGCTCCGAATGATAACTCAACAGATCAGGTAGAAAATACATAATTTTAAGACATTTAGTCTGTCGATGAATAAATGACGCAGCTTTAATGATTTCCCTCTCAAAATATCATTCAAAGACTTTGCAGGATTGCAATTTCTTCCGACTACCTCAGAAGACTCTTAATTTAGACTGGCAATAAGTACACAAGTAAAAGCACTAATCAGTAAGTTAAAGAATGACAAAAGTAATATTCGGACTCATCTTAAACAGAGAGCCAACGCTTGAGCAAAGGAAAATATGAAGAAAGAGGACCTCGGAATCCTCCACAACACTACTGGATTCAGCAAGCAGTGGAATTGTAGTTTGCTGACAAAAATTCTCGCGTGTGGTCAGTGGCAGAAGCAGGAATACTAGCTTGGCCACTGCCAACTCTTGGGGCAAACCAGCTGCCACATCATGGGTCAGTCACATGATCAATTCAACTACCATTGGCTAGATTTAAAACTATTACACAGTATTACACCTGATTGGTCGTTTAGTGGCCAGGCAGGCAAGGCACTTAATTAACATGGACTGCTGGTTTCACAGCTCTGGTCAAGTGTAAACACAAGCAGCGACTTGGTGTACCTGCATCCTACTTACAATCTGGATGACCATTGTTAGGGCACACCTGTCACTAGCTAGAGGAAGAGAATACAAGTGGTATTCTCCACTTTTCTTTGAAAGAGGATAAACAAAGGAGCAAGAAGAGGAAATCAACATTTCCTGTAGAGTAAGCAGGAAAGGATCAGAGAAATAACTAAAGCAAAGCTCAAAGAAGAATGGAATATAATGAAAAAAGTACTAAAAGAGGGAAACTTGCAAATGGAAGCATAGTCATAAATTCTAGGGGTTATAACCCAAGACCTAATTTGGGTCGGGGTTATTCCTTAATACAAGAGATACGTGTAAATGTGCCCTTGCTTTACTGTTTTGTCGTAAAAGGGGGAATACAAGGACATTGTATCAATCCACTTCGCAAAAAGAAGTCCTGGGATTAAGCTCATAATTTCAATATAATTCTCTGTTATACATACATGTAATAATTACTCATGAGCATTGAATACATGTACATTTGCATGTTTACAATTTTACAAGAAGAAACTGACAGATGCAAATTGATTTGATGGACACAGAAATCGTTATTTTGACTTTAAATTATTACAATGTCGAACACAATGAGAAAGGCTCGTAAAAGGAATTTCCACTTTGCTGTCGTTTCTCCTTAAAGTTATGCCAGTGCTCAGGTGTAGAATTGTGCAATAGAAACCTGTTTTATGGCTATTTCTATACTCAAAGTTCCCCGAATTTTCGATATTCTGTCTAAAACCACGCCCAGTCATATTTTTCATCATCCTTGGTTGGTGGAATTGGATCTACAAGTCTTCGACTCAAATTTCTGAGATGCCACCGGTCATCAAGGGAATGGTAGCCCATCCTCCGCATCATCCCTGCACACTGCCCCGTCTTCTGGATTTCCACAGCCGTCCAGGCAGGCAGAGTGAGTCGCCATTTCTGGTATGCATAGACGGAGTTTCTAGTGGTAGAATAAATCCCCGGCTTGTAAGTCACCGTGTTGGATTCGATCCACTTCGTCACCGACTCCGGAACCTGGCCGCTGCGACCGAGGAATTGGTAGATTCTGGCGGCGGCGCCTCTCGGGTCCTGGGCCGCATCCTCGTACCTCAGAAACATGTAGCGCTGCTTCAGTGAGGGTCGACGCGTTCCCAGTTCCAAATTGGCCAAGTTGTACTTGCAGTAAGTGCTCAGCGTGTACTTATCATCGGTGGACAGCCGCCTCAGGTTTGTGTCTCTCATGGCTCCGACTCGTGATTTCATCATAGCGCGTGGGTCCCTCACCAGGTGTATTACTTTCAGATTCGTCTCCGTCTTATCCTCGAGCATGGGCAGCAACAGATTGATATCCGGAACTCGTATGGACTTAACCACGATGAAGTCGCTCTTCTTGCATATACTTGTGGCCATACCTTGCGTGATAGAGCACTGCGCCCACCGGGCTTCGGTTCGTCGGCCCGAGAGAGTGCGAGTGCAGGAACTGTAAAAACGCGGCGCGATCTTGTGCAGGCTTTGCAATGAGTGTCTGGATAGCCACTTGATGTAAAAACCGAGGCCTTGGAAGTCGCACCGGAACAGCTTCTGCAGCATTTTCAAATGGACATTTTCCTGGACCCCTGGCCCAAGCTTGTATCTTTCGAACGTCTCAGTCACGCTGAGTCCCGGCTCGAAAAGGTAAAAGGCATCCTGGTTGTTGCCGAGAAATTCGCCCACGAACGAGGACCCTGTTCGCATGCTGGCCAGTATGATCACGCGCACCTTGCTATCGGGGGTAGATAGCACAGCGCTGCCGCGGGCATGGGCTTTCCCATCAGGCGACGATCCCGAGTCGTGTTCAGCACTTGTTTCGCTCACGTTCATCACGCCCATGTCTCTGAGAAGAGCGTCTATGCTCGGGTACAAGTCTTGTAAGCTCTCCGAACGATCTTGACCGGCTTGAAGTTCAAGTACGTGTATTCCCAACGGTTGGCTTGCACGGTCTCCAGTAATATTAGGCCTACCCCACGAAGGTTGGCCTTGTTTATGAACGACCTCACCTGCACTGTTGCCTCTAGCGTTCGTGTCCTCATACTTTTGCAGTTCCTCTCCTGCTCTAGTACCTGCACTCGATCGGCCGTTCCTCCAAAGCCCCGTTATCTTGGGTAGCATTTCCACACGCGTCCCCACATAAATCAGGGAAATCCACACCGCAGAAGCCGAGATCATTCCAAAAAGAAGAATGCGCCGGTTGGATGCCGTTGTCTTAGGACGTGGAAGCCTCATCCTGTGAATCGTGAGCGAGCTCAACTCCCCGTACCGCGACACACCATCCGTCGTACATGTACTGCAAGTACATAAATATCGTGTCAAAGGACACTTAACACGGTATAAACCTACTTGCATCAAGTGGTGAGGTAAGATTTTTCTCCCACTTCCTATAAAACACACACCCCTGTCACTCTTACTGTTATCGTGGAGTGTTTTTAACTCCCTGCGTGGCTGTCAAAACTGGTGGTCACAATAATTGCCGCAATCACACTCTGCTAATGTCTATTATGGACAGGCCAAGCAACGAGTTGTCTCAAGCACGATGCTAGAATAATTTGATGTAATCCTTACACAAAGGGACTTGCGTAACGGATGACTGAGCATACATTCAAAGACTCCCGTTGGCGTTATATATGGCCGAGCAATGCCAATGGAGGATAGATTTAACTCTTAAGCCGCAAAAGCCACTAGGTGCTAGGCTACCGGGCAAGGGAACTTCACAACCAACCTAACACCCGCAAGAGCTAGGGAGCTAGGCCCTTCTCTCAAGAAGACGGGGTTTTGTGAGCCAGGCACTCGTAAGACCGTTTGGCCTAGCTCTATAACAGTGATATAGGCCTGTGTTGATGATATAAAATTAATAATACATCTTAGAGCAATGAAAAGCTCGGATTATTTTGCCCCAAATCGTTGACGGCTTCCAAGATGTAAAAGAGTTGTATTTGAGTCATTTTTATGGCGTGTTTTGTCAATTTCGTCTACACCAGTTATCTGCTATGGTTTGAAAAACAATTCACAAATCCAGTGTGATAAACACCGATATGAATTCGGCCCTGGTGTCACGTCTAACACACTTGCTTGATAAACATTCCAAGTACATGTATACTAAACATTTGCCGTGGCCCAAGGAAACGACGCAAATATGTGCACAGTGACAAACAGATCTATTCACGGTAGGCCCTACCCACCTCAAGCAGAAACACCCGCTCAAAGGTTGAAAAGAGTCACGTTGGTGGTCTAAAATGTTCATTTTGCTGGTAGCGGCAAGACCGTAACGCGTGCATTTCATAGTCATCGTGGACTAGCGAAGTTCAGTTCCGACCATTTTCCGATCAAAGGAGCCCCGTTGCTAAGAAGATTGCGCCCCCTCTCTTGGTCCAGTTCGAGGCCTATAAATCGATTCAAGACAGCACATTTAACACAAGTTTAATGATTACTGAGTGGAAATACCAACTAACTCAGCGGAGATACGTCGTCAAATCAAACTCTAAAAATTCGCGGGGCTGCAGTCATCGTTGGTGCACATTTGATTTGTATAGAGCATTTGCACAATTCTGCTGTAGTGAGAACGCCATTTTGTGCGCGTCACGGTGGTTCAGTAGACCGTCGTTCACCTAGGAGTGCACCCTTGTAGATAATTCCCATAGACACCAATGATAAATCCTTTCATTTCAAAATTATTTTAAAAATATAACCCTCACAGGTGTCGAAGATGGACAGCAAAGTTATCTTCGACATGTCCTTTTGCATTTTCCTTTCCAAAGTTTAGTGGGTTGACTTGATTTTTTGCGATATTCTCACCCAAAGCAGACCACCCCTAAAATGAAGGAAATTTAACTGCCCGGAAAAGTAACCATTTTGAAAATACATCCCTCTGCAAAACGGCTAAATAATGCCATTTTCGGACAAGACTGCATCCCAATTACTCAGAATTGGAATTATCGAATTATGCTTATGTGCAATCAGATAACTCGGTGTACCAGGCTCCTTGTTGCAGCCTGCAACCGATGAGACAGCTTATAAACCTTGTACATGTATAAACCTACGGAGCTAATTCAGCATTACATAACATGGTAACAACGTTGTGTGCTTTTTGTGGCAACAAAATAAATTTAACATAAAAGAAACGAGGCAGACGGTCACTAGACAAAAATATAGACTGTAAAAAGAATTCCATAGATGCATTTCGATGTTAAAACGAAACAAGGACGAGACTTTAATTTGCTCAGAACTCTATAGAGAATTTTCAACAATGTTTAATGCTACAATTTATATTTATACTGTTAGAAAAATGATTACCTTATACCAAAAGGTCCCTTGCCTGATTGGTCTACAGTCTAGCCTGCTTATTTTTTAAGTAGGCGTAGGGCAAACTTAAGCATCCAAGTCAATTTGTCCTTTGACCATTCTCTACAATTTCATGCTCCATACAAGTTGTGTCAAGACATTCCGACAGCTTTCAATTCACGTAAAAAAAAAACAAAGAATTTAGCACAAGAGATTTGTCTGGGTCCCCATCACGCGAACGAGAGCACCAATGGGAGACGCTTGGAGGCGACAGACATATCAGTCTTTTTACCAGTTTTGAACATGCTGGCGTTGTTTTGAGCATGAGTGCACAGTTGAGGAAAGGACCGGTATGTCTGGTGCCACCAGCATCTCAAAGTCTCCCGTTGGGAACCCATGCACTGTCGACAGGAACATACTCCCTCCACGGGAGCCAGTTTAAACGACCCCCAGACTACCTTCAACGCACCTGCACCATACACTTTTTGAGGTATCCGGTGGAATAAATGGGTGTACATGTAATACAAAAACATGATAGCAAAAAGTGGAGACCACACAAATACGAACGTCCATCCATACACGTGTCGAAGCAGCCGCTCGGCTACGCAGAAGACAATAAATGTACCTAACATAGGCACATACTTTGTCACCGTTTTCAAGAGGCCCCATAGGTTTAGAAGAAACACTGGTTTTTCAGATAATCGGCAGAAGTTTCTCCTGTTTTAAAACTACAAAATATACTACATTATCACGAAATAAGCTTATGCTGTAGAAAACCCTTCAAATGATTCGAGAGAAACGTTTGCCTAAGCCAAAATCAATTAGCAAAGGCATGTGTCCATTCGTGAAATCGAAAACCGACGTCATCCAACATTTTCGCCCTACTGTTCACCGTCTTTTTCCATAGGGAAGTGGCACGCATGTTTATGTGTGCACCGCTTTGAATGTAACAAAGATGTTTGTCTCTTGGTGAACATGAGATGCTCAGTTGACTTACTTTTCGACCTTTCCAGTCACTAGGTTTTGTACAGGTACGCGGGGCAGTCAGTTTTGTCTCTCTTAACCTTCGAGGTTTTGGCCCCCGACAACATCAATGCCATTTTGACATGAATGATGTTTTGCTCAAGGAAACATGTCAAAACAGTCCGCTATGTCTTAGAACAAAAAATTACCAAAAATTGGGGGGGGATGCCATTTTCGCCATGAGTGGCTCTTCCTGAAAACGGTGACGAACTGTACAGATAAAAGTGCTATACAAGAAAGCTATGGAGTACACTCAGCTTGTACATTTTGTAAACCCGAAAAATTTTTGGTCGGTGCTGTTTAGGTTTCGTTAAAAAAAAAATGCACACTCCATCAAACGCATCAACAACACAACAGATTTAATATAATGTACATATTTTAAAAATCCTTTCAGTTTTGCATTAGTGGCATTTCGCCCCCAAAGCTGTGAAAAGACTGCAATTTTCAAATAGGAAAAATTGGCTTTGGAGTACTGCAAAAAAATTAGTTATGAAACAATGAAACAAATGAAATAATTCTTTTGAATCGTTTTGCCTGTGTACGCTCATCTTTCTGTGGCATATTATTTCATACCAGTGAGTTGAAGTGTAATCAAACATAAACTCCACAATATAACAAATAGCCGATATAAGCATATCTAGGTAGCTACTCAATATATCTATGTAGATCATTGATAATTCAGAAAATATCGCCAACGCAGATTGGACAAAATGGTGGTCAGTTGAAAACATCAAGATTGAATGATACAAACTGGAGGAGAGGTAGCTTACATTGCTACGCTGTGGACGAAGTCACCTTTTTTTGTTCCTGTGAAAATGATACAGCCGCGTCAGAGGTCACGGTGTCCGCATTCTAGTTGAGAGTTTGACGGAGACACTCTGGATGAGTGGTTGAATCGGGCTTGTCCAACTCTGGCGTGGCGTGCGTGGGTGCACACGCGTGTGAATGTAAAGTGGACTCAGGCAGACGAAAAAATGCACACCCCTGAACTCAGACTTTTGTGAGTGTAACCACAAATAAACTGGCTGGAGGATTACGGTAACACACACACCTACGGCAAGTAGCCGCAAGCCGCGATTTTTGGGATAAAGCCGAGAACCACGGTTCAATAGTCAGCAAGTGTATCAACTCTAATCCATCCAAACTCAATGGCTGGCAACTGGGTACGTCAGAAAACTGGATACATCTGATGAAAATTTCCTCGGAAAATGCACGGTAGAAATGTTAACATCATCGTAACGTTTCAAAACCGAAAATGCCATAGCTTACTTGCAGACCCCCCGCAAAAGACAGCAGCATGACACTCGTGAGACCTAAAAAAAGTGCCATGTTTAACTCTCTTGCCAAGCAAGGACACCCATCTCCAATTCCAAAAGGACCTTTCACAAAATGCACACAATAAAATCTGAAGTATCTCGGAATTTGAAACAGGTAGGGGACAAGGTTGGTGTTGCTAAAAACCTTGCTAAAAAACGGCGTCGATTATTTCTCCTCTTTGATGATCGGTTTGGCCTCCTTTTCCTTCGGCGGTTCCTCCTCTTCTTTCTTGGCCTCCATTTTGGCCTTCGCCTCCTTGTCGCCGTCGGCCTTCTTCTCTGTCAAGGCCTCCTCTAGCTTGGCCGTCGCCTGGCCCAGCGATTTCTTGGAGGCCAGGATGGCCTCCCGGTAGGTCTGGGCCTGCCGCTCGGCTGCCTTGAGCTGCTTCTCCGTTGTGTAGAGCCGCTTGCGGATGTCGTCCAGGTTGGCCACCATCCCCCGGGCGTTGGCCTCTGAGGAGGTGGCATTGGAGCGGAGATTATCTGTGAGAAAATCGGACGCCGGGACAAGACAAAGACAGTTGTTTGAGATTTATTTTCTTCCGAATATCTTCAAAACCACGACCTAACCCTAAGGCCAGCATTTCTTTCATTTATTGGATTATGAACACAGCATTACATTTTGCAGGGTCGGACAGAAGAAAAATTGTTTTAATGAAACTCTGAAGTCACACTTTCCCTACATTTAACTTATCTAGGGTCAGAGGAGACAAAAATTGAATTAAATGCATTATTTGTTCAAAACACTAAAACCTGTTAGGAATAAAATAATGGCAGTTTTATCTTTTTTTTTTCTAAAACTGATTTACTGAGAGTCAACGGGTTATTAATCCAACTAATAAAAAAATGTTGGCCTATGAGAGCAGGGCTTTTTTGAACCATCTCACAGCTGGAGGCGGTAGACTCCACCCCCCCCCATGAATTCGGCAGTCAAATGGCAATTCATTTTGAAACTTAATATTCATGTGAAGACACTTCTATTAAGCACAGCTGTGATGTGTCAGTTTAGTCATTTATGGCAGACCAGGCTCAGGAAAAAACCCTGAGGGTTGAAAAGCATGAGGTTGAGCTAAGAAATATCACCCACTGTGCAAGTGCCTATTGTGAATCAGTATCCATGGCAGTTAGCTGGATGTGTAACGTTGGTGGCTATATCATGCCTCCTTGGAAAGTCAAAGTTTCGAGCCAAAAGCACCCCCTCGCTGGTTGGAAAGAGCTATGTTGGTGGGGAGGGTTCATGTTGTTGGTAGCATTTCATAGCTGATTGCGAACCAGCCAAGCGCAGTTCCTACCACGGGATCCACCACTGCTTGGAAAATTGCGGCCTATCTTAGTTGAGCTCGGGGCTCATACTGTCCGGCAGTGGTTAAAGACACGCATGGACTTCTCACCAACGATAAACTCCATCTCCTCAATCTTGCGCTCGGCCGTCAGGCGATCCTGGTTGCTCTTCTCTACCTTCTGCAGGAGGTTACGGACGTCGATGATGCTGCCCTGGAAGGTGATCAGACCCTTCTCTGTCTCGGCCTCTTCTGACTTGGCCTTTGAGGATGCCGAAGCATCCCCCTTCAGAAGCTCGTAGTTACCTGTCAGTTGATTAGAGAGATGTTAGAGTCAAATACTGTCGAACACAGACAAAGAGAGAACTGTTAACCACTTCGCGGCAGGACCATTTATCCATGTTGATTCTGCTTGGCCGGGTAATTATTTATTTTTTTCTGTTTTCAAAATTCTTAAAAATTCCTAACTTCATTTATTGGATGTTTACACCCACACAAATGACCGTCTGGTGGCTACTCTAATCTGAAAGACAACATCTATTGACGCCCGAGTACTTCAGCCAGGCCTGCCGTCTGGTGAAATGAGCCCAGATTGTGCGGTGTTATGTAATTTTCTTTTGTTCTTGAAACAGTGCGCTGCTGACGTCTTTCCAATAGGGGCCAGATTAACGTGCAGCGGTATTGTTTCGCTCATCACTCGAACACTGGAGTGCTTTTGTCCCCGGTGGAAATCTGCTCGTGCCGAATGCTACAAACAGTAGTATAATCTTTCCAAAAAATGATGGATTTCCTCCGCTATTGACAAGTGAAAAAATGTTGGCAATTCCCAGCAGCTCGGTCTTTTGTCCCGAGTACGGTTACAAGGCCCAGTTCCTTTCGTCGAATTTCGGGCACCCCGGCTATGCGTATAAAGCCAACGTCTCCGAAACCTGGCTCCCCGGCAGCAAGTGGTCAATACAAGGTCACGTCTATAACGGGGACAAACTTTGGTCCCACCACTTTGGTTTTTTCTGTAACTGATAACACCAGGTAACTGCTACAATATGGTGATTTGTGAAGTCCCCAGGACCTTGTTATCGCAGTGTTCCGCTGTGCCTAAATAATTCTTCCTTTTTTCGCATGCCACCCACTGTCCGCTTCACAGTGGGAGAGAAACAACGAAGTGTAAACCCGAGGATAACCCAGTGGCTTGAATGGAGGAAATACCGGAGGGGGTACCCAGAGGTGAAGATGTTTCATTTCTTAAGGGAGGCGCTGGTGGCAAATCAACTGCGGCTCGTGCAGAAAGTGTGTACATTTCAAAATTGAGGGGGGACCCAAAATAAAGGACATCTAGAGGAGGGGACACGAATTCCCAAGGGGGAGGGGGGCATTCCCCACCCCCAATAGTTAAACCACTATGATCACTGTAATAGAGGGATCCCAATACGACGCTTTTAGCGTCAATCTGCGCACTTCCGCGTTTGAAAACAAGGCTGTATGGGTCACCTTCAATTCTTAATATGATCAGACGATTGAAAGTAAGGAGTCAAGACACAAAATACATAAAGGTATGTTAAATTCAGACTTTTTGGGCTGAAAATTTTTGTGGAAGAGTCTTTCAGGATGACTCGACACGTAAAATTGAAAGAAAATATGATAACAATTGACCGCGAACTAACGTACCTGCGATGGTCATGTGTCTTGTGCAGTGGGCGTGGTTTAAACCGAAGTGGCGTCACACTTACGAACCGGATACTCCATGTACATGTACTGTGTGGACTGACTCCGCGGGCGCGCGCGACGAAGTTCAACACAGAGAGCCTCCGTTTCGATGCAGATATGCGCAGACGGCGCTAATGTGAAATCCCTCTGTAAGTTTCTTCTGCAAGATCAGCACATCTATCCTGTATCACTGCACTAGACGGCAACGACGCGCCCTGGCGTTGGTCTGTTGCCCAAATCTGCTTGACTTCAAAGTTATCCCCTTACAGCCACCATCTCTCTCAGAGGCTGCCAGGCAATTCTTCATGTAACAAGTAACCTTTGTGACTGCAAGAACTCTGTCCCCATAATATAGCCCATTTCTGTGTACTCGGACAGGCATCGGAATCCAACACAGAGCAGACCCCTGTACTGATGACGCCAACGCCTGCATTCCTATGGTGCTCGGTGGACCATGGGCCCCCACTGGCTCCACAGGAAAGTGAACATGTAAACATGGTGTTGATGCCTTCAATACAGGGGTCTGTTCGATGAACAAGATGGAAGTGGCAACCCTCAAATCTTAGTGCAACTGGGCGTTGGATCTTCCGATTTGAACTATTGAGAGTCGACTCCTAAGCTTCCAAGAACTTTCAAAATCCATCAGCATGTTTTGGAACTTTTGCAAGATGAGGCATTACCCCCTACTACTATTTCTTTCAAGCACGGGGCTTTACTGCCCCTGGTAAGTTGTAACACACAGAAAGTGCTGTGTGGATTATAGCAGAGTGGTGATTTGTGCCAAATCCCAGAGGGCTCCGATGGCTGATTGAGTACGGGCGAGTTCGTATTGGCATTACCTTTGGCTAACTCTGCGTCTGTCGCCATGCCGTTGACCTGCTGCTCAGTCTTGCCTCCCTCGCTGTCCTCCTTGGACCGGTCGGTCAGTTTGCGGTAGCTGAAGATTTCCCTGGACATGGCGTCTCGGGAGACGACTTTCTGAACGATCTTTCGCACCTGGGTAACGATTCGGTGGGGATTTGAAGGAAAACATATTTTTCACTAGTCGTTCCGTGTGCCATTCCAACTGGCAATGCGACAGATTTAGCAGGAAAATTTCTTTTCCTTCAAGTCTCAATCTCTCTTCACTCCCCTTTTCAAGGAGGAAATTTGACTTCCAAGTTGACATTCCAAGAGTGGTGCACTGACCAATGTTAGAATAGTTCGGAAAAAAACACAAACAAAAAAGTGTTACCCTCTACGACAAAAAACTTGTCAAGTCTCACCACTGCTCCACCCTGAAACTGTTAGTCTCGAACAACGTCCACAGTCAAAAGAGAAACGAGGGAATCATCTGATGGAAAGAGGAAGAATATTTCTTCCTCTGGGTTGTCTTGTTTTGAAGTTTTAGACAATATCTTTTTTTTTTTCCCCTACCTGTGATCGGGAGAGATGCAGGCCGATGCTGTGAATGATCTCCTCCACGTCTCGGTCCACCAGGTAGTTGGTGTGATTCTGGTCAAAGTAGACGCAGGACAGGAGCAGGGTGGGGTCCACCGTCTCCAGTTTGGCCCGTCGCGGCTTCTTCCGGCTGTCGCGCTTCCGGTCGTCTGGTCGCCGCCTGTCATCGGCTATGGGAGCAGGAGTCAGAAAGGCATTTGGTGAAGAATGGTTTTGCGGATGACAGACAACTTTCTGTCATGCGTATTTTGTAGCTTTTGTTTTCGGGGGGAAGGGAAGGGTCCAAATGACTCGAGAATAACCTTCCTCCAAGTTCGCCTTTTTCCTTTTTGGAGTCAACATCCCAGATAGAGGGCAGTGTGCAAAATGTTTTTCAGAAAACGAAAAATTTGACTATTCCCACCTGTACAACTTCCAAAAATTTAAAAATCTGAAAGGTTCCAATCAAATTGTAACAGCAGACAGGCATGCAATGCCTTCCACAGCTTAAGAAAAGATTTGCAGCCAACAGAGGATTTTAATTCGGAATGTTTTTTCCTTTTTAGTAGCCTTTTCTTCCTGACGTGTCTAAATGACTGCAGAACAACAACTTTCAAACCCGAACCTCTGCTCTTCTGACGTAATTTTTTACCAGCCAGCCACACATCCATGTACCAGTGTCCTCTATCAGCAGGCCTAAGTAAACGTGCCCCCCCCAGCTTATCTTCATAACCTGCCTAAAAGTCCTCTTTTCCACAAAACGAGGCAAAAAACAGTGGCCCAACAAGGGTGACATTTTTCCCAAGTCACACCTGACCACAGGGTAATACATGTGTAAGGTGCGAGATACGCACTGTCGTCGTCATCATCCGCGTCGCTTCTTCCATCTTCATCATCGTCGTCTCCCGCATCGTCGTCATCCTCCATCCTCTCATCATCCTGTTTCAAAATCATTTTAAAAAAAAAAACCAATTCACAAAATCACTTCCAAATTTCTAAGGGGGGATGCAAAAGTGACTTGCCTAACCAGATTTTACAGAGCTGATTTTCCAAAGATTGGGTACCCGCTGAACCATATCTATTTACTTTACAAAGAAAACAAATCCCTTCTATTTCCCTTCACACTGCCCTGTCTCAAACTGATGTAGAGCCTTGTCTAGACCCCATATTACAATGCGGCACGTTATGGGTTCAGACAGCAAGAACTGTCTTCTTAGAGCTGCGCATCCCTTTCAAAAATAGAGTGTCGAGTAAGTGAAGATTTTGGACAAAAAACCGTAAAGAATAACCGGGAAAGACATGAACAGGTCGTTTCATCATTCAATGTTAAGACTGACTTTGGAAACCAAAAACCCTGCACGATGTGTGCCATGTGTAAAGACAGCTTTTAAGGTCTCAATCGTTCACCTTGTCTACATCTCTGTCTTTTCTGTCGTCGCGATCCTTCTCTCCTTTCTCGTCGGACGTCTTCCGTTTCTTGGCC
This sequence comes from Acanthaster planci, assembly GCF_001949145.1. The sequence continues at coordinate 415,965 of NW_019091477.1, read as the reverse complement.
TTGGGCTCGTCCTTGTCCTTTCTGTCCTTATCCTAAGAAAGACAGAGAGGGAGAGAAATAGATTCGTTCGGTTCTGCAAGCAAATTGGAGTGAGCACTTGGCGCAGATCCGCACTAACTGCACTTTTGTTTCGGTGCAAGGTCATCAAGTGGGCACCGGGCGACTGGTCTCTAAAAATGGTTGGCCCAACCTCTTGAACAGGTCACATCGCTCGATGACACGGAATAGTTTCCACGCTGGAACATAACAGAGTATTGAAAGCGTTACTTGCTGCGTCTTCAATCGTTCTTTTCTGTCTGGAATGTAGTAATGAGTAGTTCACCGGTTGGTTCACTTGCGTCGGCCACTGCGCAAATTCCCATCACACTAAATGTCGTAACTGATCTTTGCACCGAGTGTTCACTGGGAAATCTTCTGGGGCCACTGGCCAACAACAGTTAATTAAGAGAACTTTTCACCTCTCATTACCTTGTCTTTCCTCTCCGGTGCTCGATAGAGCGCCTTGTAGATGTTGAAAGCAAAGTCTCTTTGAAGCATTTCATTAAACAGTTCGGCGAACAGCGACACCTGAAACGAAATGAGAAATCTGTCTTGATCACAAAGGCCAGCGGGGGTCAGCTCTGTGGGGGGTTACAAGGTGTTTTAGGTTTTGGGTGGGGGGTGGACGAAGAGTCGTGTCGAGGCTGACCAACCTCGAAGGAGTGTTCCTTGTTGTCCTCGATCCGGTAGTCCAGCAGCACGCTCAGGCAGACCACGCTGCAGTCAAAGCGGCCACTCTTGGCGGTGGGCGACGGGTGGACCACGATGGCGGGGCCGTCCGGCAGGGTGGTCTTGCGCTCCAGGTCCCGCCGCAGCTTCTCGTCGCTTAGCTTTCGCTTGTCCTGTGGAAAAATAATTGCGAGGGCAAACAAAATGAGAAAAGAACGACAGGTTGAAATCGGAGGCCATTTTGTACAGCTACTGAGCATTGGTCTTGCGCCGTGCACATGGGCACTTGACTGCCGAGGTCAACAAACTGCTCTCATTTTGCCTACAACTTGTGTGGGTGGCCAAACTTAGCGGAAATATCGCTGTTCGGTAGGTTTTCGTTTTTACCTCCAATTCATTAAAAGTAGATACATGTCCCATTAATATTTAACAGGGTTGCATTTTCATTTCGTATTCAATAGTACATGCGTTATTATCTGGTGCTCTGATAGCTGCGTGGGATTTTTAACCACTTTGTTAACTATCATTCTAACTTTATACAGCTGGCTAGCCAGTTTTAGCAGCTATTTGTAGAAAACATGACAGTGGCATCAGAAGAGCAGACTGCTATACCTGCTTCTCTGTTTTCGAACTGTGTACTTGTATAAAAAGTCACTTAAAAGGGAAAAACAAACTCACTGAACAGTTTGTTTTGCATTCTATTCAAGTTCCTTTATCCCAAGTTTTTTTGGGGGCTGTTTCTTTTGAAGTTGCGAGGGTGCCGTTTCTTTTGAAGTCGCGAGGGTGCCGTTTCTTTTGAAGTCGCGAGGGTGTCGTTTCTTTTGAAGTTGCGAGGGTGCTGTTTCTTTTGAAGTTGCAAGGCCACAATTTTCTCATTGAAAACAATGCTGAGGATTGCTCCCTGGGTTATTGCCACACACTTTCATAGACAACAATGAAACACCAAACTAAAGGATGTTTGGGCCTGCAAAATGTAAAACTTCAAGCATTTGTGTGCGCACAAATTGATGTCATGTTGAGGTTTCCTTCCTCGGGTGACATCACAGTTTGCTGGGGCTGAGTCAATTCGAATAATTCACTATTTGAATATTCGACCTTCACTTTGATCAAATATCGTACCGACCAGCAGATTATTGATGAACAAACCATACACAAAAATCAGTTGCAATGACGCACACAATTGAATCTACTCGAGTAATTTTTCACATTTAAAAAAAAATTTCCTTCTTTTTCATGAATTTTGCATTTGAATATTCAAATTCAGAAATAATATTCAAATATTTGGCAATCGATCAAATATTCGGATATTCGGCACAGCCCTACAGTTTGCTCATGAATATGGAAATTTCATCGGCACAAAAACAAAAAGGAACCAAATACCCCGTAAAACAGCAACACAAAAAATTGTGAGTAAGGTTACTGGAGACACAAGGGAACTTTTTCCAAGGGGTTGGATTTTTGTAAATGCACTGTATAACCCATTTACAAAAAAATTATGCTAAGCAATGACTTCCGCCTATCACTGCAGCAAGGCCAACACTGACCTCCTTCTGTTGGTCCGTCTCCATCTCGTCGTCCTCTTTGGCATCTCTCTCCTTGCCTGACGGCTCCTCCTTCTCGGTCCCCGAGGGGCCCTCCGAGCCCCCCTCGCCCCCTTCCTCCTCCTCCTTCTCCGCCTCTGTCTTGAGGGCCTTAGTGAGGCGGGCAATCAGCTGTGACTTCAGGCCCTTGGAGTTCAGGCCGCGGCACTCAAGCTCGTGCCGCAGGTCGTTCACCTGCGAGTGCGGAATGATGCAATCTCTTAAAAGCCAGCTCTTTTGGTGTTTGGAGAACTTTCTGGCCCTTTGAAGGGAGTCAACTCGTCATCGTTATCATGACTAGAAACACAAGGCGTATCTTATGACACATCACGAGAACCGCATCACAAATGTGGGTTTCACAAACCGACACATAGGTGTGAGCAGAACCTCCTAACGCTGAGAGGCCATTGAAAAGTTTTGGATTTCACGAACTGACGAGCTAGCTTGTATCTCTCAGAGAAAACACTTTAAAGGGTTTATGAATTTACTTGATCAATTCATGATTTGTGAGCTTTCACAATTTATCCACTGGTGGGCTGGAGCCCGGACACAACGCATCGGTGTTGGTATGTACCTTCATAGTTTTAGGGTCGAGCAGACGGTGATGTGTTGGGGTCATGTTAACCGAAGATTCCGATCCGTCTTCGTCCTCCTGAGAAGCAAGAACAAACACATGCAAACATCAGACATCGGGCCAAAGAAGAAAAGAGAAAAGGAGACCCAAAACATGCTTAAACTGAAACTGTACAGATGTGAAAATCTGCCACTTACATGTAATTCAATTACTGAAATTCCTAAGCAATCTGAGATAAACTTGAAGTAAATAAAACTACTGGGTGCTCGTTTGCCTTCCTTTTTGTGGAAAGGTTACTTTTAAACTTCTAAGCCATTTTAGGACATATATTGTAGGTAAATACCATTAGTCTGTGGTACAAATTCAAGTATATGTACTGGTCTATTTATAAACAAAATTATGAAAAAAAAAAGAAAAATGATGCAATTTCTAAAACTGCATCGTAATCGTTCTGGTGTTTTTCGTGGTTTGGTGGTCTTCGATTTTTCCAAGAGGCCACAGAAGGGTGAGCCTGTGTGTATCTGTGAAACGGATATAAGCGTCAGGGTTAAAGGTCACGTCCCAAGGGAATTATGGGAGAGTGTTCCTGAATCTAAACATCTCTGCTGAAATTTTTTTTTCTTTTTTCTCTCTTTGGCTGAATCATCAAGGGTCGGACAAAATAGACCCTGCCGCCTGGCTGGATTTTCAAAAGGCTAGTTATTGCACCTTTGTTCACACTATCGACAAGAAGAGAAAATACGGATCATTAACAAATGTTACCATTAAAGCCCCCCCTCCCAGGTGCTGGACGTCCAAAAAAGCGTGTCCCTTTGTTTCTCATAAAAAGCTCTGAAGTGATGCCCCTTGTACAGTACTCTCATCAAAAAGGTCGAAATATATTTTTAAGAATTAATTTATATTATTTTATTATTAAAAAAAAAAAACGGAAGATTAAAAAAAGATGTCTGGTTGCGATGCTGAATATGCTCCAGTGAAAGTACCCTTGGAAAGCCATAAGCTTTTGTACTCACTGCCACTGGGGGGAAAAAAGCTGCCTTGGGAGATAAAAAGTGAAATGGTTGAACGGGTATGACAGAACAGATTGAGGGGTGGTTTTTTTTTTGAGATGCAGTGAGTGTCATTACTGAGCGTTACTGGTGTTTTCGGTGACTGCTGCTAGATTGTCTGGACTGGTTTTTGGTGCATGCTGGGAGGAGCGGTCGAGATCGCTCACAGGAGCTTGCGTGTGTGTGAGTTGCTTTGTAGCAGCGCCGAGAAACTGCTGAGAAATTCTGCTCAACTTTTTCTCTTTAACGCAGTGAGTTGCTGTGACTGAAAATTACTTTGGCCTCACAAATGGCGAATCTAGGGATAAAAATCTGCTCTTCTCTTTGGAAAATGAGTTGTAATAATGTAATATGCGAGTGTTGAGTGTCGACATGTGAGTGTTGAGTGTTGACATCTTGTGAGCTGATCTGAGTGTTCGAGTACTGTGTTTGCATGTGTGTGTGGGGAGGATGGTTTTTGGGGGGTTAAAAGTGAGTCTGCAGAAATACTAGTCTCAGTGCCTGTGTGTCGCCGGCCATGTCCCCTCCAGTGCTGGAGGATTTGCCTGCGGGCTGGCGCTCCTGCGTTGCTAGCCTCTCCTCCAGTCGCTTCTTGTAGCGGGCGCCTAGCCCCTCGTACTCCGCCCTGGTGGGTAAAAGATGCCATACATCCGGAACGAAAATAACCACAGTTTCAACACTGGCGGGCACTAGCTGGGACTTGGAGATCCGCTCCGGTCGGTGATAATGGAGCTCGAGAAAGCGGTACCTGGTGGGGGGTTCGAATGATAGTGCATTAACGTAACCCGTGCCAGCGGCATTCGGGTTTATTTGAAACCTTACAGAGGCAAAAAATATCAAATAAGCAGTACAAAAAAAGGCTAGAGGTGTTGTTAGAAAGTAGAAAGTGGTGCTTTTACCAAGCAGGTTTACAGAAAAACAATTTAGAATTTTAAATTTAGTGAGAGAAATGAGAATAGGTAGACTGAAATCAGCTAGATGTTACAGAACTACTTATGTGACAGGGCTTGAGGCAAGGTGGAAATTTTGTGAGTTTTGAAGAAAACCAATTAAAATCAAGAAGCTTCACTTAAAAACAAAAAACATGTAAGCTGAAGAAACTTCCAATATTTTTGAAATTCACTTGGAGGTCCACTGAAAGGTTTCAGTGTATTGGTGTATTGACAGATTTTCTAACGTCTTGTTCCTAGACTCCATGATGGTGTTTTCCTTTTTTCTCTTTTCTTTCTCCCAATATTCATTCAGATTTTTCAAAGGGTTCAATCACAGGTGACAGTTCGCGTGAAGCATGTGAAGTCTTTGGTCAAAGGGACCACTTTTAAAATCTGTGCTTCAGTATTTCCAAAAAAATTTTGTTTAACTTTGACCAGGCAATTCTAAAAGCATCAAGTCTGACCTTTTCAGGTTAAGAAAGGTGCTCACTAAATGGGTACCAAAAAAAAAGACAGTGAAACCACAAACTGTTAGAAAAACACAAATCAAACCAGCAAGTTACAATGCACAGCATAAAATGTCGGAAAGGAATAACCAAAAACAAAAAACATCCTGGCCAATACCGTTCAATTTATCTCAAAAGATGGCTGACAATGTTTGGCATTATACAATCACCGGGTACATCGGCCGTTCATTATCGATGTGTTACATCAGCACGTTTTTTCCTATTGCTGGCAGTGTATGGCACACCACCACGTTTCCAACCCTGACACTATCAGCAAACTGAAGCAGATTTCATGAGAGGAACTTAAGAGCTGACCACTGCTCCAAAGCAAAAAAAAGGGCCCCCCCCGCATCAAAGCGGGGCTCAAACATGAGTGGACATTCCGGGTCATTTTCCGGCCACACATTCGCACCGATTTCAAGTTGCCAAACAACTGTACAAAACTATCAAAGCTAGTCTTGGTTTTGAATCTTCACACAATCTATCGCTGCGGATAGTTCGTGATTGGTTGAGCCTTGAGAACAAACCCACCTGAAATGTTCCAAGCAGGATGTCGCCCCCCCCATCAACATCTAAGGCCTTTCCGTCCATCCTCCCTACCCAGCATTTGGCTTAGCAAGATTACTTTAGCCGCAGTGTCGATGTGACACAAAAAGCACCCACTGGACTGAATTAGAGGAGCAATATATTTTCCTAGCATTCTACCGGGGGACTTCAGCCTTCACCAGACACCGCCTGACTTCTCTCGACGCCAACCTCCGATGGAGAGTTCTTTGGGACGCCCTACCTTCACAACTCAGTAAAGCGCACCAGCCAGTCCGCAGGACACCTCACATCCACAGATCTCCCCTTTCCAAGTTCCACAAAATTCTGTCTTTTTCCAAACCCCACAACTATATTTCCCCTCTAAGTATTAACCGCTATCCTTATTAAAAACACTTACCTCTTCAAATGAATTATCACTCACACAAAGTCTACTCTGCATATAGCTATTGTTATCACTACTAAACCTGAGATATTTAAAATTATTAAAGGGAAGGTGGAGAATTTTTTTGTAAATAATTCCCGGATGTCACATGACTGCCAATTTTTTCCCAAATTTTGTTATAGATGCATGCATGTGAGAGTAAGGTTAACGCACCAGTGTAGGCATTCGCTCAGGTCAATCCCCGTCAGCGCCTTGGTGGTACGGATTGCTGTCTTGATCAGCACGGTGTCATCATTGACCGGGTCGGCGCCGTCCAGCGAGGGGGACCAGGGCCCGCCGATGGCCATGGCCTCATTCTTGCCTTTCTGGCCCACCAGGAAGTTGATGAGGCGGGTGGGGTGCTGGAAGTTCTCCCGCACCTCGCTGAGGTCCTGGGGCCGAGAGCAGCACTGCTCGTAGAAGTCCTCTAGCGAGGAGGAGGCCATGAGCATCACCTGGGAAAGCACCCGAGAAAAATAGCATTACAGAGTGTCTCGAAAGTTAGGAACGTTTGTATTCAATGGACCGTTCCCACTGGAACTCTAATGTTCTAGTGGAATGTTAACATGTCCGCCAGAATGGCCCACTTTGTGTGTAGACCGTGCTGAGGCAGCGGTTACAGTGGGAACACTGTTTCCCAGTGGAACAGCTGTCCCTTCCGGAATGCAAACACAGAATTCAAAATGGAGAGTTCTGAATTATGAGGCATTCCGTCAGTGCCATTTATAACACACACCTTGCCGTTTCTTTATCTTGGCAGGCTGAGAACATGGTCACATGGGGGTTCACTATTTAGGCTAGAGCATGAAATTTGCAACAAATGCACCAAGGAGAATTCAGCATGTTTCCACATCCTCCAGTGTGAAAAACAGTACAAAAGAAGAGCTCTGCAGCTTCATAAGGATTAAGGAAAGCAGAGTTAGGTGACTGTCTCTCAAACCTAAAAGGGCTGCACTGTTTTTCCAAAAGCTCTCACTCCTAAGGACGACGGATTTGAATCACCATGATCTTTATTGTCCCGTGTCCAATCTCGGCCAGCATGTAGACACAAGCAGCAGTACTTGAAACAGCAGTGCTCCACGCTGAGGGGACCATACAGTCAACTGACTCCGTCAGAAACAAGAGCGGCACGGGCCTGGCGTCGGGGATACTGTGCCTTACCTTTGCGGAGTACTTGTAGTTGGCATCGGGCGGCTCCAGCACCGCGTCATTCTTCTCAAGGGGCTCCACGTCCTTGCTCATGACGTGGAAGGCACAGCTGCTGCCGATGCCCAGGGGGCGGGAGAGGGGGAAGCCATCTTGCCAGGTGAAGGTGGAGCGGAAGAAGTCGCTGGGGATGTACATGTTGCTGTACCGTCTGCGCAGCTCAATCACATTGGACTGGTACCTGGTCAAAGAACATAAAAAAAAACAACACAAAGTCAATGAGGTGCTTCTGCCATCTTGGTCTACTTTTTGTAATGCGCGACTGGGTGCATAGAAAAATCTTGTCCCTACACCACAGGCACAATAAATGTAGACCTCTAGTAAAGCTTCAATGACCAACGCACTGGTTATCAAAAACTTGTAATTACACGGACTCCATCATGTGATGACCAGAATGAAACAATCACCTACCCAATATTTTGCATGTTAACTTCAATCTGTGAACGAGGAAATCTTCACTGGGAAAAAGGTGAGATTCGGGCATGGCTTCAGAGCAAAGATGAAGTTTCACTTCATAAATCCTGTTTATCTAAATCTAGTTTGTTAACTGTCCTCATGGGCATTTCAGTGCACCACCGAGAGTTTCCAACGCGTTGGCCACTCACAATGCGCGAAATGTGTCGACTTTTTCCAAACGCGCACTGCCGGGCAACACGTTCGCGTATGTCAACCCATTCACATGCGAATGGCGTACAGTGGCCACCGACACTAATGTTATCTTTTAAAACTTTCAAGAGTACGAAATAGAAAAATCCTCCAATGTATTCTCTCAGTATATGATCAACCAAGCACGGCAGGTAGGAAGCTACCTGAGCCACCTTGGAATTTGACGCATTTAAAGAATCTAGCGCAGTGTAAATCAATAGACACCGCTCCCAGTTTTACAGCGACATTATGTTCATGCCAAACCTCCAGCACAAACAGAAGCAATTTTTTTTTAATAAAATAGCCTTAAGAATCAGGGGATCAGGTGGCATTTCTTGAATGTGCATGAACTGGCCCGTGATCCCAGAGGTGAGATTGAACAATAACTGAAAAAAGGCAAAAAGAAGCTGAACTGTGAAAATCTCCTACACTTTTGTATACAGCTAGTGAGGGAAACAAGCTGATATCAAAAACAGAAAAAGCTGAAATCAGCTAAAAAGCTGAGAAATCTCACCCTTGGATCCATGCCTGGATCAAAGCATGACCACGTCAGATTAATTAGATGTGGCTCGTACCTGATTCCTATAAAGTTGTGGGTAATTTCAAGCCACATCCAAGTAATTACGACAAAGGCTGTGACTCAGACTTACACGTCCAGCGAGTGCTTGGCAATCTGCACCACGTAGCGAGGGGCTGGGCGGCGGGTCCTCTTAGGCGACCGGCGTGGGGAGTAGGAGCGGTGGCGCACAGGCGGCGACTTCTCCCGCTCCTGACGCCGCCGGTCACGGTCGCGCTCCCGCTCCCGTTCTCGCTCCCGCTCGCGTTCCCGGTCGCGTTCCCGCTCCCTCTCGCGCTCCCGGTCGCGTTCCCGTTCCTGCTCCCGCTCGCGACGGCGGGCCTCGCGTTCCCGCTCGCGCTGGTCGTAGGAGGAGCGCAGGGGCTCGGCACGGACCGGTTCCGGGCGACGCTGAACTTGGATGGGCGGGCCCTGGGGATGGGCCAGTAGACCCGGTCCACCTAAGAAAAAAAAAAAACAGAGTGAGGTTCAAGGAAGCTCATTAATACCCTCGGCCACATTAATTGCCACATCTCTCTGACAGCAGAGCAACTTACCAGCACCTATATAGCGTCTAACATTTGGGCACAAACTCGTAATAGTTACGGTGTGAGCTGGGATATACCTGATGTTCTTGTTCTACATATTCTTGTATTACTTTACAACTTCTTGATTTACTTATGCACCTGTCCGTAGCAAAATTATTCCTCAAGGCTGAATGGTTCCCTTTAAAATACACGGTGCGCTATACATACTGAACACCTGTACAGTATTCTGGCTGTCACAGGTCTGCATGCTATTGCCCATTCTGATTGTTCAACTCAAAACTGGAATCTTCAAGAAATGAGCACCACTTCACTGAGAACCATTTCAGGAGATTCGGGATGATTCGGAGACGGGCGGGATGGGATAGAGCTGCAACTCACCGGGACCGGAGGGGGCTATGACGGGGGTCATCCCTTGGGCCTGCTGGGCTAGGTTGACCTGGGCTTGCATTCCCATGACTGCGGGGGGCGCCTGGCCCATCAAACCTTGACCCGGGGGTGCCTTCAGGAGGGGCACGCTCTGCTGCTGTTGCTGTTGTTGCTGCTGCAGGGGGTGGACGGAGATATGGAATTATTTAGCATAGACGTTTCTTGAGTGTATTTCTACGGTTGAGTGACTAGCAGTCGAGGTGTAAGCTCTCGGGGTACAGTCCAGCATTTGCCATTTGTGCATTATGTTCCTTTGAGGCAACAAAATTACTCCAAATCTAAAGAATGGTGCCTGAGAATTAACCTGATGAAGTTTCAGCTCAGCACATACCATACATTCAGAGAAAAGACCATTCTAGGAATTGGACTTTAGATCAAAACTTGCTGAGTCATGTTTATAATTGGGTCTGAATTTTCTCATGTTCAGTTGAATGCAGCTATGCCATGTGACGCACCGAGCCCATGAATTACAGTAATTGTAAGAGGCTGAATTCTCACACCCCTAAACAACGGACATCTTTACAAGCATGCCAAGTTTCAGAAATGCCGGTTGTGTGATCTTGGTTGGGCAACCCCCCCCAATCTATAATAATGCCCGAAAGAGCCCACTTCTTTTGGGCCTCCGAAGCTTGAAGCTACTCAAGCAATCAAATCAAACTTGACAACGTGAAGAAACCTTACCTGACTGGGCAGGACTTGAATCCGGGTGGCGTTCCATTTGAAGGGCATGTTAGGGTTGTAGGTTGCTTCAACTAAAACTCTCTCCAAGACCTTGGGCATTGGGCCTTTCACTGACCTGTTAAAGATAAAAGGGAAGGTTACGTCGAATGGTCCAACTCAGGACATACTTGCGATAAAAACGGCATTCACACAGATACAAATGTAGATGCAAATTCACAGTGACAACTGTATTTTACCAGATTCCCATTGCCATACACAAAAGTGGGAAATATCTTAGCTTTCCTTATATTAAGCGGATCTCCAACTTTTTTAAGGAATGGGAATTACAAGATTGAAGACACTTGAACAATTTTGTCTCTGTAAATCCTTACTTTCCCTGGAGATCAATTTCACACCTTGCGTGACGTTGTCAAATGCCGTTGCTTCCGAATTTGGGCAAATTATGTCCACACTACCTGTGCTGCCAAGTAACATTAGGACCTAAAAATCACTGTTTCATCTCTAACGTGAAAACGTATTAAAAATCCAACTAAAAGTCAAGATTCTTTCAAAGAATCCCACGTTCGTTTTGCCCAGATGCAAAATCAAGCATGTTTGAAAGAAAAACAGGGAAAAGCTTGACTTCAAGGTAGACCCCTCCCAAAAGACGCCCAAACAGAATGCCGCAACCGGAGAAAACACTGGGAAATGACGGGTGAGAAAATATATATATATATTATATTCTATAATATGGAAGGTCTGTGCTGGAGGGATGGCTCACGATCTAACGTTGGTCAGAACACTTACGTCGTTTGGAAGAAGACGTCCTCATCAACAAAGCCGAATGTGTCGTGCATCTTGGTGACGGTCCCCGTGAAGACCCGCTGCTTGGGCTGGGGAGCCTGGGCAGAGCGGGGCGCCGGGTAGCTGACCGTCAACTGGGTGGCCGACACGCCCACCGCTCCCTGGGAGTTCTGGGCGAGGGCCGGGGCTGCCATGTTTGACTGCAGTGCGTTCATCTGGGAAGAACGGCAGATTGGACATTTATTGAACCCTCCTTAATCCTCAAAAATCCTGGAGGGTTTGGGAGATTACGGCAGAACGGCAAAAAAACTGTGGCTGATTGTGTCGAGGTTGTGGGTTAAGCCATGTGCTGCTTATGCCCAGCCATGCATAAATTCGCGTTTACAAGTACATCGTACATGAAAATCATCACACTGCCTCCAACACAATGACAGGAGTTGCCAGAGGATTTTGAAGGATTGACGCAGTGGGCACCCCCTCAAAGGAACATGCTCAAGAAATACTGGAAGATTTTTGGAGGATTGAGGCTGAATGCAATATTTTTGCGTGGATAATCGGAGGCGTTTGAAGGATTGAGGGTGGTGCATAGCAAAAAGGCCTAAAGGCGGTTTGGGTGAACGTACAAAGTCGGACCAGAAATAAATTTATAACCCAGAAGTTGACGCAAACTGCTTGCTGGCTACAGGGACCTAAAACCCCCGAGTCAAAAAAACTACAGAGCTTGACGTTTTGATCATGGCATGATCTTTCTAAAGGCCAAAATGACAAAGTTGAATCAAAACCTGGATATGGCCCCAAAGCCAGGGCTACAGACTCTCATTTTGCCCACAACTTGTGTGGGCAGCCAAGGTTTGCAGAAATATTACTTCTTGGTTGGTGTTTGATTTGACCGCCAATTCATTCAAAATGGGTATTTTTCTCTTAGGTCTCAAACAGGGTTGCATTTTCTGTTAGTATTTAATAGTACGTGTGTTATTTACTATCTGGTGTACAGCGGCGTGGGATTTTCAAAGCTTTGTGAATTTTTTTTGCTTTCGCACCGAAGGCCAACCATAGTATTTGCAGCCACTGTAGTCAAATCCATCACAAAGTCCATTAACATGACCAGTCATGAGGAACGCGGCAAACAATGACAAAGGAATGCTTTTGTCACAGTTAACCCCTTCGCGCTGGGATTCTTTTGACCGTGACTGCTGGGCTGTGGTATGCCCCATTGAACGAGCAGCTGCGTGGTGAATAGACTGTATGTGTGGCATATTCACACAAAGCCGCGGCTGCGGATGGCTCACGGAATGAAGGGGTTAGTTTGAATAACTAGCTTCTGACTTGGCTTCACATTGGATGACTTGCCGCGGGGCGGGCTGGGCTCCACTACAGCAACTCCACACAAACGAAGCTGATAACATTCCATCAGACGCATTCTTTCACAGCTTTATAGAGTCTAAATGCTCCTTTACAACAGCCCCAGTTTCATATGCAGCAAGGTATGAGACGGAGAGAACCCCCCTGCTTTCTGTTGGTCACTGTCTCGCAGGAATANCAGACATCTTGGGGGGATGTAACAATAGTCTGGAATGTGTATAGGGATTGGACATGTTGGGGGGTACCCCTCGGTCTCATTTCTTACTGGGTAAACCCAGTTTCTTTTGCTTCTATGCACAGACTCTTCATTATCCACATAATCAACAGCACATCGACCTGAAGAACATGGTACCAAGTCACCACTTTCGGGTGCAAATGAGCCTGCGTAAAGGTTGCGGTACTAACAAAACAGTACAGGAGAGATGGGCTTAACATTGTACTTTCACGCATCCCTGCTCCACATGACACGTAACAAACACTCTTTGCCCATGCACTGTTTGCCTTGACTAGAAGCATCCCTTTGTTGATTGAAAGGAGTCGCGTTGGTGGGGAGAATTCATTCTGTTGGTAACGATGCGACCGCAATGTTCGCATTTCGTGGTGGTTCAAATCAACAAAGTGCATTCAAACCAAAGGAGCTTCTGTTTCTACGAAAACTGCACCCTCGTTCACTCCCGCTCGGGGACCCAATCAATATTAAAGAGCACCTCTTCAGGAAAACATGTTTTCTCTGATTTTATCTGTTCAAATAAATATGGAAGCATCCACATCGAACGCAGTATCATTTGTCTTCAGAGCTCAACTATACCAAGCTTAAAAGGGCTTTTTTCTGTTCATGTCAGGTTGCAAATTCTGAACGTAGATTGCGTCATTCAAAGAAAACAGGAAATGAGGGGAACTTCACCGTGTGTTCGTAATGGACAAACCCTTGTGCATGCTTCATGCTACATGCAGTGTTTGGCATGCACAAGGGTTTGCCAACTACGAACAGACGGCGAGGGTTCCCTTTGTTCCCTCTGTTTTCTCTGAACGACGCAATCTACGTTCAGAATTCGGTCTTGGCATGAACAGAAAAACGCCCTTTTAAGCTTGTTATAGTTGAGTTCTGAAGACAAATGACACTGCGCTCGATTTGGATGCTTCCATATTTATTTGAACAGATAAAATCAAAGAAAACTTTTTTTTCTTGGAGGTGTTCTTTAAGCTTAAAAATCACCATGACTGTAGCCTCTAGTGAGGTAATCGATATTAAAGTTAAATGTAGCTTGAAAAGCCGGCTATAATCTGGCAGGATGTCAACTTACAAGTTGCTCAAGGGTCATTCCATAAATTTGGGGTCCATTTTTTTTCCTCTCCATGTAACCTCTCGCGTATGATTTTGTAGGTATGGAACGCGTTCTTTAATTTCAAAAAGTAAATAATGTAAATTACCTACCAGTCAAATAAAACTAGCTGGAAATCCATGTCAATGATGTGTCCATAGTCAAATTACACAGGTCCGGTGTAACAGGCTCAGAAAAATGTCACGCTTCCGACCCGGAATTTATAGAAAAACAGAGCTCTAATCCACCCCGAGTTAACTCCTTTGTGTCAGGAGAGGGCAAACGCAGAGGCCGAGTGTGAGGAATAGTGCATACCACACATACATTCTATTCATCATGCACCTGCCGTGTCAATGTGGGTCTGCTGCTGGATAGGGCTTTGCATACTGGGCAAACCACAGTCCAGCAGTCGCGGTCAAAAGAATCCCGCCGTGAAGGGGTTAAAGTGCACCCTCAACGGTGAAAAAAAGATCATACATTCAAGCATAAATTCGATGCGCGTACTCGAAGTGCATGAACTTGTGCGCCTATACAGGTGAGCTCGTACCAAAGGACTGCCAATTTCAATGCAAAACACGCCCTCTTCTGTTCTCGCTCAGAGCGGATAGGTGACTCACCTGGTTGACTTGGATCTGTTGCTGCTGGGCGAGCAGCTGCTGTTGTTGCTGTTGCTGCTGCTGCTGTTGTTGCTGTTGTTGTTGCTGCTGTTGGATCTGGTAGGCGCTGGCCTGTGATATGCTCTGCTGCACCCCTGGCCCGCCGAGCTGGCTGTAAACACCGGCCGGCGCTGCTGCCTGCGGGTTGCTGATGAGGGCTGGTCCCTGGGCTGACATGACCGCCTGGCCTGCAGTGAAATCATGAAGAGAGACGTGATGACAAACTAAGTGTTCTGTTCTTGCTATCCCCAAACCATAGCACCTGTCCCCAAGTACTGGGAGCATCTCATCTCTTATGCGGCAGCATCTCAACTCTTATGTGGCAGTAGGGCTGGCCCAACTGCGTGCCAGTGTATGCCAGGGCATTTGCCAACATCATTTCATTTATATCGGCCACATGTGCTTGTAGAATCTAACTTTTCTTAGCACTGTGGATGAAACGCCTGGGTGGCATTTGGGGGATAAATTCTGTCAGCTGTGAGCTGCATAAACTTCAAAAGGGTTAAGAAATTTACCAACTAACTGCAGCACCATGGTTAGGACCACAGACTGATGCTATTGTTGGGTCATAACATTCTCACATCATGGACTTCTGGACATTTGGTCATTGCTGACTCACAAATTTTGAATTTGCCGTCATACATGTAGCAAAGAGGGGTTCAAGGACAAGGGGTAAAGTGACTTTCCCAAGGTCACAACACGTACATGTAACCGCCTGTGAGGATTCCAACTCCAACCCCATGATCGGAAGCTACAAACAAAAATTCTAGGCCACATGTCCCATAAACTAGTCAGATCTATCCCTTGAAGAAACTGCTCCCATACATTTGGGCAATCTGGTCTCAGTATCCGAGCAAAGGCACCGTACTTACCCATGCCGGGGGCTCCCAGCTGAGACCAGGGGGGGTCCTTACGAGCTGTAGGTCCAAAATGTGCCATGCTTTCTGTGCTGATGATGGAGTCAAGAGACGGCAGATCAGATGGCAACTGATGGATAGAAAAACACAGGGTCTGTGCGGTCATTTCACCCTGAACGGGAGACATCACTTGACACTCTAATGTACGAACCCAAATAAGACCCCCGCTTTGACTTTTTGAGAAAAGATATCGCTTCCCAATGACAATAAACCACTGCAGGGAAAGAAATCAGAGATGTCCGTGTACCGAACTCTTTCCAAAATGTTACATGTACTTCTCCCAGAACCATGCATGAGCCTTGTTGCAAGCAAGTTATACCGCATGGATGACTCTGAAATGGATGACTCTGAAATATGTTACAAGTGAACTGTGGGAAATGGCTGTCTCTTTTCCCTTCCCACCAAGCCTCGACATTAATGGTTGTCCGACTGTCTACGACAAGTAATTCTTTCTTGCAAGCAAGTAAAACCTAAGGACAAATTACCCGATGGATTGGTACTTTTTTCTTGAAATAATAGTGTCCGTTTTTCGTAGCCAAGAATAGCGGTCAGCAAATGTACCTTTGTTTTTTCACTTGCGAAGAGGAAAAAAGTATACATATACTGGTATGTGGTGTTCAATGATTTTTTGCATCATGTACAAACTTGCATGTATAAAGCACGCTGTACATTTAGCAGGGCACCTTTCCACACAAGGGAAAATATGTACAATGTACACAAATAAACTGTAAACTACCCTTGTGTCTGGGTACCAAACTTCATTGGGTAGTGCATGCGCCGTGCAGCGGAGCTTTGATGGCTGGAAGCTCGAGGACTGTTTTACATGTACGTGTAGCTCTGACTTCAACATTAGTGAATTTTGCCTGGTACTTCAGTGTGTACTTTTTGCAAACTCGTCGAGTGACCGAGAAATAGCCACAGCCCAAACTTGTACGAATGATGCATCTGAGTCCTGCACACTCTCTGCATACACACAATGTGATGTATATTCATGTCGTATTGTTGGCGTAAGCAATTTTGTCAATGGTGACTGGTTGAAGGAAGGAACTAACTGTCCGAGGGTGTCAGGTCAGTTTACCAACTCGACTGTTGTTCCTTCAACTGTAAAGGTCAATTCCACTCTCGACCAACTCGACCATGCAAACGGCACCACAGGGACAGGGCATAGAAGGAACATATTTTTCCTGGTTCTGGATCGTGCGTGTATTCCGTTTTACTGTGTGTGATGTGATCTGTGCATGTGCACAGTGTGGTGACAGATTTCGGGGTTTGTGCGTGCTTCTTCTCAAATTGGAACAACTGTTTTGGAGTATCTCATTGGCACAAGTTCATTTATTGATTGCATTTCAGTTGATTTTGTGGGTTCATTGAGTTGGTAAATGGTCAAGTTGACTTGACTTTGAAGTCGAGTAGGTCAACAGACGAGTTGGTTCAACGGTCGAGTTGGTCAGGAGTTGAGTTGGTAAACGGTCGAGTTGACCTACAACCTGTCTCGGGAAGCAATGATGTCCAGTGTAATGGTCTCATTCATCCGCCGTGCTAAGATATCCGGATGGCAAATGAATGAACGCCGAAGGTTAGGACAAGTAAAATCTTATCTCGGGCAAGTAAATTTTCAGTGCTACTTGCCCGATGGATAAGTAGCTAAAAAATTAATGTTGAGGCCTGCTTCCCACCTTTCTATTGTTAACATTGTGCAAGACCACCCACCATGTCCACGCGGCATTAGCAATACAGGGTTTTGTCTCCTGTTAGGCCTATGTTAATTAAGGACCTACCACAGAGAATTCATGTTCTTAAGTTCCAACTGCCAAAAATGGAAAGAGTTCCATACATGGACAACACTATTTTACCTTAGAATGTTATAACAGCCGTCAGAAAGTGTTAAGATGTCCTAAAAAGTGAAATTTAGCTTAAGAAACATTCTGAAGCATTTACTTAGAAAACACTTAGGTTTTTTCAGACAAGTCCCATACCTGGTAGGTTTGTGCGCAGGACCTCAAGTGCATTAAAATATGGAACTCTTTCGGGAAAAATTTTACACTTTCCCTCTGCCTTCAACTGCATCCTCCACAACATGATTTTGAAAACTAACAAAAGCAACAACAATTGCCAAGGCTGCAAATGCAATGAAAGTGTAGCCTAGACCCAATATTAGCCAGATACACAGCTACACAAACTTCACAATGTACAGAAAAAGTTGGAAGTGTACTAAACTTAAAAGATTGATGGTGGTCATTAACGTTAAGTTAATGTTAGGCCGGGATTAGGTCAACTCGTACCCAAACCAACTCGGACCCATTCCAACTCAGACCCATGCTAACTCCGACCCACGCCAACTCGGACCCAATACAAACTAGGACCCACGACCATCTCGGACCAACAACCAACTCGGACCCACCTCAAGTCAACTCGGACCCACCTCAAGTCAACTCGGACCCACTGAATCTTATGGTTGCACAACACCAAATACGTGCCCTTGACCGAAATAGCGCCGACTTTTGAACCTCGTGAAGAGGTTCGCCTTCATTTTTTTCGCTGGAAATTCAAGATTATTTTTTTGCTGGAAATTCAAATTATGGCCAGATTGATCACTTGTTGTTTAAATTTTATGAATTTTTTTTAGTCGCCTTTTCCCAAAGATACCCCCTTAACAGTAGTAAAACTATGGGCTCAGCTCTTAATGTAGCCGCCCGCCTCTATCGAAAATAGGCCCGTAATGTGGGGCTTTTTGTGAAAGAAATACTCTGAACTGGAAAGTATCAACCCCAAATACAGGTTTTCTATAAATAATTCTATGATCCCTCGTGATTATGGCACGTCTTATTGTAAAAAAAAAGAGGGATCACAAAATATTAATAATGAGTTCGCGAGCAGACATACATGTACGACGCTTCAAAACCGTCTCGAAGTTTAAGACAATTGGAAATACATGTATTCCACATTTTTATTTTAAAATGATTTGACTTGTGTTGTTCGAAATTACCAACCTATTTGCGTTATTTGGACAGTCAGTTTAGGCCTATATGGATGAATTCCTCCATCTGCCTAAATTTTGCCGGTATTCGGGGGAAGGACTGGGACAAGGTGGAGGTGTAAGACTTGCCAGGCCAAAAAAATTTGAAAAGTGAGGTGGGGGATAACACCATGAGACACTATGAAAGGTCAATATTCTTGATACTGATGTATATCTGCAGAAATGTGTTGTACACATGCAGCATCTCTTATGTACATCAAAAGGCCTATCTGTGGCTTTTTATTGCAACAAAGACTTTAGGGGTTGTTTGGTGAAAGTTCATTCGATTTCTGCTGGTGATCTGGAGTGCCAAAAAAACTTCGGAGAAAGGGCATCAATGATTTGGTACTGTCAATCACTCTCCAAAAGCTGCTCCCTTTTTTTGTCCCAAGCTCCCACTACCCGATCATAGGGTTTCAAGAATGGAAGGTGACAAAATCAGTCTTTGTGGTCAATCACGGCGGTACCTCGGAAGCTAACAGCTGATTAAGATTCCAGATTACACGCGGAAAATAAGACATCCATAAAAATACGACGCTTGTCGGTTACTTTTTCACTTGTTTCAAGACATCACTGATATCAAATCTAGTCCTGTACGTTTTTTCAACCACCATGCTTGTTCAAACTCAAAAACTGAGAAATTCTGGGAAGCCTGTGCCAGTTTCCCTGCATTACGTTTATTCAAGAAGATGTTACATCTCGGCAGCATGCAGTGAAAAATGTCATTTACCAAATGCTAAAATGTAAAAGTAGACAAAATCAATTTTCAACAAGTATCACGCTCCTGGGGTTGGGTCCGAGTTGACTCGGGGTGGGTCAGAGCAGAGTTGATCATAGGTCCGAGTTAGTTTTGGGTCCGAGTTGGTTGTGGGTCCGGGTTAGTATTGGGTCCGAGTTGGCATGGGTCCGAGTTGGTCGCGGGTCCAAGTTGGCATGGGTCCGAGTTGGTTTGGGTCCGAGTTGACTCAAACCAAGGCCTACCATCATGCCTGTCGGGACAGATAGGGTGGTCATCATGGTGGTCATGTCTATCTAAGCCTGAAGCCCTTGGCCTGTTAATGATTATGTATAGTCACAACACTTGACAGCCGAACAATCAAAGTTTAAACAATGATACAGTGTAGCAGCAGTGTAACGTTATGTGATCAGGTGGTGGTGCAAATTGAAACACGGAGGAAGAAATTGAAATCAACATTTTTAAAACTCATCGTCCAAGTAAGTAGTCCAACTATAACCAGCATACATACATGACATGTCCAATGTAACCAAATGAATAACCACTGGGCGCTGGGCCTAATCTACTTCTCCAAGGTCGGCTCGATCTCTGGGCCCTAAAAAAGCACGAAGGCCTACATGTACTTTCCTTTTTTATTCATCACGTTGAGCCCCGGGCCTGTTCATGTGACAATCACGACTTCACAACATTTGTCCGGAATTTGGGCAACACTCTTACGAAGCAAACAATTTGCACAAGCTTACCCATTACTGTCCGAAGTTTTCCCTGCTGCAGTAAAAGCACTCGCTCGTGATAGAGTCTACCGCTTGGAATGGTGATTTGTCGTCGAGAAAGCGAAAATATTGTTTGGAATTAGACACATCGTGCCTCTGCCACTCGCGGAAAAGCCATTGTCACGAATGTCGGCGGTCTGTACAAACGAAACATATACTGATCATGCGCGATACGCGATATGCAGATTGCGCACATTGCATGATGGGTAAAAGCATTTTGCACATCTTTGGTGTAGTGACGTACTTATTTAATATTCAAATTAATTTTAGGCCAAAACGTGGAAGAAGCCCACTAGCACTATTCCGAATGAGTTGGCAATTCGCAAACAGACAAGGGTCGCCATGAAAAATTATATATTTTCTTTTTAAAACGCCAACATTATAGAAACAGTGTACTACCACTTATCTTAATTCTGTTTTGGGAAGTAATGAGGATTCTTTTACTGATGAAAAGTGTGGAGAGTCATTTTGGGAAAAACATTCCATTTGGCACCACAACAAAAAATGATTCATTTCAGCTGGGAGAGTGACCTAGTATGACGCCAGTATGACTTTCCTCTTTTTTCTTCTATTATATTTGACAGCTTTAAGGTCAAGAAGGCGATGAAGCAAATCGATGTTTACTTGCGCAGGCAGCTAAATAAAAGGGGCATATTTTCAGTTACGTTTTCCGTTCTGAGATAGATTCCCTTATTGCTGAAGATGGCCAGCCTGAGGCGGAAACTTCCAGATAGTTTTCCATGATTACTTGACTTCCTGCCCAGAGGGCCACAAGAGCCATTTCAGTAGACCAAGAGAGGGTACAATTTTTTCACCAAAAGCGGCTCGTTTGGTCGCGTTGCTTTCAACGACTTGAAAAAGAACACCCCCCCGACCCAACATGGCTCTTTTCAACCGATGAGGGGGTGCCTTCCGCCAACAGGCTCGTATCGACACAGGGTTTGGTTGTAGCCCGTTGAAGGCAGAGTTTATCCTGTTTATATTAAATTACACAAATTCCCGGCCAACAAAACACTGTCTGGTATTTTCACCATCCTTTGTTCTTTCTTTGTTTTTTTTTAATTCATGATTCATTTTCACCGTCCCGGGTTTGCGTTTATAATCCATTTGCCGCTCCAATTTTGATTCCACCGGCATCCCAACTTGGCTTTTAATTTTTCACGATTCTGCCATCGCACCGGCGCGTCTCTGCATCCCCCATCCTTGACTACTCTATTCCCGCCCATATCAAAGCCATTGAACTACGTGTATTCACACACTCAAGTAGAAATGCCCAGCACATCTTGGTACCTGACAAATCCCTAACAGCCCTGTACAAACCTCAATAAACCCTGGTGGATGAGACTTACGACCTTCAACTTTCTTGGATTACCCCCCCCCCAGGCAAAACCTTTAACCAAGTTTAATCTGTAAGCCTACGTTTGGAGGGAGTCAGAGTTTGACATGAAACTCCTTGGGCCTAATGCTCAATGGTTGTTTATGTGTTTTGCTTCTTGAGGAATGAGAAGACACCGGCTTCTCTCATCATCATCACCCTCAAAACTTATCGTTCATTGCACTGAGACTTGAGGCTATGCATGGTGGAGGTACTAACTATGGACAAGTTTGCGGTGACACCATGAGGACATATTTGTCTTTTGTGAGTGTGTGTGGTTCTGAGAACTAGAGTTCACTCGACGTTTCGGACAGTGTGCTCTGTTTGCCTGTCAGTCTGTGTCGTTCAGTGGCGAAAGCCACCTCTAATGGAGTGAATACATCTGGGGGCGGGGGTCAGTTGCCCCCCCGGACATATTGTCATTTTTATTTCGATATTTTCTCTGTTTGGTTTAGGGACTGAAAAGACATTTTTGAAACGACACTACCACTTTTTGTTAGGGTCAGAAGAAAAGGTTGGACAGCTAATTGTAGATAAAAATCCATTTCCCCCACTTGGACGTCCCAAGACCTGGACACGCCACCGAGTGAGAGAATGCTCAAAGATTAGTACAGCGCCCACAGTGGTCAAGCTATTTCAAGTCTTCTAATCCCAATGTCCCACCCCCAACGTTTTGGGCACATCATTCCACAGGAGGATCGTTAGGGGCGGTTACAAACAAAAACTGATCCAAGTCCTCCCCCATAGAGTGGGATGGCATGTCTCTGTACGGATACACTCTTCCTAGTGAAGGAGTCAAATTCAATACGCCATGTTTGTTTTTCTCTACCTTTGACCCGCCCCGTAGAGACACTTCAAAATAGTTTTACAATTTGTTCACATATTCCGCACTGACAAACGCGACAGAAAGAGAATAAGAGGGACTTTTGCTTCCTTTAGATATATCTCTTTAATATTTACACTTCTGGTTCAAGCGAGCAATCTCATCGTGAACTGAATGTATAAGAACGAAGCGCCATCATAAACATGGCAAATCCACAAACACGTCAATATACATTGTGTAGAAACGTGTGATGATGTGATTGCATTACATGTGGTACAACTGAAAGCAATTCGAGCGATTCACTACGTACAGTGCGCCTCCAAGAGTTTGCAACGCAGAAGTCGACCAATCGCAGTGCGCAAACTTTGTCGACCCTTTCCAAACGCGCATTGCGTCGACAGATGACGCTCACTGTGATTGGGCAACGCGTTGCAAACTCGTCTGTAAAGAGCTGATTCTTTAGTTTATAATCGTATAGGAATACTGTTATTAATTTGATCTTTCTTGTTGCACTATTTACCAACAATACGGGGGCAATTATGAAAAAAAATCCTGCACATCTAAATAGCGGTTCATACTGTCGGCGCGAAAACAAACACGAAGTTGAATTTGTGTCGTCACATTTGCGCTACGAATTCGCAATGGTTGAAAACACTTCGATTCCAGCGACATATCGGCGCAAATTTTCCTGACGTCAAATTCGCTTCGCTTTTGCATTCTGCGCTGAAATATGAACAGAACTTTACATTCAGAATTTTAACACAAAGCTGATGATCCTTCTATTCTGCTCTCTGCAAGATTTATGGTAAATAAAACTACGAACGCGGAATACGGCAGTTATTTCGGTTGGGCTATACGTTCGGCGGAAATAATTTCGTGCCGAAGGCGGTTCAGACAAGCCGCACGAAAGAAACGTCAACGCGATTTTATGTCACACCAGATTTTGCGGCAGACGTTTGGTGTTGTCGAATTCTCTTCTTTGCTTTCACCTGTGGCACGTGCCGGCCTTTACTATGCATAATGAAATTAAAAAACAGCAGGTGAAAAGACGTACCGATAAACAAAAACAGAATTGTTCAACGTCGACATCAAAAAGTGAAGCATGATAAATCCATTATGTCTAAGAACAAAATGTACTATTTATTTACGTAGAATTGATTTACTGAAAGGCAAAATAAATACTGAGGACAATTCAGCTAGGACAGAATTTGTTACAATCTCAACTTTTTGGTTCGGAAATTTTCTGTTGGTGTTTCATGTCTCAAAACGAATTTTGTCTGTCAATTGTTAGATAGGAACCACTGTATACGTGGGTCTAAATATTTACAGGAAAATTAAAAGCGAACAGTGATGTGAGAGCATCTGATGTCGACACAATTTACCTCAAAATCGAAGTATTTGCACTTGGGAAGTAGCAATATTTTCGACGGAGAATCAGCCTCGTTTATGAATCACATCGCTATACAATATGCCCTTTGAGCCCTGCGAACTTTCAAAACCGATACAATACACGATATACATACATGTACTTTTGAAACTGAACTCATCTTTAGCAAGAAGAGTTTTATGACATTTCTTTTCACGCAGTCAACCTGTTTCAGCCACTCTCATCTAGTTTAAGAGGCCTATAACGTCAAAATCAAGTGCTTCAGATACTCCCATGAAATTTACTGACCGCAAAATCGATATAAAGCAATGCACTGTGAGGCTGTGTTTGACGGCACCATTTCTGTTAGAAGACTTACTTTTAGCACCCGGACCTGTCCTCGCCGTCAACAGTGCGCCCTCCAAGAGTTTGCATAGCACTGGCCAGTCACAATGCCCGAAATCTGTAGACCCAATGCACGTCTTGAGGGAAATGGTGGACAGATTTCGCGCGTTGTGATTGGCCAACACCTCGCAAACTCTTGGAGGCGCACAACTGTGAATCGAACGCCCGTATTAAGCCGAGATACTCTCGACGGTGATCAGTCAGAGATTGAATTAAAATAGCATGTGTCATTCCAAACAGTCATACAAACCTTTAAGCTAACGGTGCGTGCTTAACTTTTGAATGAGAGTGATACATGCGCCAACGCAGCGATACGCCAAAAGGATCTTGCTCAAAAAGAGTGGATCCCTTATAAAAACACCCCTTAAGAGTGAAACCACTCTAAAAAGGGTGAAAACCACTCAAGAAGAGTGGAAATTTCCACTCTGCCAAGGAGCCATCCAAAGGACAACTTGAAAAAGAGTTGTCCTTTAAATGGCTCCTCTCTTAGAGAGGTTTTAACTCTTTTCGAGCGGTTTTCACTCGTTTAGAGCGGTTTGCTCTCTTTTGGGCTGGACTCAAGAGGGACTCACTCTTCTTGAGACTTTTCACTCTTTTGAATTTAGAGAGACTGAATGTGCGCCCAGTCGGTTTGTCTGTTATTGTTTTTGTTGTTTTTTTTTAGCCGACAGCCTTGCGATTCTTATTAACTGCAACTGTTTGTGTTGTTCGCCTACTTTTTTTTTTTACTTTAAACGCTTGTTTGTCTAGGAAGAAGCGAAATATAGTGCATAATGGGAGATACAGGCTCCCCTACCTTACTTCAGTAAGACTGCTGTATAATTTATTATCCAATATGGGCGTTTCACAAAAGTGCGCCTCCAAGAGTTTGCAACACACCTGCCAATCATTATACGCAGAAAGGGAAGGAAAGGGTTGACAGATTGTGATTGGCCAACGCGTTGCACACTCTTGGAGGCGCACTTTTGTGAATTGTCCGTATTTAGAATTATCTTGTATGGACTAGGTACGCCTCAAGCATTGCACTGTGCAACGCACAACAGTATATAATACAATAATTCTGCTTTAAACAAAAAGAATGTCTACACTATAATGCAGGATAATAGTATACTAATAGATTAACGATTAAACGACAATCACAAATATTCTTGCTGGGGACATTCGATTTCTAATTAATGTCAGCCCAGACAATAAATTTAAAACGAAGAGTAACAAGAACAATTTTACTGCCGGGCCTGAAACTGTTCTGCATTCGTCAATAAAAGGGACGAGGAAGTGGTTTCTAGTGATAAAAGAAGACAATTTCATCGTAAAATTTTGAAAAAGCAGAATTACAGTTTTAGTGCAGGAACGAATTATTGTATTCTCGAGCCTAGTGAAGCCTTCTGCCGTCATATTCGCAAGTATGGAATCATTTTGAATGAGGTATGTTTGGCATCTTGGATCGGTGGTCAAGATTCTGTTTATTGCGTCCAATTGATACACTGGGCAAACGTGAGGTGAACGACCTGTTCTTATCCGCCCCGAGCAGAAGCACTGAAACGACCCACATAGGTTGGGAGCGTTCATTTTGTGGGAAGCGATGCGACTGCAACGCTTGCGTTTCATAGTTGTTCGTGAACCAGCGATGCGCAGTTACTACCAAAGGAGCCTCCGTTGCAAGGAAAATTGAACCCTCTCTTGGTCCAGCTCGGAGCCCATAGCCTCGTGACAGACGGTAATGTGTTTCAAAGGACATTAGAATTCGTGTAAGTAGGAGCAATGCCAGGCACACATCACTAAAAACCAAATACAGTGTATGCACGTGCACAGGCGTGCCGTGGCTCACACAATCCGACAAAAGGCGGCATACACTTGCTAATTAAAATGTAACTCATCATAACATTTTGACCGCCCTTCAGGTATGGGACGCAATACAGCCTGACTGGCCGGGCCAAACTACCTCAAATGTCCAAGGTAGGCATAGGTTGTCAGCGAACATCCTCCAATAGCTCCAGCGAACAAAGGAAAGAAGCCCATCCAGTCTAAAACTCAAGTCCGACTGACGAACAGTCTTGCGCAGTTCGAACGATCGGTTTGGTTTGGTGCGTGTTTCATCAAAGCATGCTCGTGCTCTCGACAACAGTGCCCTCTGTCACCTGTGACGAACAGACGGACTTGTTCGGCTTGACCTGCAAGATCAAAGATGTATGATAACCGTGACAGCCATTGAGGAAACATTGGTCAGAAACGGCTTCGACTGTTAACGTCAGTAATTAGTAAGAAATTCTCCCCCATAACAACAGTGTCAAGAAAAAGTACACACCATTTAAAACCGGTTAAACCATTTCACAGCTATTTGTAAAGCTTACCACCGTGAACCAGGAAAACCAATTAATGAACTTTTTCTTGCAAAAAAATCGGTCAAAACCAAAACAATGTGTAAATCAATTGAGTTTCAAAAAAGCAGAATATCGAACGCAACATGAGGTTTTCTCGTTGGACGTATGGCGCCTTGAAAGCTTCAGTTTAAAGAGTTCTGTGTAATGTTCCGAGCAATTTGGGAACATGGTTCAAATCCGTTAATGTTAAATCTAGAGGACACCGTGGTGGGAGTTGAAGGCCTCTGTAATGTTTCCAAAGTGGATAACATGAATAAAAGGCTACCTGTGGGGAAAATGTGGCGTGGTGAATGTATCTATGTATAGATAGTTGGAATTACTATTTACAAAGATGTTGGTGAGCTTTTGGAACCTGAAACCTCCGTACCGAGTTCCGCTTTACCGATTTGCTTTTGTGGGGCTTGAACCCATTGCGTTTTCTTTATGTTAATGATGGTGGCAGTTTTACAAGGGAATAGGAGACTTTTGAGACGCCGGTGGCAGCAGACACGATCTGCTCCTTTGCCACATCTGCGCATGCGCGAGTAATTCTGAGCAAAGCGAGCCTGCGCACAACTGGTGAGAGTGTCTCATAAATCTCCTATTAGGTGCACTACTGAAGTTTTGAAAGGGGCAAATTCAAAACGACAAGGAATTTTAAGTACAAAGACAGCCAACAGACGATTAGTTGGTTTTGGAGGTGCAAAACTTTCAGTACATAAAGAAGAAACATACTGCATGCGGCATTAGTATAAGTCAAATCACTACAAGACTGGTCGAATAAGCCGTCAGAAATTTGCGAATCGAGTTCCCGTCTGACATACGTAAGATGCCATTTTGTTTTGGTGAGTACTGGGGTTACATCAATAATTGATCCCAAAGTGCCAGTAAATCAAGGTGGACGTGATAGGTTGTTCCATGTAGAAAAACCCTTGCGGGCTTTGGAACTAAAATGGCTTCTAATCCAGAGCTGTCACAATTCTCTCGCCATGCGGCTCTGTATGCAAATAGATTGTGAAGTGTCCTTGTGAGACGAGACTGGGAGGACCCTGGTCCACTCCACCCACATGACAAGCACTGTGGCTGGTCGTCCATTGACCTGATGTGCTTATTGGCGCAATTCTGTTCGTTTCAGCACCATTGTTAGTGCGACTAGGCAGCCTGAAACAATTACCGTGGAGAGACAGGTACATGTGAACAAGGTATATTTAGGTACACTTAGTACCCCATAAAGTCGTACTTATGTAATTGGAACGACATAATCTGAATGGAAAGGGAGTGAACAGCAAGAGAAAAGAGCGGAAAAAGCAATGAAAAGCAACACCATGCCGTAATCATTTGAATGAAAGGAAAGAGTCTGTCACAAACTTTAGGCGAGCGATTAAGGGAAGACCCCAAGCATCACAACGAGAACCCGGGGTCAGTACGAAAAGGCAAACACGGCAGTTGAAAAACACGGAAAACAAAGGTGAATTCACACCAGAACAAACCGGCAAAACAGGGCCAGTATATCTCTCCCTGACTCACCGTAGCCATTTTTCCGCACTTCACCATCTACAACACAAGGAGACATTTGAACGAGCATAGCTTAATAACTACAGCCTGTACTAAAGGGGCGATTGGGAGCCTCGTCTTCCTGGACAAAGACAAAGGCAACAATAACTTCGGTCATAGTTGCAAATGGCCCTTTCCCAGCTTCTGAGGGATGCAAGTTCCGGACCAACATTATAATGAGCTCACTGAAATGACGCCCGACTTCGTTTTGATCGTTGTTGAGTTGGTTTGTCGCTTGATAGCTCAGTTGGTCGGTCAACGTCTGTTAATGTGGAACTGTACCAAAGTTTGTCAGTGGTTAAACTTTTTTTTATTTTCCTTGATTTTTGTTTCAGGTTTTGTCGCAGTTTGTCATTACTTTTAGTTGAAGAATACTGGACGTCATAAGATACGTGTAGTTGACAACTTAAATAAATTTGTCAATGGTTAATGAAGTCCAGCTATATATACCAATCTCCACAAGGTTTCCCCCCAATTTCACTTTGGTAGGGCTTCCTGACCAAAGTATCCAATTTGCTAAAATATCAGGCAAATGGAATAAGTGGTTTTGATGAGAACCGGAGGTGGTGACTCGACGTTTCGAGCAGCCTTGCTCCGGCCGTCGTCGAGGAAGTCTCAAAATCTTCCTCTCCTCGTTCTGGATTTCTGGGAACTTTAACTGTCCTTATCAGACCCACTTTGCCGCTTCCCTGTTCTCCTTCGTCATTAGGGCCTAGTATCGCAATTTTTCAGCAAATCAAACCGTCCTCTGAAAATTTTTGAGAAACATACGCAAACGAGGCAAGCAAAGCCTAACCACTTATCAACCGAGTGTTTGGTTCCTTGGAGGCGGTTTGAAGGGGGTGCCCGTCTTACCTGCCGCTTCTTGCCGGCACACCACCGCCCCGTGAAGGCGTCCACGAACCCCCGCCGAAAGTTCTCGTTGAAGCCGCAGTAGACGAAGGGGTTCATGGCGCTGTTGGCGTAGCCTAACCAGGTACAGATGAACCACAGGTCCTTGGGGATGTTTTGTGCCTCCTAAAATGATGATATGCATCTGGAGTTAGTTGGTTGTGAAAGGTGTTGTTGTTTATGGTTTTGTTTATGAGTTCTCTTCTTTTTAATAAAATGCAAATATGAAGACGTTGTTTACGTCGCTACTTCTTTATTTTTTTGTTTAATTAAAAAATGTATCTTACGCGCAAACAAATCCGTTTTTCTTTTTTTTTGTCTGAGACAAAAGCCCTTTATCACGCCTGGTATTAGAGAAAGACAACTCGTGACTCTGATTGGCTTACATTGTGATCACGTAATTTGCAACTTACAACGTTAGCAGACCAATCCTGGACGAGATTAAGGATGTGGTAGGGCAGCCAACACACTGCAAATATGCTCACAACCACCGCCAGCATTTTAATAACCTGCAATTTAAATTATTCACACACAAAAGCCAGTGTTACAGACTCCTCGTTTGATCAATCTTGCACCAAGTCGTCAAACCTACGTATACTTCGTGGTGGCACGACGGATGGAGACATTTTTCAACGGGAGACTTTTAGACGCTGGTGGCAGCAGACATACCGGTCGTGGTCCTTCTTCACCAAAGACAGCTAGCTGCGCGGCGCTATACTATCTTTGCTCTTCACCATACTATCCGCTCCGAGTGGAACGTGTTTTTTGGGGGTACTAACCATACAGACGTGCAATGAGGCGCGCAAGTATATATGTGTGTCTGACGCAGAGCACGCTGGGTATGCGTAAATAATTTATTCCGCAATGTATGATCTTTGCGTACACGCAGAACGCGTGCAAGAACCCGCTTGTAATCGCCTGTCTATCTTTCGCCGTTTGGGGGTGCACTTCAGCTTTGGGCGGATATAAGCTTTTTGTGATCTCTACTATGTCCGCCCAAAGGCGGACGCGCCACGATTTGCAGATTTCCAAGGGACGATCGCTGAAGTTGTGCGTCAACTTCCGGTTCCATGTAAACGGCTATCAATGTATGTAACTCTATGTGCAGTGCATGTGCAGTGGGAGTTTTTTAAACTCAAGTGACGTCACACTTGCGAACCGGACGAGCTGCGTGGGTGTTCCTGCACTAGCCCCTTTGGATCGTGAAAAATAGGAAAATGACGCTGGCTATTCAGGATGAATATTAATGTATATAAAAATAAAGTCAAACATGTTATATATAATCTGTGTCCTGAATTACATAATTTAGAGCATTGATTATATATTCTTTTTTTTCTATATTCTGATCACGGTGCTACGTAGGCCTTTGGTATTTCTCTAAGCGTTAAGTCAGTCGCGCGCGTATTTCAAAAGCTGTGCGCTCGCGCCCACGTATTCTCTTGCACATCACGCACGTGTTCATATGCGTCACTCGTAAACACGCTGACTAAAGTCCTAATTTAAATATCCAACATTGGGTGCATTCGAATAGCTTCCCTGAACACACCAGTGTTACACTCAAGGGAAGCCTCAAAATGAGGCTTATCGAACGCTGCAGTGTGTTTTCCAAGGCATTCTGGGAAAAAAGGTCAAGTCCCCGCCTCGTTCCATCATGTACTTCCATGCTCGAACAGTCCATCGGTGACGTCATTACACTCGGGCAGCCTCCAGAGGCCCGCTCGCCAGCTGGGGTAGTGGTGGCTGACACCTGGGCAGGCACGAACATCACGTGATGGCTAAACGAACGCTCTCGTGTAAGATTGACTTACACGTGTAAGCTAATCGAACGCACCCATAGTAGGAGGCAAGATCGTGCCCATGGGAACAAAGTTTATGTCCGCCTGCTCAGAACAACGCGCCCATACTCAGAACAGACTGGTAAAAAGGACTGGCATGTTTGTCGCCACCATGCGTCTCAAAGTCCGACGTCAAAACTTCCAAATCTCTCTGACGAAGCTCTGCTTTTCGAAATGCTTAATCGAATACCTGCATGGGCATCATGTGACTTCTGTTCATCTGATGAGCCTAAACATTCCTCTGATCAGACTAACATTTCATCAAGAACGAGTAGATGGATCTAGGGCAGCTCAACTACTGCTGAGCAGGTGTAATAATTGTACAAACAAGGGTGGGAGAATTACAGGATGAACTACGTGTATTTTGAGAAAAGGATCGGCAAAGGATTTCTTTCGTTATGGCATGCGAATGTGTGTCATTGGTGATTGTTGTGGCAAACTGACAACATCTGTTCGATACCCGCTCTCACAGATGCAAAATCCGACGATTAAAACTAGAAGTCATTACCTCCTTGGTAACACACCACTTAAGCAATGTCCGAATTACTTTGTAAGACGCAGCCAACTAGGCCTACATGTACTTCGGACGCACGAATAAAAATATGCCTCTTCGTCCCGTTGTGTGGTGCGCCTTACAAACAATGCACATGCGCCTTAAGTTCAAGAACATGTACGTGATGTGCCACGCGCACATTAAGTGTGTGGTGCCACGACGGTACATTATGACCGTCGCCTCTGCGGATGAGTATGTGGATCGCGATCACTGATCCCAGAACTGGTTCGTGCTATCCATTAGAGGGGGTTCTGGTGTCAGTGAACCAACGACAGATCACTGATCGCGATCCGGATCCGCGTGAAACAAACTGGCCCCA
This sequence comes from Acanthaster planci, assembly GCF_001949145.1. The sequence continues at coordinate 384,541 of NW_019091477.1, read as the reverse complement.
TAGTTAGGCCTCCTCTTACCTCGTTCCCATGGGTACGATCTTGCCGCTCCACGTTTGGTTCCCACCATGCCTTATGCGATCTTAACCCCTGCTATTGTTAAATTTAATTTTTTTAATTAGGACTGTAGTCGATGTGTATATTCACCCTGAGCAGTCAGTCAGTACACCACCATGGACTAGTGAAGGAACGCGCACGCAGCCCACGGAGTCGAGGTTCGACCCCCTCTGATTTAGTGGCTACGACCTGCAATCACTCGCACGCCCATGGCTAATTGGGGCAAAGGTCTGAGCGTTATTATCTGGCCGTAACATGAGTGTCTTAATTGTCAGAATCAACGTGGTGGATTATAAGTCAGTGCACATGCACAATTAGCACACACAAGCTGTATGCGCTCGCTCTCTCGCTCTCTCTCTCTCTCTTTCTCTCTACAGCTCTACACATAAAAAGGTCGCGGACACGCACCTTCCGTTTGGAACGCTCCTGGGTCGACACCGTGGCCTCCACTTTCACGCCGGGCCCGTGCGTGCTGCGCGACTTGAGCGTGCAGCCGATCCGCGTGTAGGTCACCGACATGAGGAAGAGTGGCAGCAGGTAGACGGCCACGAAAAGCAACGTGGTGTAGACGGCCCGCAAGAGCTTCTGGTAGTCCATGTCGTCCCCTTCCCAGTACTCGATGCACCAGGCCATATCCAGGCCGTCGTCCCACGTGTGGGTGGCGTGCTTCACGTTGAGAAGCATGGGGATGTTGATCAGGAAAGCGATCAGCCATACAGCGCCTGGTGGAAGGAAGTCCGTACACTCCAATTAGAGTCAGGTCGGTGGTTCTTTCCTCGCCTTTCACCTCTGCGACCCGGGTTTGAATCCCACCTAGGTCAGCGTGTGGATTAGGTTTTCCAGTCCCTGCCTGGTTCTATGGGTTTTCCCGGAATATTTTTCCAGTTTTTTTCTGGCACCCTTAAAACTGAACATTTTTTCATTGTCTTCTTACCTTGTTCCTTCATCCTGTTATTGGTGCTAAATGCGCTGCTGGATGAACATATATTTACATAAATAAATATTTAAAAATGATTCAGCCTAACCAGATGCATACGGGGACATCTTAATGTCGAAGACATCAACGTTTAACTTCCCAAAAATGAGCCTTCAGAGATTTCCAAATGGAAAGTTTCCAAATGTCTACAGATTTTTACTGATGTACCAAATTAAACGAAATTTCCTTCAAAGTCCGCTATTTCAAGAATAAGTTAACGTTACGCAAGAGTGGTATACACAATTCGACCAGAGCAGAAGCAACCCGTTATTGGTTGAAAAGAGCCATTTTGTTGGTAGCAATGCGACTGCAACGCTTGGTTTTCATAGTCGTTTGTGAACTACCGATGCGCAGTTATTACCAAAGGAGGCTCCGTTGCTAGGAAAACTGCGCCGTCTCTTGGTCCGGCTCGTAGCCCATTACCTGTTTAATACCACAAGCTATACACTAAACTTAATGTCCTACGGCGACTAAAATAAACCTTTGTAGGGAGACGTTCGACAACTAGGGACATTCAAAGGTCTCTCTAATATTTTGGTACTCCATTTGGGACCAAATTGTTTCGTTCTTCTCGGACAAATTGATAATTCAGGGTCACAGGGAGACTTAGTTTCAAAGCTTTTTCGGGGGTGGTAGGTTTGTCTTTTTAGTGCAGTTCAAGGTCTTGGAGTTTGCATTCTCTAAATGCAAAACAGTGAAAAACTAACCCACCAGAAGAGTGAGTCCCTTCTTACCACTTAAAATGAGAGGACTTTATAAGCGCCTTCAAAGAGACATATTAAAGGCAAACTCGAAAAAAGTTGCCCATTATACGGCTCTTTGGAGTAATTTTCACTCTTTCAGAATGTTTTTTCACTGTTATGGTGAGTGAGTTTTTCACCCTTTTGTCAGAGAGTACCATGCAGAAGTCTATGGGAATGTTTTCTCTGAGGTATCAATTGGGGAGTTATTACACACAAAAGTACCTTTATCTGTAAACTAAAGTTATCTTCGCTTACTCATTTCGCTGTCAAAATGCTTTACGGAAATGCACTATGTCTTTTACTCTCTAAATTCCAAAGAGAGAAAATTCACTCTATTCGAGTGAAAATTCAATCCCTCCGATTGATATTAAGGACCAGACAAATTGGAGTGAAATTTCTTCCCTCCAGAAGATTGAAATTTCACTCGAGCTTCCACCGGAAGGGGCTATTTTCAGCCATTTTCAGTCTAAAGCCAGAGTGATTTTTCACTCTAAAGCGTCTTGTCCCTAATTTCAATCTTTCCGATTTAGAGAGTACCGATGATAATTCCAGCGTTTCTCTTGATCACTCGAGACCTCAACGGATGCAAGATGGCGAAGTATCGGTCACCAGCCACGACCGTCAATGTCAGGATACTGACTTGGATCGACACACCTGCACACGAAGTAAATAAAACAGTCAAATGCCAGTCATCGGTAAAGACAAAGGTTGGATCTTCCGATAGGCACAGTAGACATTGCACCAGGGCACATACAGAAAGTTTGAGGGCCTACGTAAACGCGACTGTGTGCCGTAAAATTCTTACACCCACGCCAACAACCAAAGCCTCTCTTTGAACATTCAATTTTGGGACGTTTAAAAATTGTAAGGACCGGTACTTTAATACTGTACGGCTTCACATCAACATGAAAGGCACAGTTCTACCGCTTACCAGTGGTTTGAACATGGTACTTCGGGCGGAGCTCCAAGACCTGTATCGTGATGCTGCTATGTTGGTCTTGTTCCTTGCAGACCCAATGGCAATATTTATACAACTTCACATATTGATAAAAGGGAACAGTCTTTACCTTCCAGCCTCGGTTTGGTTACATATCTCTGAATGGTAGATCGATCAGCAATCGATCTGCCTTGATCATTACTTTGCATTTTCCAGAAAACTTGTGAGATTTTTTAACTGATTCGAAAAGTTGCGAATTGGCAGCCGACCGTAAGAAAGGTTTCAAGGTCACGAAGTATGATTTCTCGAGTTTCATCAATTGATCGACCCTGATGTCGATTTTGGAGATGCAGGCCCATCAGACGTGACCCGAGGTTTAGTTGAAAACCCATACTGTTTTCCATACCTTGGTCTCTTCATTTTGAGGATTTACATTGGCTCTTCGACACCTTATTCGTGCGCAATACGGGCGATTCACAATAGTGCCCCCCAAGAGTTTGGAACGCGTTGACCAATCACAGTGCAAAAAATCTGTCGACCCTTCCCAAACGCGCTATTGGGTCGACAGATTTCGCGCTCTTTGATTGGTCAACGCGGACCAAACTCTTGGAAGCGCACTATTGTGAATCGCCCGTATTCAAAATGACGATTGTGTACCTTGAAATCGTTCCAGGGAACTTTGTCAAATGATCCATCTTTCCTGGCTCACCAGCATCAATTTAAGACTGAGCGACCGGAGTTTGTAAAAACTTCGAGGCGTTAGGCCATTCAACCGTGGCCCAGATTTCTCTCTGTTAAGCTTTCAATTAGTTCTTCGCTTACAAGTCCAGACACCCAATATACGTCACTCAGTTCGGGCACTAGTACAACGGCTGCGCACCAGCCGCTTTGGACCCCCCGGGTCGACCATTGCACGCCTGCTGGCCGGGCGGGCTGTATTTTCTCGGATCGCCAGCCGCCCTTCCCCTCACGACAAATATTTACGAGGTTTTAAGCACTGAGGCTATTGATTACGGTGAACGAGGCCGATTCTTATTACGAGCTAATGTTTGATCAACCTGGCAGGGTGATCTCCTGAAGCTTTGGACGAGGATTTCTTATATCCTTCATTCTGCGATTACACGAAGAAACATCGAAGACAAAAGGACATATGTTGTCTCAGGGGGAATCGCTATCGCAACCTGGCTCGGTGTGGCTGAGGTCTTGTCGAGCCCAGAGTCTTGTGGGCGCTTCCGAAGGCAGGCGAGATTCCTCAGATGTTTTCAAGGATAATCTTATATCATTGCGAGGAGGCACAGTGCCACGTTTGAAGTAATACTTTTATTCTTTTTAACCTAAAGGGAAGCATCGGCCATGCTCGAGGTTTCCGACCGAGGACACAATAGCATCTTCCAACCTCTTTAAGTAAGTCTCTATATAGCTCAGGCTTGGAATCTACAGCGAAACCTGAGCGTAACTTTGGGTGTTGGCTGTGATATAGGAGTAGAAGAGATAATGATCGCTGCTCTCCGGCACACGCATAAATTATGCTGACAAGAAAATGTGCGATGGAAGTGCAAGTGTCATCCCGATCGAAAAGTTTGTGCTATAAATTCTGATGAGCTTAAATTCTCTTTTAATTTTAAATTTTCTTTTATGAACCCCTCCCCCTTCCCTTCAATGTGACAATTTCATCTCAGAGAGTGGTCGCTGAGAAGGATTTAAGTCTACCTCGCTTCCACTTTCTTGAACTCTATCAGCTACGTAAGTGACTTCGTTATGAACGGCACGCAAGCTCCCATTGGATGAGCACTCAAGCTGCGCGTTACCTCCTGGTTCAATGGTTCCATGTGGCGCTATGTACAGTGGGCGTGGTTTGAACTGAAGTGACGTCACACATATAAATAACATATGTTTCCCTGATGACAACAGAGTATATGTGATATGAATCCAACTTTCCCAAGCAGCCAAATACTAGGAAAAAATGAATTCCAAGTGAGTGGCGTTCACCCTTAAACTGAGAGGATACACTCTAAAAACACGTGGGTCAGACTGATATGACCCAAAACAGATCATAATTTGACCCGGAAAGGGGTCAGGCCACATGGGACCAAGATTCCGGGTCAGTCTGACCCAGGTGTTTTTAGAGTGAGGAACTTCACCCTGCAAGAGCCAAAGCGGAGTCCGCCTGCTCCCCTCAACATTTTCTCCATTATCGTTGCAGTGGATGCTTTTTAACGCGCAGAGCCTTTAGAGTTCTCTCAATAACATTTTGCTGTCATTTTGACACCAATTTTGTGACTATGGAATACACCGTTCTTTCGCAACGGGCAATTTTCCGGTATTTGACCCGTCTGCCAAAAATCTACACTTTTTCTCACTGCGTGCTTAGTGCACGCGGGCCGACACGTTTGATCGTATGACCCTGACCCTGACATGAAATCTGTGCGTCTTATTGAATTAAAATCTGAGTTAAAATTGAGTTAAAGTCGTATTGATGATAAGCGTCTCTTTACACTCAAGTCACGTTTCCAGGCGATAAGACACCTGAAAGCCGAGTTCCTGAAGTTATCTGCCATCCCACCACCCCCTCCCGGCCGGCTGCGAGATGGTCCAACCCAGCCCGGCTTTTTGAGAAGTAACGGGCTACTGGGCTATTCAGTGGCCGGAAAATCCCACATTTCGCAGTGACATTCAGTGTCGATGTCAACCAAGCAAAGTAATGTTTCCCACACTGCAAGTCACCCTAAAAGAACCAGGATTAGAATCCGCCCCTGGCCCTCGACATTTTCCGGTATCACCACAGTGCGCAGTTTGGAGTAACTCTTAGCCGTCATTTTGATTGTGTGAAAATCGGACGTACCATTCTCGCCCAGCACCCTTATTTCCGAAACACTTCAGCCGAAAATATATATTTTTTTACTGCCGTGTTCAATGCCCGTGGGCTGGCACGCGTCTGGCCTTCAACTTCGAATGACCGCAGCAACAAAACCATATGTCAGATTGAGTCGAAACTCCCCACTGGTACTGATAAAGAATGTCTCCACATGCACCTTAAGTTTTAAGAAATCAAACATCGACTTAATTAGCTTAGTTCTAGGGGGTGGAATCCGCCCTAGGCTGTGAGCAAAAGGGCACGAAACCTCCTCGCACTCACCTTGCAGGAGAAAAGAGGCCTTGCACATGACGTCCCCGAAGACCCACCGATCCATCAGGTGGTTGGCCAGCCACGTCCACTCCGAGATCATCGCGATGGTGATATCGGCCACCGCCAGGTTCATCAGGTAGAAGTAGGTGGTGGTCCGCATGTGCTTGTTGGACAGGATGATGGCGATCACGATGCTGTTGCCCACCACGGTGATAAAGACGATCAAGGCGATGGACACCACCTTGGCCGCCAGGACAGCGGGAGGGATGTAGGGGTAGTTGAAGGTGCGGTATGGGGCGGCCGTTGCCGTGTAGTTATTGGACTCGTAGTCCGTCGAGTTGGGATAACCGCCATCGCGAAGAATGGCGTACTCCGGACGACTTGAATTCACCTCCATTATATATTGATCAAAATGTCCACAGCTCGCTTTTAAACCTGAAGATTAGTTCTAAACTGGACTGTTTTTTTTATCGACGATTGACCCGAGTTCGGTCTTGCAAAAGCCTGTTCCGAATGGCTCACCTTGTCATAACGCTTCAAGTGCCGAGTAGTTTGCTGTTAAGTGACCTGGACGCCTTTACTCAGCATTGATGCGAAGGACATTTTTTAATCCATACACAATTTTCGGAGCATGGTGGTACTTTTAGTTCGCCGCAGCGTCCTTAACCAACAGCAGGAGCGACCATTCGTCGGACTTGAAATCAGCCACAGAATTCATGCTCCTCGCGACAAACTCTCGTCCGTGGGCCACACGGCAAACTTCAGCCGGGTAGTTCAGACTTCACGACTCCTTAAGGAAATGCAGGACTTGGTCCAGAGGTTATCAGGCGGGCCCTTTACGGAGGCAGAGGGGCATTGGCTACGTGCTGTCGTCGATACCGATTGGCTCTCTGGGCGTCCCGATCCTCTACAATGCAAAACTTCAGTTTCCCGCCGTGTTGTCTTGGTCAAGGCAAGCCGCGTTTGAAAGTGATTCTACTGAGGCGCCGTGTCAGCGGCCTCCGTCAGCCTGTGTTGAGGGTGATTGGGCACGCGACGGTGACGTCAGCGTCGCAGATCAAGTGCACCGCTGCGTACTGCGATGAATTCTTCTCTCTGATTGACTCGTAACGTCTGCAAAACAGGGAAAGAAACGAAAGAAGAAGATGAGAGATTTTAGGCTTGGACACAGTGAAGCAATAATGAATACGGCAGGCGGTAGGGTACAGTCCACGGTGAAGTGTGCCTGATCTGGGAATGCGTGCAATGTTCAGGTTTGACGAATCAGGTTTGGGGGGGGACATTTAGCGCTGTAAATTGAATAATTTTCAACGTGAAATGATGCTGAACATTTTGCAATTAGAAATTAATACCAAACAAATAATACTGATGATGATAGTGCGTAAGTAAATGAAGAGAAAAACTGGAACAGTAAATGTCAAGTGTCAAAAATAGCACACAATATTGTTGGGCGAGTGAAACTTCACACGTGTCTTGTTGATTCCCGAACCAAACTGCTCTCGGTTCGTATTATGGCTTTGCACCGTCAGTTGGATTGCACGATGTTCCACCACAACTTGCCTCGCGTGTCTTCTGCCGAGATCAAATTGACATTATTCAATTCCAGACTCTTGTCTGTGCGCCCATCAGCCTTGAAAGCCCCAAACCAGCATTGCTCAACGGCCAATTGGTGGCGCAATTTGATAGGCCAAAGGACTCCAATTAATTAAAGTACACGTCAGGGAACCATCAAACAAAGTTCCAGTGATCTCGGGCGCTGTCAGGGTGCGATAACATGCGAACGTGCATACTATGGAGTCCAATCAAATTGTCTGGACAAGACTCTTGTTTCTAGGGAATAGTGGATATCTGTTTACCTGATCTAGACCGAGACCAGACAGCCACTGTCCCCAGCGCGTTACTGGTCAGCATCAAGGGCATTCCTGAGCAAAAGACAGCGATGTGTTCGTTCATTTGGCAGTTAAAATGTTCCTCGGATAATCTAGTTTTGATAAAAGCCCCAATTTTGAGGCCAGGAGCGAAGCACACGGAGTGGTAAGCGCCACGGGGCCACTTGGCGCGCATTCAGGCGCGAAGCTCTAGGACCTCCCTGGCACATTTATTGATCATTATAACAAAATAAACGCCAGACTGGCCGAGACGACAGCAGACAAGAGGTAATTCGAAGAGAACCGGCAAATTAACATCCTGCTGGAAAGCAGGAGATGACCGTCGCTTTCCTGCGCTAGATTTTATCGAGCCGGCGTGGTAGGCTTCTCGGTCGGATGGACCGATGGCCACGGTGCGTACTCCGGCATCCGCCAACTCGTCCAAGCAAGTCACGTTGTGGGGAACAACTGCAGTCAACCTTCGGCAGTCAAAGTGTGTGGAAAATGGGTCACAGAAGTGGAAAAAATTAGTGAATAACCATGCGTGTTATATTTCTATTTGCCATCTCTTTTTTAAAGGAATGGCGTAAAAACGGGTCCGTGCGAAAAATTTCTCTCAGACGCCACTTTTGTGCATCAAGTTGTGTCAACGTATGAAAAGTACGTTTGAAATCCTTTGGGTGTCAAGTGTATTGAAAGTTCGCTTTTTTCAAACATTGACAACCAAGCTTTTCTGAACAAGTGAGGGCACTGTCACTGTAATACCAATCAGGGAAGACACTGCTCAGTTGGCATGTAGGCCTACTTCTCATCAAATTCTGATTCCAAATGCTGTCCTTTAAAATCTTTCCTTAGAAAACCATGCTCTTTTGCGTTAATTTACATGACAATGGATCACCAAGAAAAAGAAAATTTATTACAACACAAATGTGAACAATTCCAGCAGTTTTTTGTCCACAAATCAATGCAACTGTCCTTACGATGACATCACAGTTTTGCTCATGAATATGGAAATTCGCATCAGCCTTAAAACCGAAAAGGCTCCAAAATACCTGTGGAATAGCAGAGCAGATTGAAAATAACGTCAATTGGGACATTAAGAATAATTTCAAGGGCTGTAAATTAATTGCATACATGAACGCTTTACAGGAGGAGTTGTTCCAACAGTAACTACATCAAAAGGTTGAGAATTAAGTTTTTCATACTTTAGTTGTACGAAATCCCTTGCCGAAGAAATAGAAGTATATAAGGAACTATTTCCACTGCCCTAAAAACCATTAAAGTCTTCAAATTTCACTGAGATTAAACTATGTGGAGCAGTCAAAATATTTTTAGCGTCAGTCAACGTAACAAAATAACAAACTTACAAGGCCGTCTAAAGCCAAGAAAATTACCGTCTTCTGTTGTATATTAATGTGTATTCCGACACGCTTTCAAAACTACGTTTCTTTTTGCAATGCTGTTGGCACGAGTATAGTGTAGGCATTAAAACTCAAACTTCCGAAGTCGAAATATAACCTAGAAAACCTGCCACTAAACTCCAGTATCACTGATATCTATAGGAATATTTTCTGGTTAATATGTGACCCTTTTACCACAAATTTTCAGTTCCGTTCTTCTTACTATAGAAAGATGTACCACGTCAAATTAACAAACCTCGAAATTTTACACTTTAATGCCAACCTAATAACCTATCTTGGAAATTTTCCCGGAGCATTTATACCAAACAGTGAAACAAATATATAATCCACAGGCCGATGGCTCGTTTGGAAATCTATACCATCTGAACCGATAAGGCCGCCCAGTGGTATACTGCTGGGCGTTCTCATGAATCACGGTTATAACATATCTCTCTGAGTGATGTTAAAAAAAATTAAAAAGAAAGAAATTGACTGGATTAATTGCAGAACCCTACACCCTAGATGGCCATTAAAATGTTCTATCCATCTGGAGCAGTTCGGTTTAATGCGAAATGCGAAATCCAAAACGACGGCGTATAACCGCTGATGGGGATGGTCTTGAATGATGTGCGGGGACGACGCACCGTCCCATTTCACGCACAGCCGCCTCATATGATGATACATTACTGTCACCGACTGAGCTTATCACGAGGGACCGAGATTGCCCGCATCTCTTTTCCTGCGACAGCCTCGTGAGTGCTTTGAAGTGGAAGCATTTCTGGTTTGTGAGAAGCGAAGAAAAGATTGTCTTAACAGCAGGAGGCTGGGCGTTGGATTTCTTTCACTGCAGTCCCTGCTTAAGTTCTTTTCTTTGCCTATCATTTTTGTACACCAATGTGTTGTTTGTGTTGGTGTAGGTGGTGCTGTTGGTGGTAGTCAGTGGTGTTGGTTTTTCTGTCAACAGTAAGACTGTACAGATGCGCTCGGCTGAAATTTTTGTGTAGTGAGTGGAAAAGGGCTTTCCGGGGTGGGATGAAATATGTACTGCTGTAAATAAAAAGAGGTAAAAAGGGGTTAGCTAAATACCCCCGAGCGAACCACGCGGAATTCGATGGAGGATGAAAAAAAATCAACCATTCTTTCCACTTGCGCGCGTTCGAGATTCGAACCAGGACACCAGCAGGCAGGGGAACGTACAAAACTAAAGCTATGCAGACTAGTCTGGCGGCACGGTTCGACGCATGTTACCCAGGGAGCGACACCAAATTGGACCCATTTGTTTCACAAGGAATTGGATCGTGCTCTGTGATCCCAAAGCTGGTTCACACTATCCACTTGGCGGATTTCGATGTCAGTGAACCAACGTCAAAACACTGATGGCGATCCTGATCTGCATTAAACAAACCGGGCCTGATGCAGCCTCGCGGGCGTGCACACACCCAAATGTTCCAACCAATAGGGGCCCGTCTTTTTTACGTCACAGACACAACTTTTGCAAATGATGGCGGGTCTTGAGTACAAAACAAACGAATAATTCACAAAGTGTCAAAAAAACGTTCTCAACTATCAAATACTAAACAATAAATACATGTACCTCTGCCAAGTTTAAAAATGAACATGCCTCACAAGTTTTAAAACCGATGAGGTAAATGTGGTCTTTGTGGCAAACTAAATCTGTAATACCAAACTAGGGTGAATTTTCTGCAACCTTTAGCTGCCCACACAACAATGGCAGTCAACGTTTTTATCCAAAGGCCTATTGTATGCTTCAACACTACGTTTACGGCTACATGAACGCTGTGGCATCACCGAAGTTTAACCTGGTCCCCGTGGCGTCTAGCAGGACCCTTCCAGTGGCTGCTCTCTCATCCCGGCACTCGACACCGCAGTGCAATGTTCAAGCTAACTGGGGTGTCCAGGGTATTAAACAGTGACGCCAATCCTCGTGACGCCGAAAGAAAATGCTCTTCTGAGGTTAAATTGTATTCACCAAGAGAGTCCTCACTGTGCTATAGGCTAAATTTGGCCTAAAAACTGGAGGTTGGACATGACGTCGACATCAATCGTATATATCTATTTTGTTATTCCAAAAACAATTAATTAATTTTTTTTTGCTATGGCACCAAATCAGAATGTGCAAAGAAATGATCATCCCCGGGCCCGGGGAAGCAGGGTTTCATAAAGGCGTGCGCTACCAAGCGTTTGCCTATATAGAAAGGGGTCACATTACCAGCATCATGGCTCACCTCTTACACTCGGCGTGCTGTCTTCGGTGTTATATACGTGTAGTACCACACAAGCAGAAACTGCATTTGAAAGTCTGTTAATATTGTACCAACATCGATGGCGGGGGTACATAAACAAGAAAACGTCAAACTTGTCAGGTCAAGCCTCTGTCGCCTACAGTGCAAAGGGAATACTTTTCGGTGACGTCTCACTAATCGAATGTCAACTTTTTTCCCGTGATGCATCGCGAATGAAGCGCGAGGAATTTGCAGGGCTGAGGAGTTAGTCTTCTATGGACTGTCTCTTGCATGAATCGTTGCTGAACTAGTCAATAAAACGCACGCAAGCGGCCATCGATCTTCAACGGTTGTCAGCTAGCATCTTATCTACCTTGAGGCGGACTTCGTTAATTAAGTACAATAATGGTTTCGTCTGTCTGTTCGTCGGGCAATCTGCCCGTCTGTTGAGCTTTTGCTGCAGTTGTACATCTTCAGGTGGTTGTGAGTGGGGAAAAATGAGGGTAGTCATTCCCATCAACAAGATACAATGGTAAATATTTCAAAAGTTGTAAACAATCGACTGTAGTGTTGCGTTTAATACATTTTCCTGGCGGAAAAACCGCAGTGGATAAGCCCAGCGATCTCATCGGTCGTCTCCCATACGGTGTGGATGAAAAAAAGCACGAATGCCCATGATCCACGGACCCGTACCGTCAAAACGACGACACCACACCCTAAAGGCTCCGTGGATGCAAATAAACGTATTTTATCTAAAGCCGCTTAAAGTGCAACTCCGAGTTTCAAGTGACCTCATTTTTCCAGTTTTGTTTTCCTGCTTCAAAAGGTATTTGGTTTTTATGCTAAGGTACATTTCCATATTCATGAGCAAAACTGTGATGTCATCCCGGAAAATCAATGTTGCTAGGTGCACACCAAAAACAGCTGGAGTTTGTGATAGTTTGTAATCCTTTCCATATATTATTTCTTTGCTAATTTACTGTGCAAGTACATCAGTATCACAGTATACGACTGCGTGAAAACATGATATCATTTTCAATTCACGCATCCCCAAAGGACATCAGATAGTTTTCTTATATTGGAGAGGAGAATCAAAGATGTACCAAAAAGGTGTGCCTGAAAAAAAACCGCACGGACCCTTTCACTCGTCACGCATGGCTCTGTCCGCGTCTTTGGGTAACTCCTCTTCGTGTAAAAGGTCATATCTTGTACGTGAGGTCCACAGGAGCCATTTTAATAAGACATGCGCTGCTGTCGGTGGACAATACTGACGACATGATCTAGTGCAACATTGTATGAAATCAATCAAGGCACTAGAAAGAAGAAAATTTACATTTTTCCATTTGCTGGTTTTATAGAATTCAGATCTGCTCTCAAAACATCAACACAGCTCCCACTATAATAACTGCCGAAATTATGTTGTACTATGGAGCACGGCTCATCACAGCTGAAAGTTTACTTTCCTGTATACGAACCACGCATATCACTCAAAGGTCTCCAATCTTTAAAGAATTAACCTTGATCACCAAATTTTGAACTTTCCTTTCCTGAGGTAATAATTGATAAGAACAAAATAAAACATAAAGACACCCCTGCCGTCACCTTCACGTTTTTCTTTGAAAATGAAATAACGAAGGATATTATTCAACCAACTAAAATGATTGACCTACTAATTGACCAATCATCGACGACCAACTGACCTCACCAAAAACAATGACAAATGAGCATTCGGCTCAACGCGCCACTGTGTGAACTCATTTCATATTGACGCCTTCAAAGGCAGGTACCAAATTTGCCACTATTGGAGGTCATTTCCAGAATTGGGTCGACCTAAAATCGGTTGTTTTTTTCAACTGGTGCGACCTTTTTCGCTCTCATTGGCTTTTCATCGGGACGCTTAATTAGACGGGTTGTATTCAAGGAGTTGCACGAGGTGTCGACTTCACTGAAATAAGATACAGTTCACTGGTTGCCCGGGTGCCCGACTCTCGCACTCGCTCATTTTACGAAAAAAAAAACGATCGTCGGGGCTAATTTTGTGGTTATTTCGACCGATGCCATCAACTATGAACGGCCAAGGGACGGTAATTTGCACGCACTACCAAAGCGGCCCTTCTGTAGTGGCATATCAAGGGGCGGGAAAGTTCCCCCCCCACACACACACACATATTGGCACCTTTCTGTATAGGGTATTGAAAGTGGCAAACTTTCGAAATGCCGCTACCCCCGGGGGGTCTTTTATGGATGAAAAAATACCCGTTTTGCCCCCTGGACGCAAAACTTGGATACGCCAATGTTCTTCCCCGTACCCCCGATCGCGAGCTCATATTCGGAAGCCCGCAAGGAACCGAATTTAATAAAGATTTTCGTGTAATTATTTCCCCCAATGGAGGAGGCGCACAAGTGATTACGGGGGTGGACCAAAAGGGCACAGGAATGATTCGTTAAACGAAAGGGGAAAAAACCAAGTCAAACTAGAGAGAGAGGATAAGGCCTTAGAACAAAGAAACGGGAGAGACGTTGAGCATGTGGATGAGAATGTTTAAAAATGGTATTGGACGAAAGGCGGGAAAAGGCTGGGGCTTTAGCAAAAAAATTGAATAATCTGTGACGACTGAAACAATTTGCCAGTCTTATTTCACAACGTGGACTTGGAAAGTGTTCTAGATTTCCCAAAAGGCCGAAGCGTCAGTGCAACTTGATGCCTTGCGTATGAGGAGCGGTAGCTACAGACATGACTAATGCTAGGCTGCGTGATTGCGTACCAAAAAACGAGCACGGCAAGAAAGCACCATAAATTGATGTGCGGCACATGGAAGATGACGATAGAATATATCGTTTAATTTTCCGAACATCGGAAGTTCTAAAAGGGTTCATTGGATAACATACGCCACGAGGTAGCGTTACACTGCTTACTTAAACGGTGTCTTAGCGTGCGTGTTCGTCGTCTCTTTATTTCACTCATGTTTTGATTTCTTCAAGGGTCACATCAACCACGGGAAGGGATCAAGATTGGCAATTTTTCGGCAAATGATTTCAAGAAAGATCCAATAGTTGTCAAAAAGTTAAAAAGTGACAGGAGGGGGCATTTCTTCCCTTTTTCCACATTTTATTCTCCAATGTTTAAGCACTTGCCTCTATGTCTTCGCGAAAACGTTCCGGTTTGGAATGTTACACGGTTCAACCGTTAATTTTTTTCTGCGTATTCTTACAAATCCTTGAAACTGATAAGTATGTGCGCCTTTACGTCACCTTTCACGATTGTTCAAGGTTTTTAACCTCTACTGCTTAATTGAGGAAACATTCTTGAATAACCTCCCCATTAAAACGGAAAAACAAGTACTCTAATGCCTGCTTGAGTACCATAAAATCATTTTCTTAGACAGTGGATTTATCATCGTAAATGCCAAAATACCGTAGACGTTTGAAGTGTGATCGTGTCAATAGACTGAAGCGCCTCTCAAGAACGATCGCCAAAGCTTCCATCGGATGGGACTACCCACCACTGTTCATGGGCAAGGCATTTAAGAGCAAGATGCTACGATTCAAGGGAGCTGATTACGTATTATAATACGCATCAAAATAAAGGCACCTTTCCATATGCGCGTCAACACTTACGCCAAGCGCTACGCATCCGTCGAAATCGCTCCCGGGATGATTTTGACGGCCGAACGCAACGCACTCGTGTGTTATGTTAATGGGGTCGATTTTTGTGTCCGTGAAACTGACACAAAAACGCATGGGCGCATCTTGTATGCAAAGTAGGCAAAAGACATGCGCCTTAAGACGAAACAGTGTGCACTTCAACACACACAAAAGGAAAAGTGGAAGTCGTTTGAGTGGGTTTGCTTGGAACAGTGGGTAACTGAATTAAACCCTGGCCCCTATAAATATGTCTCTTCCGGGATGAGTTTCTTTTAAAGATTTTTCTGATCGTCTCCGTTTTTTAGCATTAGAGTGGTCTGTTTCAGTGAAGGGAAAATAACGCTCTCACTCCAACGCATTTATGTTGTTGGCATTGGTTAGACGGCAAATTAATGTCTCATTTTTCACTGTGTAATACGATAATACATTATCGGCAGGCTTGTATGCTTGCATTTTGCGGCAAATGCGACGGCGATGTATTTTTAAATCTTTACACAAAATTAAAGATGGGTTCAATATTCTTCTGCCCGAGACAGGGGTAATGTTAATCGTCGGCAATTTTATAACTCAGCAAACTGAATTCACCGGATTTAAAGGTTACTCGCTGTCATTCATTGGTCATTCCTGAGCACAAGGCGGAACTGTTTTGCCGCCAAATATTGTCGTATTGTCTGCTAACGGCGAGCTTTCTCCACTTAATAGGCAGAGTCGGGCAATTTAAGTCCTTCTGGTTAGTACTATCATGACGGCAATGGTGCACTTAACGATTCAGTTATGTTTTCAAATGAATTCCGAGGGTTCGTTGACTTCTCTCAGTTCGTCTGGTGCACAGTACCAACCCCGACCCGCTTTGGGAGCAATTTAGACTTCCACAGATGCGAATATCTTATGCTCTCATCTACTTTCATGCACTATGCACTATAAGTGACCTTTGAAATCAACACCCTGTGTGAGTGCAAGTGCGTGCTATTGGCAGAACCACCCCCTCGTCGTTTGAAAAGAGCCATACTGGTCGGAAGTTTTCATTTTTAGTCCATAAGGCCATAAGGCGCGGCATTTCATAGTCGTCTGTGAACCGGCAAAGTGCCGTTCTCACCAAAGAAGCTTCCGCTGCTAGGAAAATGGCGCCCTCTCTTGGTCCTGCTCGTGGCGGAAAAAGCACTGCATCTTCCAAAAATCCTAAAGTCGACTGCAAAACTCACAGCAATCAAACAGCTGCAGGTGAATGATTCTTTTTTTTAAATAGCGTCCTGTCTCAGGTGTTATATTTACAGAAGGGCTGTTCCAAAACCGTAATGCCGTAATGACACAGAATTAATGCACCCAAAGACCGCATGGCATGCGAGCAGGAGCAGCCACAGAAAAGTTACCCACAGGTCATCGAAATGAATGGAAAATTACACCATTTATCGTCTTCAAGATAGCTAACTTCCCCTAGATATTTGCTCACAATCAAATTGGCTTAGCTCTCAGACTTCAATTTAAAAACCTACGATAGACGGACGCAACGGTGTCGCACTTCACACAAAAACTCTTTTCTATGTCCTTCCATTTTAAAAAAGGTCTTGGATGTTGGGCTCTACGACTTGGACTGGAGGTAAAGTCACTGAATACCTTCTTTTTTCATGAGTTGAATGCCTTTTTCAGGTTTTTAAAGGTTTTGAAGACAATAAGCCGTTTCCTGGTGCCTGACTAACAATAGCCAAGTAAGAGACGAGTCACACAGACCAGAAAATATGTTATTCGATTCTGGCCGGAGCAAGAGAGGCCACCATTGCGAATCGTGACGATTCACCGGCAGGCTGTGAAAACCTGAGCGCCGGAATCAAGATTTGATTTCACTTTTTTGTGAAATAAGAGAAGAGAGGTTGTCAAAAAGTGCGAAAGTGGATCCACCTTTATTGTTTGGAACGAGAACCCAAAATGTCCTGCACTCAGACGGTTTTATTTTCTTTTTCGCCCTTTTAGAAAGTTCGACAGAGCTCGCGTATCAAAGACCTTGCAGTCAGACCGGTATTAACTGGCATAAAATTTGGCCAGCATTGCCAGAGGTGGAATTGAACATTTCATCTGTTGGCAGATGAAAATTTCATCTGTTGGCAGATGAAATTTAACATTGCAAAATGTTATACTATGCATATAGCCTGCAAGAACAAAACTATGTTTTCGACCTATACGACGAATGGAAAACAACTCGGGAAGACAAATAACCATACTTACCTGGGAGTAAAAACTGATTTGGGCTGATCATATAAGCAGTGTCACTTCAAAAGCAAACAAAATGCTTGGGTTACTCTTTAGAAACCTCTACAGCTGCTCTCTAAAGGCGAAGGAGATTGCCTACAAAGCCCTAGTTAGACCCAAGCTGGAATATTGTGCGAGTGTCTGGGATCCGTATCATCAAGATAACAAAAAAACAGGCTAGAAGCGGTCCAGCGGAGGCGGCAAGATTTGTATGCAAAGACTTTCGACCAAAAAGCAGTGTTTCCTAAATGATTCAAAATCTGGGATGAAAATCTCTGGAGGAGCGTCGAGCCATCAGTAGGCTAACTGAACTGTATAAATCAGTGGATACGGATTATTATCAGGTTAATCCGAAAGAGAAGGGATTGCAACACGGATATCAGCTTCTGTTTCCTGTTCCCATCAATCAGCACAAAAAGACTGTTACAAATTCTCCTCCATACTCAGGACCCTTGTGGAATGGAACCATTTGCCGGCTGAAATAAGGGAAGCCACAAGAATTGATACCTTCGGGACAAAACTATCTAGTATTGATACAATATCAATAATCAGAGGTGCCCACCACGTGTGTTAGAGTCAGCTAGCCATCATGCACTTGCTACTTAAAATATCCCGTAATGGAGGTTGTTGCAGTACTTGGAAGAAGAAAAAAAAGAAAAAAACAACCTGAGAGAACTACAAAACAACGGGGACACTTAGGTCAAGTCACCGCACACAGTCTAGTATCAATGCGCAATAAATGCCACGAGAAATGAAATCGGGATGTAGCCAAAATTAGGCGTGTCCCACAACAGCCCCGCTGAAGCAAAGTCGAATTCACGACGATCAACGGCTGTTTCGGTTGTAGAATAATTATGTTATTTTATTTGGAAAAAAAATCTCACGTAGGCACTTACGGTCTTACTTTACCTACTCGCAAGCTTTGTACGTTTGTTTGTGAACGTCATGTTCCATTAGGTAGAAGATCCTGTACACTTTACAATGAGGGAAGAACTACCCTTTGACAAATTGTGCCAAAACGTAAGGCAAACACCATCGACCAAACACAACGGCTTAAGTGGGGATCCTTTTTTTTCCGGATTCCTGCCTGCCCAGACAACGACGTGCGGGCTTGTGGTCCGTTCCGACGACTGGTTCCCTTCGGGCTAGACATTCGCACGGCTTCGCCACTAAGCGAATTGGTGATCATTGCAAGTGCTGTTCCTTTCTATCCCGACACCTACTGAGCACGCACTCGAAAATGGATTTTGCTCCAATCTGCCTCAGGTTTGGTCGGGCTCTGATGGTGTGCGAAACCATTTGTTATTTACGAGAATGAGGGGAACGGAGCGTTGGTCACGTGACGCTGGCACTGTGCGACCGACGGGGCCTCGGGGACGGACGGTCGTGCCATAGGCGCGCTGCGTAGCTTGGAAACAGCGCGACTCTCGGCTATGCGGAATTATGAGCGGTGGGGTAATGTCGCTGGCGAATGATGGTGATCATTGAAACGCCGGTAACTGTGATTAAATGGATTATGTTTAGCGCGCTTGTCCGTGCCATTGAGTCCTAATATTATCCAAACAAGACGAGAGATGTTCCATCAGGAAGGTGAATGGACTAAGCAGTGTCCCAGTAAGCTAAAGTGATCAATCTTTCCCAGGTTTTTTAATTTATACCTCAGTCTCCCGGGTCTCACTTTAGAGTTCGATACAAAATCTAATTCGTCACGGAGGCCACATTGGCGCAACGAGTAATCTCGCCTTCAATCAGAGTGGCCCAGGTTCGAATCCAAGTCAGGCCGGTATCTGCGTTGTTGGCATTCCCCATCAAAGCCCCCAAATTCCAAAGAACCAATTTCGTTTGGATTTTTCTTTTTCTTTTTGTTTAATTCAGCTCTTAAATGAACGTCTTCATCTTTTTTTTCCACGCAGGTTTTTTTCTTCCGGATTGTGCAGCAACACTGCCGACGGCCAACTTCAAACCTTCTTTCTCTCGGGCCACAATAATAAGGAGCGAAATCAAAACCCCTCATTATCTTGTCTGTATCAACGCTTAAGAGGAGCGGCGGAAATTGGAGAGAATATCGATACACGCGGGAGGGGGGTCATATTAAGAGCAGATTTGGAGGGGGTGGTGTGCAATTGTGGAAAGAAACAGACGCCAGGGGGGAATATTAAGGAGGTTGTGGACACAAGGTGGAAGCGGCGAGAAAGGGCTATTTTTTTAGGTCAGGGCGAGATATGAAATAATGGTAAAGGATACCAAGAAAATGCTGGATGCATATTGACTGCTCGAGTGTAAAAAAAATATCGAGAACAAAACGGAATGAGTTCGCTTTCGTCGTTTAATTTATATTCATTCGGACGGGCACTGATTTGCAATTCACTGACTTCCCTGAAGATTTACTGTTTAAACGGTTCGAAAAAGTTCTGAATCTGATGTGGCTACCAGTGTGCAGGCACTTAAGCTCTAAGAGAAGTTCGTGCTTAGAACCTATAGCAAAATGCGCAAGGGGGATTAGACAGCTCGAGGGCAATTTATTTTGGAAGACTGTAGAACGATGTTGCTTACACAACAAAACCCCGGAAAGCTTTCTCGCTTGTAGCCTGGAGAGAGAGCCACGAAGTTGGCCTGCCATAAACACAAACAACCTCAGATGATAAAATAGGGCATGCATTAACTCTACCGGCCTCTGCCAACTACACTTTAATGGGCAGTGAGTAAAAGGCAAATAGATTGTGAGAGTGGGAGAAAATAAAGGAAACGGTTTTTGGCAAGTGGGGGTCTCCATTTCGCAGATAACTATTGTCCGGTCCAAGAAAAGAGAAGACGTGCCATTGAAGGGGGGGGGTTGTATGCACCCTAATGGGTCCGGTAGATGATTCCCTAAAGTGCCCACCGTTTAGGTACAAAAGCACCGGGCGGTCCATCTTTGTGAGAGGAAACAAAACTGCAAGGGCTGCGTTAGCGAGAGCCTAGAGGCGGGGGTTAGATTTGGGGGAGGCGGACAAAAGCCTGTTTATGTTCGACTGTTGGATCTGATCACCTGATATTGATTAATTGATCGGTGGTCGGCAAAGACGGGTGGCCTTTTGCAGGTGTTCTGGTATCCAGATGTCATTTATCTTAATACGACCCGGACAATTCCAGTCCCATTTACTCTTGGACAAATGTGCCTGATTTTACGGCTCTTTGATTCCCGCCCCAATTGTCAAACTTTGGCATCCCCACAACCCGTAAAGCAACCACAAATACACCGCCTAGATTTGAGTGTGTTCTGGTTTGTAAAGCTCCAATTAAAGCAAAGGAAATACACGATAATCTTATGAACTCGTTGCAAGTTTTACATTACCAACAGTTCTAAACACCGTTAAAAACATGGTTTCTTTTTAATTTGATTTAAACAACACTTGTCGAGACGTCTCGATCACACTATACGGACGACGAGGAACCTTTGGATGTGTTTACATTTAATAAGTCACAGTGCACCAGTTGGTCTTAAAATGAATAAGCCCCTTTTCTTCATCTTAACAGTCATTATATTTCCCATGATTGCTATTAAACATTGCCATTATAACTGCTTGAATGTTACCGTTGCATTCTTGGGTCATCTTTAAAGTTTGGTGTCTAAAGTTATCCCCGTAGAAGCGGCAACAGAAGCAAGTAAACCTTAAAGCAGTGGTCTCGTTGCCCAAACCTCGACTTGATTGTCTACGAAGAACGACTTTCCAAAATGCCTGCGATTCGATCTTTGGGTTATCCAATTTTCATCAAGCAGCTATACCACCCATGAAACGACCGCTCTAAGTCCCTCTTTCTCCCTTAAAAGAACCCGCCCCCGACCACGACATGCCCTTAAAACAATAATCCGCGCTTCGCCCTTCACTGTTTGCCCTGTTAGCGCCGTCTGACACATGTCGCTCCGCGTACTGGATAATCGGGCGCGAGAAACGTGCCCAACAGCCGTCCCCGTCGCTCGGGAGATGACATTACACTCTTCGTTATAAAACACGAAGACTGTTGACGGTTATGAGATTAAGGTATCGCTCCTGGAGTAAGGCCATTTTGTTGGATGGACTGCGGAGTTTGCCCTGCCAAGTCAAGAGCGGTTAACGCGGGATAAACATCGCCTATACGAGCTCCATCAGGCTCTGTCGTGGTGATCATAAGAGTCAAAATTTTGGTGTTCGTTATTAACGTCAAAATGAGGGAATAAGACGCATTGGCGTAGGTGAGGCGGTGAGCTAAGACTCGGATGACGGAGACAGGGAGGGGGCCCTGTTTCTTGCCTCAAAAAACACTAAAACTGAACGTGACATCCCACTCTCTCCTACTGAGGCCAAATATGTGGTAAATAAACCCAGTACAGTTTCCCTAGTTCCCTTAAAATATGCTGTTGCGGTACAACAAAAAGGTATGGAGTTTGAAAAAGTTATCCATCACTGAATTATATAGGCCTACGTTCGTACAATTCACCTGATTTTCTTGTCTGAGATCGAAGATCTTCCAAAGCGAAGAAACCACACAGATGGACGCGTATGTCACGTCCGGGTTTCTACCTTTGTTCTTTGCTAGAGTTTACTCGTTCAAAAAAGAGGGTTAGCGCAATTAGATTTAACAGCATTTTCTGCCTCCCTTGAAGAGTTCGGAGTTTGGTAACTGTTTATTTTCAGCCCTGCAATGGTAGAGTTCGAGACCACATCAATAATTACGCCACAGCACATTACTAATGGATACGCTGTAGGCCTACAGATGATCGCTCACAAGTGCATCAAGCCATCAGCAAGTTATGCCTTTTGACTGATCAGAGATTATGTAATCGGGCGTAAAGGTTAGCACCCTACCAGTGGACGGCCTTTGGGGCGAAGAGGTCAACATTTGTAATCCACCTGAACCTTAAACTGGAGGACAAAAACACAATTATAATGGAGTTCATATTTCAAATTTGTTACTTAGTTTAAGCAACTGGTTCACTCCAGTTTGAGCTCAGACAGCAGAAAAGCTTATGCATTTGCGACAACTACAATGTTATGGATTATGACGCTGAGTGCGCGGATAAAAAGCCAACTTGAAATCCCTTGGACTGGATGGTCGTTGAGCTGCACAACGACGGGTGTCGATTTGTCCCGGTCTCTCCACGGCAGGGAGCATTATCATCACACCCGTTAATGAAAGGTAAACAAGGAAAGCAGACTGATACGAGTTTCGAAGTTTCGAGCAACGTACTTTGCCCTTCAGCAGACGGGTAAGATGACATTCAGTCTGGCATCTGTTTGAGTTTTAATCTTTTTCTTCTAATTTCCTCGTTCCTCTCTAACGACTAATCAATTTAGTCCTGTACACCTGTTGTGAACACCATGCAAAGCGTCAAACCATAAAGAATGAAGGGTCTTCTACAACAGTTACCAACTGATTAATTTTGGATTTTGCGGCACACTTCCTCAATCTTTGGGGAACGATAAACACAACCTTGATCTTTATAGAATAAACCCATTCCTTAGATTAAGCCAACATCAATGTAAATACGTGTCAGTGATTCTGATTACCTAGTAAACCATAATATATTGATTCTTGAATCAAGACAGACTGGAAGATGAACTGGAGCAAAATTTCGACGTTCCACTTCCAAGATACACGAGTAAAGTAAATTAAGACAGAGGCAAAACATGCATCTTTTTTGGTCATAATAAGGTAAGTTAGTTCGGATTTGAATTTGCCTTTTCATAAAAGGCAAATTCAGGAGGATCTGAGCAGTTATGTTGCAGGGAAAACGATGACTTCAAAAATGTGTGGGAAGTGACGGACATGAAGTCCTTCAAACGACTACAAACATAGTAGGCCTAATCCATTCCCTCCAAGAACACCGAGCGCGACAAGGGTCTCCTTTCTACACTGAGCAGTCCATTCAGAAAGAAAAAAAAAAGTTGGTTCGTGCTTAAGTCTCCCATCCCATTGAGATAAAAAGAACTTCCACCGCTAAATCCACTTAAGTCCACACTTTCTTTGCCGTGGCAAGATAGGTCCTTTTCAGTACACCGTGTCATCGGTGTAGCACCGTGCGACCATTCGATTGGATCTAAATAAACACTCGCTGTGCCATAGTCTTGTCGCAGCGCTCACGGAACCTGGAGTGACTCGTTCAACGCCAGCGTGAAGAGAATTCCATTACGTCTCCAAGGCTTCGAGGGCTCTGCGCTCCGGCAGTAAAGGATTCGTTAAAACATAAATCCAAACCCCCTGAACAAAGTCGAGATAGGTCCTTCACAAAGCATACTGGCATAAGTCCAAGTCCACTTGAAAATGTTCGGATGTAGTCAAGGGTAGTTTTTTTTTTTCAAAACTGTTTTGCAATCTAAACACCTTACAAAAGCTTGTTGTGGCCGTACATGCGTGAACAGCCGGAAAGAGCCTACGATGAGATTTTCAGAGAAAGAGAGGAAGGTTTGTTCATCGGGACGTAAATCCTCATGGAGATAAGGAGTATATATCGCCCGACACACATTTGAGGGGGTGGGCTGCTGAATCATCCTCCCATTTTTTTGCGGTGAGCAAAAAATTAAAGTGGATTGTCAAGAATTTGTCAGATTTTCAACGACTGAAATGCGTTCAACATCACTCATGAAAGGGATAACAATTTTTAAAAGCTATAAATATGCCATTCTGAATAAATATTACAAATGTACATCAATATCATGAACATAGACCTTTATATATGCTGTCATCCCCTCCCCCACTTTTCAAATTTTCATGGCCGGTCAAGCCAGCCCCCATCTTTTTCCACCCCCCCACGATTTCCGGCACAGATCTATTTAAATGGAAATTGAACTGTCGTCCAAAAGTCGTGGCCTTAATAAAAAATGGACTCTTTTTGATTTAGTGAACACTACAACCGACTGACGAGAGCATTGGCCGAGACACCAGTGGTGCGCAAAGGTACTCCTAAGTAGACCAAAAAAAGAGATTCCTACTAACGCGTGTGACCCCACAAATGGCGTGCATGTGCAAAAGCGAAAGATTAATAGTCGTACCAAAAGATCCCCTAGTTATCAAATATCATCTCAAGTTCCTGGGTGAAACTTAAATAAATAAACGTTGACCGCGCTCAAGCCCGTTTTGATTGTTATTTTCGCATCACCATATCCCGCTCAAAATGACGAAGACACTACGCAGTATAGCATCCCTTTGCTCTGCCGAATAAATTACTTTTCGAACTGAGAAACAAAAGCAGCTCAAGCTCACCTCTGTTGAATGACCACCACTGCTGTCCCAAGTGAAATTGTAAATTCGTCAAGAGAGTGAAACTTGGCGTCAGAATCAACAATCCGTTGATGACACTGCATTAACAGGAAGAGATGGGTTGATAAAACTGGCTCCTTTCGGCAAAACAGTTTTCGTCTCGGAAGAGAGCCCGATGTCCGGGATGATGCGACTTGTGGGCCAGGTGCCGGCTGCGAAGCGTTATGATGATATCACGCCTGTCCCTGATCTGGAAGATAGCGCAGCTGGAAGATGAAAAAAAAACAGTCAGAGACGAAAACAAAAATACTAGCGGTTTCTGGCGAGCTGAAGGGACCTGGGCGCTGCGCACTCCCCGCGGAGCGCCGTTATTACACGCGCGAGCCCGGCAGCGCGTGCAGGCGATATTCGTCCGACCGGTCTCTCGGCACGAGTGGAAACAACTGACGCCGGCTCGTCACTGGTGAACTGTTTTTGATTTGAGTACGCCAGCGATGCCTTACATGTATCAGCAGGCCCTCGTGCATCCACGCAACCGGCCAAACAGTGTAGGTCTATGTGCCGTGCCCACGTATGCCACACCGACAAATCCGCACCTGCGATCGATCGATGACCGGGACCCACTTACAGAGAGCGACCAAGCCAAATTGACACGGTGGAATTATCCAGCCAGCTTTTAAGCAAAAAAAAAACCCTTCATCTGAAAGTGGTAATCGGCAGTTCAAAGCTGGAATGAAATCGATGGGCATTTAACGGACAGCAACCAGGAAAGGGGGAGAGAGAGGGAGCTGATTCCAATCTGCAACAGCTGAAAATTGAAATCAAGTTGTCAAGACCTTGTTCTGGAGCAATCTAATCGTCAAGAAACGCACAAGGAGCAACGCGTTTGTACAATGTGGGCTATTTATCAGGTTGTTATTGTGAAGGCATACGCGTACCTTCTCAGGGGCGGGTCCAGGATTTTTTCCCGGGGCGTCAGGCCGGAGATTTTTTTGTTTAATATCTTATACATGTATTTGCAGACAAGCAGAGACGATGATGAAACATTATACATGTACATGACTTACATTGTCTAGAGTAGCATTGGTGTTCTTACCTTAGATATTTTTCATTATTTCCCCCCTTTTAAAATCTTTTTTGGGGGGTCTCAAAGCAGCGAGGGGGTTCGACCCCCAACCACCACCCCGATCCTTGCCTGCTTATCTATTAAGATACATGTAGGCCTATAAATGTAATACACGTGTGAAACTATCTGAAGGATCGGTTATTACAAAAATTTATTAATTTAACTGGTTGTTTTGAAACAATCATCCTGTGTCCAGAGTGGAGCGGCGTAATTATCAAAAGCCTTGAAATGAAGTAAACTAGTAAAGGAGTTTTGAGACGTCACTCGAAAAAAAAGCGCGTTGATTTATTCAGAACAGTTAGAGTTGATAAGGAATTTCATCAGACCTGAGTACCACTGCTATAATTTATTGCTGCGAATTGACAAGACTCACTCTGACCTTTACAAAACCCTTGCTTGAAAACATGACAGGCTGCAATTTTTTCCATTATGCACCGTTTAAGGCAGTGGATGTATCACTTACGCCGTTAAAAGATGAATGCATGAAGCACAAGGCGAATATTAACGGGCCTGTCAACATAACTGATACTGGCTTATATATCACTCAGTTGGCTTTATGTACACACACTTGTAAAATGTAATAAATAAGTCAGAAAGTTAATCTTTACACTGATGCCAAACAGTAAAAAAAACCGAGCGTATAAAAATGCAATTCTTTTTTACTCTCATGCTCAATTTAATGTGACAGAAGCAATTGGTTGGTATTTAGCTCTGATAATGTTTAATGCATTTCAAATCAGTGTACGTGTCTGTGAAAAGTGATTTAATGTAAACATTCCATCAAAATTTGAAAGGATGTCGAATATGACAACTTGAATTAGCCTTTCAAAAACTGACATATACCCCGGGCGGAATTTCGCGACAAGTCACAGAACTGAAAGTCAATAAAAAAAACCAATCACATCAAAGGATAGATGCTAACTTCCAAATCATTTCAACGTTCATCGCAACACCGAATAAATTCGGACCTTTAGCCAATCACTCTGGTATAATACTAATCGAAATGAGGGGCCGGTATGGGGTCTGCAAGTTTCAGGGATCAAAACAGTTTACAAATGGTTTGGATCGTAACACAAACTAAGATGACATATCAGGTGAGCAGGCCACCATACCACCAACATCCCACTCCGCATGCACTTACGGAACGGTGGACATAGAGGGTGGTGGACACCTAAGGTTATATTACCACAGCTATTGAATCCACTGAAGGTCAAGAGATTACGGCGATAATTTGAAAGCGTTTTTGTGTGTTGATGAAGCGCTAGTAATGGGAGCATTACTGGTATATGTTGACGCGTTTGTGAATTTCAATATGTCGCATTGCCTACTCGGAAGGAGGTTGGTATTTTGTGAGCTTTGGTTCATTCCGGGCGTTTCTGGGTGTCGTTTTTACACCCCATGTCCCCATAAAACGCAACCAGAGAAACATTATTTTAATCTTCTCCTAATATGAATGCCTGAAATTGTTGAAGTTTGTTTCAAATAAAGCTTAGAATGTAATTGTTTAAAAACTGATGATTTCATTCAAATCCGATGCACACATATGTAAGATTGACTGTTAAAGCTTCTACTAAACGGAACCAAATATATGCCGAGTTACGTGATTTGAAACATCTCTGCAACGCGACGTTTAACACGAAAGTTCCGATACAATTTGATATCTAAGCTTCAAGTTATTGATACCAAATCAGTGATTTCTGGCAATGCACTTTGGGATAAAATGAATATAATGTTTGGGTAGTGGGGATTTTGGGGGGCACGCTGCATAGCTGAATTAAGCTCGGTTTAGGGCTAATAGGATGAGATTGGCGTAAAGAATAGGATGTAAAATAAAATGTGCAAACGTATCGATATGAAGTGTTACAAAATAGTCAATGTTCCAACAGAATCAGTGAATTTCCAACCATCTAACTGTAAATGCTGCTGGCTGCAGGTAGCAATGACTCTCCGTTTATAAGAATTCGGCGTGGAATTCAACCCAGTCCTCGGTGTCATTATCCGCGCAGCAGAAGCCCAAATTACCTTTCATTTCAGAGAATAAACACAGACAACGGTAGACATCTCATAATGGTAAAATTGGGTCCTGCTTTTGTTAAAAAAATAAAACTTTTGTAAGATGAACACGTGCATGATCTTCATGAACCGAATCAAATATCCCACGTATGCATGTAGCTGCGCACAATTTCCTCCACGGTCCCGTGACATGGTCAGCAACGTTTGTTTGAATTGATCACTAAGGTTGCATCCGAATCTGTTGTCTAGAGCTAGGTCTAGGTCTTCCCTCCATTGGAAATGTGTGGAGATGCGTAGACAATAGACCTAGCCGTAGCTCTGGAAGGCCGTTTCGGACACGTCCTAAATACCCGCCGAGCCTCAATGAAGTCCGAATGTCCCCTACGCGATCAAGATTTTGTTTTCATTATCAATTCTTCCACGCTGTATGGCTCGGTAGGATGAGATCACGGGGCATCTGTTATTAAATCACCATCGTCATTACGGGATTGGATATAGGTACAGTCCACCGCGTTTGGATACTAAACGCAAACCAATTTTGGTAGAGGAGAGCGGTTGCGAAGAAATTAGGCTAGCTAAATACAGAAAATACTGGCTTAGCAAATCAGGCCACCAGTCCTTGTGCCATGCGTTGTATATTGTTTGCAAGTGGTCCTCGGCGTGTTTTTGTTTAGCACTTTAACTTGTTCAGCAGATTTTGACTGCAGGACAGTTTTATAGGCCACATCCGAATCCGTTGTCCGGAGCTT
Organism: Acanthaster planci; assembly: GCF_001949145.1. Next base: position 356,197 of record NW_019091477.1, on the reverse strand, counting down.
GGACCAGGTCTTTGCTCCGTTGGAAATACGCGGGGACGCAATGAAACTAGACGTAGCTGTAGCCCTTTGTCAGACTAGGCTTCGAATTTCGTCAACTGCACGATGTAAACGAAATCACAAAGGCTTGGTTTCACCCGTTGTGACTTAACGCTTGTAAGACACTTAAAATGTATGTCATTGCTGGTTCTTGGGGTGGAAGGATAGCATAAAGCACTTTCATTTCAGAAGGAAAAAATCAAGCAGGGTTTAATTGAGAACTTAGGTATAATTAGCAAAGATATTTTCATTTTAACATAAAGAAGAGGAAGGGATGGCCAAAATGATCGTTCTCAGAAATCATGAAGGAGACTCTTTACATTGGGAATAATAAAACCAAGAGAAGATCACATTCTTATACCTTTGAGAAGATCAGTGTTCATTTATTTATTAAAACCATCAAGTTGACAGCATCTGCTACGTCTGTAATTACATGATGTGGTTGACACCTTGGATGTGCTGCCTGAATCATTAAAGGTGTACTCTCCAGGTTTAGAGACAGCAGATGTATCCGTCTTCGATGGAGCGAGACCACACAGAGCAAAGGCACGCGATCACCATGTTAGCGACTTCCCCGCGTTGTCCACTCGAACGTATCAATAGCGGGGCGCGTAGACCAAGATTAGCGAGCCAACGAACGCCTTAGCAAAAGAGACGGGCGCTTGATTATCACCTGAACTATAATATGCAGGCCCAGGGCTGTCATAAACTATGTCACGGGGGCTTACAACGATCATGAAATAAACGTTTACCTGGCTATGAACCAACACGGAGTCCAGCATGCAGTACACTCAGCAAAACGCAAACCAAATTCAAGTTAGCTGCGGAATTATGGGACGCTCAACGGACAGTATCAAGTCGCTTGTCCCCAGCTGCAGAAATAAAGAATGGTATCCCTTAAAGATGTGGCGAAACGAAAGTAGGACACGACAGCCGTAAGGGGTTCGACAACCGAGATGGAACGTCAAAGTACCTCATCCATTATCGAAGCTTCCGTGACAGGCAAACGAATGGTAATTGATGGCCCCTCTAAGCCTCCGTATTACTGATGCCGTGCGAAGATGCACTTCAGTTAGCTAACCGTTTCAGTGAAGGCATCTCACCGTACATGTCTTATCACCGATGAGGACGAACCAAATCGGGTTTCGGTCTAGCACCCCACGATGGGGGGAGACAAATCGGGTAGGAAAAGAAGGAAGTATAGACGATGAGTGAATCACTGACGGGTGGAAGGCGATGCAGGAGGAACGAGAAAAACACAGGATGGAAGAGGAGAGAGATGAGACCGCGAGATGGTTAAAAGAAGGGGAGCAACGCACTGCAACAGGGGCATACGCTCAATGACAAAGTGTTGTCTGACAGAGATCTCAAGAAAGTATTGAAACCGCACCATCTCTCTGCCTCATTTGTTAATTTCTCCAGATTGCTTGTTCGCCTTAAACTTGGTTTATTTTCCCCCCAACTGGATGAAGAACGATGCCGTTTATCGCTCAACAACGAACAAATGGGCGCATTTTATGAAAATAGGGCAAGAAAAGGGAGAAGAGGTGAACAGCGAGTGAGAACACGTCGCCGGCTGCTATTGAAGACGGTCCGTTTCGATTGATAAGCGGCGCAAGAACATCCCATCTGGCCGTTGAGAGCCCCTGAACGGATCTAAAGTGATGAGGATCTAATATAGATCTCCCCCTACTCGCATTCCGTATATACCGCACTTTTTTTACGCAGACGGGAGCAATCACCAGAGGCGAAAGCGCGAGAGGAAGACGGATGAGATGTGAAGATGGACGGCGGGAGGATCATGGAAGAAGGAGCCGGGCCGGCGGAGAAAGGCATGACACGGGTTCGCTTTCAGGCTCGAAGTAAGCAAAGATGGATGGGGGAAACTGACGTGGGACAACCGGATAGTTGGTTCCAAGCATTCATGCACGACACAAACCCTTCAGAAATCACATGAAGCTCACGAGGAAACATAGCCTTGCTTACATTAGCAGTGCCTACTGAACAACACAAGTTCTGTTGATTGTATGGTAACTTGACGGTGGATTTACAACCAAATTTGTCAGTTTTCACCGAGAAACATGTATTTCGAGAAACATTTTGAACAGTTTGGTACATCTAAGGTACATCTCTTGCGGTCAGCGATTAAGTTATTTCTAGCCGGAACACTGCACGGTATGGCAGATTGCTTTACTTTTTAATTAAAGTCTGCGGGAAACCTGATTAGGTTACAAGAAAATCAATCGGGTTTTATTCAGAAAGTATGTTCATTGATGACGAAAGTAGGCCCGGTAATTTTTTGTCATCATTAAATAAAGTCATGAGAGGATCGTACATCTGAATTCTACTCTGTTGAAAAGAATTCAAGCTGCAACATATTAATGTGAAAGGGATCTTATTGAAAAGTCGAATGGTGGATTTAAAGGGCTTATGCAACGTACACGTAAGAAAATCGACAGTAATGAATGCACCCTTGCATCCCTACATGCTCCATGTTCGATTTTCCTGTCTGTAAAGGTATACGGGTGTCTTTTTTTTTTTTGGATGCTAATGTAAATTTGCATATTCATGAGCAAGTGTGATGTCATTTCAGGAAGAAACGTCAATGTTACCACTAAAAATGTTCCCGAATTTTAGACATTTTTGGTCTCATATTTTCTTTTCTTTGGTGATCAGTAATTGATTCAGTTCATGACAGTGAACAAAAAGCGAAATTATTTTTAAGTGAAAAAAACTGAGCTAAGAATTTAAACAGAAATCCCCGAGTGAACAATCTGTCTCACTCTAATGACCCCCCACCCCGAAACAGCGCCCTCACTTGTCAGGGAGAGCATGGCATATTTTGAACGAACAGGACAAAACATGGATAATAAAGGTCGAGTTTGGGCGCCCTTTTCTTGACATGGGGTTCTTGTTCCCGCGCTAGAACAGCGGGAACACGACTCAAGAACACTGTTCTTAGAACGAACAGGAGAACACACCGTCTCCTCATCAGGGTTTTACAGGAACACACGGAAAAACTCTACAGATTTGATTTTTGAACAGCTGCAAAATGTAGCGACATGGCTGACAAAGCCAGGGACAATCAGAAGTTTTGCAAATGAACTTTAATAATTTTCTACAACATAGAAAAGAATGTGCCTGTTTAAATATAAAAGAATTCAGCCCGGTTATCCAGACATTAACTCTCGAATAACGTACATAGACGCCGCCATGTTGCATGTTGCTTGGCACTGAATTAGCCACTAGCGATAACCGCTTGTATGTTCTCGGCGTTCGAGTGGCCGACCCAAGAACAACGAATCAAGCTGTTCGTGAACATACGACAACCAGCCGTCCGAACTCAGCCGAATAGTTTTCACACACAGAACAAGAGCAGATGGCTATGGTGGCCTTGGAGGGACATCGCCAGTCGTCAATATTGACGTCAATAATTGCGACCCAATTCACGACTCGTTGCATTTTCCGTCGCAAATATTGCTGCAAATTTTTCCAGCAAGTCAAGTAGAGAGAAACGTATGCTCAACTACATACACAACACCTCTTTTTAACGTTGTGCCCCCTGCGTTATGCCAAAACTCTCCAGCCAAATAACGACTTGAGATCAAGCCGGAAAATGTAGGTCATTGCGCGTGCGCGTGAACACATTTCCGCCTAGCTTGCTGAAAAAAAATTGTGGCAATATTTACGACCAGAGATACGAGGAGTCGTGAATTTGGTCGCAAATATTAACGTCAATATTCGCGACCAGAGAGCGAGTTGTGAATTTTGGTTGTGAATACTGACGGCAGTATTGACGATTTGCGATGTCCCTATAGGGCCACCATCGAAAGCTGTACAAAATAGGCCTATTGCCCGTAAGACAATTAATGTCATAGGCCTGTTAAATGTAACGGAGAGCGGAAACTACTAGTGCTATTGTGGGAAGAATAAGGCAGGCGGGCTACAAAGGTGAATGTGTAACGGCGTGCGATTATATTCATATATCAGACATGCCTATTGGCTGTAATTAGATCACGAGGTACATATTTTCCAGGGAGACGCATAACTCAATTATGGGTTCGATTCCTCACGCTCGCCCAGCAACTTGGAAGACACGGAGAAAAAAAGTGCCCTGCCTGATCAAAGTGCAAACACGATATGCAATGCCTGAAAGTGTCTGGAGAGGTTAAATCGCTCAAAGTCCGCGACACGGCGACGGGGCTCAACGGCTCGCGGCAGGTTCCACTGAGGAAATAAATACAGAAACTGCGCCGCGGCGCAAGGAAAATAAGGCGGGAAAGATGATACGGAAGATTCGGCATGGCCCTCGCAAAAACATCATTTTTACCAGGGCAAAATCTTGGTTGCAGTTTGCTTGCTAAATCGATTTCGTCGCTGGATATCGTCTTTATCATCGTTGATTTTTTTTCCTGGGGAGACGGGAGTGAAAGTACAGTCTGCCCGGTGAAGGCTCCCGCCCGCGTTATCTTGAGGGCAGGGTGAATCGAGGCGATCTCGGGCTTCCGCGAAGGATCATTGACGGAATTTGTCCCCGGGTATTCAGTTGATATGAAACCGATTTTCTTAGTACGAGGTTGACGGGGTTAAGCGGCTGAGTGCAGCACAGTGCAGTGCCTGTCCGCCACCTTTCTACGGTCACATCTCCGTGGGCATCGCACCAATTCAGAGGGGAAGAATCGAGAAAAGTAAAACACATACGTGTGTGGCTTCCACATCTAGTTTAAAGGCTGGCTCAAAATTGCAGAATGGCTTGGAATTATAAACATTTCTCATGTATAATGCCGTGTGCAGAGGCTTTGCGTGGTAGCCATCTTGCAGGGCAGTTCTTCTGTTCCACGGGGAAGCCTCCTTTGTGCATATACCCTGTTGAACAAAGCACTTACAATGGCAGCCATGATGCAAACCCAATGCACGTACATGTACTGTGATGGTTTCGATTCAAGTCTGTACTTCAGGGAAGAATTTACTTTACTTTTAGGAAAGTGACATTTCCAAAGAACGATTTTAGAAAACTTCATGCTTACATCTGAAAAGAAGTGGTCACAAGATCACAGCCTTCTTTATGGAAAAAAATTAATACTGAATCATTCCTTTCAAACGGGAATCGTGACATATTTCCACAACAACTTTATTTCCTAACGTAGTTCTCGGAAAGGTCAGTGTATGTGGGTTAAGCTGTGAATAATGACACGCGATGAGCTCTTTCCCCTTAATAACCATGTCCCATTTTGCATGCATCCAAAAGACATGAGGAGAATCCCGAGACTGCCTCTCGAGATTTGGCCCGCCTACATTAGCTTGCGAGCTGAGGGGCTGAACCGTTCGCGCGGACGCCTCCGGATTCGGACGGGCCGTAAATTTTCCCGCCCATTAGGCCGTTCACACATTCGGCCCACTGCGAGTTCTTTCCCAGGGTATACGCGCCTCGAGGGGTGTATTCAACTATTTTCCGTTCCCGCCGTCTGGGATCGTGACTAGCTGTGCATACCACAGGTGAAAAAACCTCCAACATGGAAAAAGTCTAATTAAATGTCGTACCAGCTCAGACGATGAAACTGTGCTCATGGACAACGGTTAGGGAACTTTAGAGTCAATACACTCTCTATCAGGCCAAGTCAACAATCTTTATACAAATTTTTCATTCGAGACAATATTTTTATCTGATTTATTCTTCATTTTTGTATCTGTTCATCCAAGAGCGCATTTAGCACCAATTAAAGGATGAAGTGATAATTAGAGACAGTGAAGAAATGTTTAGTGTTAGAGGTGGGAGGAAAACCTTAGCTATATATTCCAGATAAAATATTCCCGGCGAACATACAGAATCAGAATCATCTAAAAACCCAATCCACATGCTGACTTAGGTGGGATTCGAACCCGGTCGCAGAGGTGGAAGGCTGCATCGAAACGAGAATAAGGTGAGGAAAATTTAAAGAAAAAATATAAACTGACTAAGTTGAAACATTACAAGACAGCTATTAGAAGGTTTTATAACAAAATGTCAGTTTGTACGAAAAATAACATGGAGATATTGAATGCGCATTTCTACAGGGGATATTCCCAACGGCGGATAAATGATCTGAGTAAGGGTTTTAACACGGCATTCTCACGGAGCGCTGCCTCGTGGGAGAATGGAGCCACGCCGTCAAGCCATGAAAGGCTCGACCCTTGTTTGATGAGAACTTGGGGAAACAGTAACTTTGGTGCGACTTCACGTTTGAAGCTACCGGTACCAGGAATAGTTTGACATTATTTGATGCTGTTCAGAGATGGTATTTCCGGGATCAGAAAGCACAATAGCATACTCAAAATGCAAAGGGCAGGGAGCGAACTTTAAAGGAAAAGTATTGTTTCGGAACGTTTTGAAAGGCGTCCGTATAGGTGAGAGCAGAAATTGGATACTTTACCTCACCCGGGGCCTCCAGGGAACTGTGTGTTATTTATTTAAACGGATCTCCAGGGTTCGTTTTTTTAGCTCTCAAAAAAGGGCGGAGCCTGCATGAAAGTATTACAAAGCTAACCCACGGAAGCAAGGCTGGATCCAGGTAGGGGAAAAGCACCCCCCCAAAAAAAAAACAAGGAGCCTCATATTTCTGTTTGAAAAGTGAAAGGCGAATTTTTCTCTCTCTCTTTCATTTCTCCTCTCAAATACAATCACGTAAGAAAAAAACACTAAACGTAGCCTCGTCCCTCAGAAAGGCCCCCCCCCCAAAAAAAGCCCCCTCGACAAGTTGGTTCTGATCCGTCAAGGGGACCTTGCTGGTTTAATTATTCATCGGTGATTGGATGAGGCATTTGTGGGAGTGCATGGTGGGGGCGTCAAGCTAAGGGTGGGTGCGGGAGGTAGTTGGAGCACCGACCAATGCAGTAAACAAGACTAGAAAGTACCTCGTGACCAGCATTTACTTGAAACGGGGTGCATCGAAACTGTTGTTTATGTGCGCTACTTATAGGCTCTGAATCGGCTCTGAATCGAGTTTTATTAGTGGACATTAAATCTATTTCTCTTGGGTAACCTGTTCATCGGTTCAACACTGCTTCTTCTGATTGTAGGTCTCAGCAACTACGCAAGAGGAGACGATACCAAGCTTTATCTATAATGGTTCCAGAAGAATGCCACAGAAACCTGTCGTCTGGGCAGACCTTCCAACCCTCAGAGGACTGGAAACTTGGTCTATGTCGCCCTTAGTGTAGGGATCAAACCACGGTAACTGGAGGTTGTAGGCGCGAATCCAGGGGGTGGAAGTAAACCACCAACCCACCCCCACCACCAGCCTGCTCTAATATCAAATATGTTAATAATTCATTTTAAAAATAAAAATATAGACGAGATTTTTAAAAAGACAACATCTTATCTGAATAAATGTAAGTGCATCAGGAACAATGTAACGCATTAATGTGTCTGTCCGTCAGCAACAATCGGACACAAAACCCTTAAACCCCACCCCCAACCACCACCCACCCGATCCCGAAATAGGAAAAAGGGATATATTCGAAGTGAACTTAAATCTTGCATTTAATGACCAGCCTCTGCCAAAAAACAAGTTCTGTTTTCTTAGTTCACATTTTATGTGTCTCTAAAGTTGTAAGTCTATCTGTGGTACCGGTACAATTCGAGTCTCTTCAATTCTTTCCCCTTTTCTATTCCACTTTAAATGCATCACTGAGTAAACACTACAAATCATGCGCCCATTTATCTCAAAGAGGGTGTTCCTAGGAGGCTTAACGGGAACCCCTTTTGCGACACCCACTCTCAGCCCCCCAGAACAGGACGTCCTTTTCATAACCGCAGACCGAATGCTCTCCCGTTGAATCTGTGTAGCATTGTTCAGCAGAAATGCACACAGGGAGCTCTTTCCAAATCCTCGAGAACGGAGGGACGATTTGTTCCGTCTCGTTGGCATCAGGCATTCCCTTTTGATCTGTTTGTCTGTCGCCAAATACCCCCGCAGTATTCCAATCTTTCTTCTTTAGCAGCTTGAGTTACTCCCCTGGCGCATCGGTGCGAGCCGGTCTCAAAAGATCTCACCCCGCCGACCAAATGAGGGACTTGACGGTGCGTGAACCGATTCGTCACCCGTCGGAGCCACGAGAAAAAACATCTCGGTGCCATATGATAATAGCATGCAATCGGTATAGTTCCTTTTCGTGCGAGACTTCCCTGCCGCTGCGTGCTTCAAATTAAGTAATTCTCGACTCGAAATATTTCAGCGATTCCTCCTGTTCTGTCGTGCGGACTCAGGCTGCCGCCGCGTAATGTTATTACAAACGGTTCCCGAAGGGAAAACATTCGTAACAAGACAAAAAAATGTTGATAAAATATTTGGCTCAACGCCGCGCGTTCAGTCCCTAAATTAAGTTGAAGCACGATCTGTTTTCACGCTGAACTCATCCTGTCTAATATCTCCATGGCAACACAAGAGCTCAAAGAGCTGAGGCTATGTACAGAAAGTCACAGATTCTGTTCTTTAGTATTTTTCTATTCATACATATATGTCTTGTCAATGGCTATAGAGGCTTTGCGTGGTAGCCATCTTGCTGGGCGGTTCTTTTGTTCCTCAGGGAAGCCTTCAGCTCCTTTGTACATACCTCGTGGAACAAAATCACTGGCCTACAAGATGGCAGTCATGCACACCCTCTATATCAAATTGATCGGGTTGAACCACGGCTTCCACCAAATACCGCCCACATTTTCGTCCTGACAGTAAATAGTGTCCGTGAATTAGGAGGAACATTTGTAATTGGTGATTTTGGACTACAAGTTGAATCAATTCACCCATGGGAAAACTGAACGTTCTTATACCTGCTTTTTTCATAACTTCAATGCGGTTCTGTTCCGGGCCTCCTTAATACAAGTTGATTGTGCATAAATAAAACTATAAAAGTGTCAGCTTTTATTAAACGTAACGGAAACAATTATCAATCTATTAATTTGGTGTCTAGTCCTTCCATGTCCCTGCTACATCTAGCATATGATTTTGGAAGTTTAGAAATTAAATGCTAATTACATTCCACAGAAATAAGAGTACATGTCATTTGAAGCAAATTTCACGGGTATCTCCCATGTCAAATTACACAGGTCAGGTGTAATGAGGACAGAAAAATGTCACACGACGGAGCCCCAAATCTGAACAATGACTCCATTGGCAGTTTGAGTGTCCTACCTGTGTGTTGTCACTTGAGGGAATTCTCTGCAGTCCTTGTTACTGGGAGATACGGTGGCGGAGACTTGAGTAGAATCTTGTTTAGTTGTTAGCCGTATCTGCAGCGTCAATCGGTCCTCCATCCACTGTGAAAAGTGAAAACGATGTCTTCAAGTCACAAGTTTTGTTGTGTTTCTATGGTTCTACTGGCAAAAGTTCAATTCGCACGAAGTTCAGAGCGAGACACTTCCCGCCTTTTGCGACGACAAACTGCAGGTCTAATGGTTTATACGGTCAGCGGCACGGGCAGCGTCCACAAGACTGCGCTTGGATTTGCAGCTGCTAGAAAAAAATTAATCTATTCGCTGAGATCCGATCTCCCTGTGTCGTCCCAAGACATCGAGTGGGAGAATCAGTTACTGCACGGGCTGGGAACCAGACTGTGTTTCATCCTTCTTCATTACTGGGGGGCATGTGATTTTACAATCGAGGCTCGCAAATTAAGACAGCCCGGTTTTGATATCGTCACGTGGAGGCATGGCTGAGGATGGATTACGCGGGCAGGATTTGGCTCAGTCGTGCTCTCTGGTGAATCGGTCGGTGTTTTTGCGATATTGCCAGTCTGGCACCGTCTGGGTTTCCGAAGCCTTTGATATTACTCACTTGTAGGAAGGAAGCCGTATGACAGTGCGTGTAATTGTTGCATGGAAACCCACTGATCCCCGCGGGGATTTATGCCGTAAACAGTCTGTGTAGGACTCTCGTGCAGTCTTGCCGCGTGTCTTCCTCGAATGCGTATCAAAAAAGAGGCGTATCATACTCTTCATGGGCAATTTCGCTCTGGGTCGGGCCGGCTCCGTTTTTTATAAGTTTGCACTGAGGAGAAACTAGGGAGAACTTTCTTGGAGGCAGCCCAGCAATGCACACGGCTTGTATAATACGGTGTGTTCCTTCCAAGATTGCAAACTGAGGAAACCCGGGGGCGTGGACATCCGCCGGGGGAGTACGTTACTCCCCCCCCCCAGCCCATCCTCCCTTTATACGACACCGCGAAACGCAAGACTCGGGGTAGCTAACACGGGCTGGTTCTGCATACAGAAAAGGTGAACAACGAATTTTTCATGCGATTTTGTTGCCGTTTACCAGACTTTTGTTGTTTATAATTGAATACTTCGATGCACAAGGAAACTGATGAACACAGGACACGACGAAAGTGTCCCTGTTAACGCAGCATCACCTTATGCAACCATAAATATACAACTGCGCAGTCTAAAGACAAAAGAGTGAAAACTCAGTCTCAAAAAGATTCCCTTATATAACTTCACTCCAAAAGAATGAAAATCACTGACAAAAATAGGAGACGTTTAAAGGACAACTCTTTTTCGAGTTGTCCCTGTGGCTCCCTGGAAGGGTGGAAATTTTACTCTTCTGGGGTGGTCTCCCGCTCTTTTTTAGAGTGGTTTCCCCTCTTTAAGGGTGGATTTATATGGAACTTACTCAGTTTGAGAGTGGGGTTTTCCACTCTTTTGCATAGAGAGTGGATCGGTAAATCCCTCAATGTGATCAGTGCACGTCGTGTCTTGATTCAAGCCACATCACCTGCTGCAAGCTACATTTATTAATCATGCACTACGATAGATTCGAAACTTCCCGAAGGTGCATCGGTTACGCAGGAGCAAAGCCAGCCGTTTCTGGCATCCAAAAACGTCCAGTGCCCGTGTGCTATAAAAATGACCGTACCGAAGTGAGGCCTTTGAGGTGCTCGTGTCACCGGGGACCCCCCCCCGAACATTTTGATGCAAGATATGGGACGGAGCCCCCCCCCCCGTGTTGGTCACTGCTATACCGGAATCTCAGGAATTTTTGTCAGACATCTATGGGGGGTGTGCTAGGTAACAATAGTCTGGAGTCTGTATAGGGTTCGGATATGTAGGGGGTACCCCCTCCGTCCCATACCATGCAGGTATAGGGCCCTCAGTTTTCCGGCCCTGCGGACGAGGTGATCGTACGGGTCTGTCGGATGGTCGGACGGGCTTCATCCATCATAAGTGCCGGCAGTGTTCGCCTCGCACAATCTTAACACCATTTCGATCAGACCACATGACTCAATCAAAGAAGACGTGGTGGAATAGAGACTTTTTTTTCAGAGGTATGCCAGACGCTACAGAGGCAATTAACGTTTCAAATTTTATCGTCTTCTGTCGCACGCGAGAGAAAGATAAAAGCTAACATCTCCAACGTTTAGCGGTTTACATAAAAACCTTCCATGGTTCCAAAACTGCGTTAGATTTGGTTTCTAGCGGTTGGCAAACTATCGCTGGCTGTATGTACATAAACGAATAATTCAGTATGTGGTATTTGGTGTTACTGCAGTGCACTGTGACACTTATAGTTTTGCAAAAAACACCAGCGGTGTTAAAGTAACACCCTATGGTGTGGTCATCTGGTAACACCAAAAAGTGTTGATTTTAGCACCAAAGCTTTTGCAGTGCATTCAGATATTGCACATTTTGAGGTACAATTTATAACAAACTTTGGTTGAACTCGTCGACTTTGACTTTGCCCTAATTATGATAGACAAGAAAGGAAAGACCTTTTGCATCTGGACAATGATGGAATAGCAAAATATGACGAAGCTTCATCCCGTAACAAATTTGTCATCTGTGCGGTGGTTGACGGTCTAATCAAGCCACAAGTCCGTTGACAAGATCAGACCAACAGGTGAACTACGACAAAGGAATGCTTTTGTCACACTTCATCTGAATAGCTTGTGGCTTGGTTTAAGACTGGATGACTCGTGGTGGATGTGTGGGAACTTGTGAAGGACTTGACCTTGACATTTTTGTCAACAATGGGAAAACATAAAACACGAAAGCATTGACAACAGTGCAGCAGTGACAGAGAGGAACAAAATTAATGTTATCGTCACGAGACTATAGCACAGCTTCACATGGGTCCTGAGTTTAACTTTAATGAAGCTTAGTTTTAGAATCAAATCTCGATCGAAAGAAGGGGGTATGTCCTATAAGCTGATCGAGTAGGCCTATAGGCCTACCGACTTGATTTCGATGTCCATTTTATTTTCATTTCGAATATCAGTGCCCTAGGCTGGGCCACATCTACATTTCTCAGATTCCTCCGTTGCTGAAGACATCCAATGCCCCCTATTCTGCTGTGGGCAAATTAAGCAATTTTCTTGTCACTTATGATAGTACAAGACAGTGAAGACCACGCGAAGTTAAGTAAGAGACGACAGCTAGAGCGTATATTCGTTCAGTCTTCTGCGCTTTTCACATGCCGTTTTCCCCGCTACAAGTAGACCCTAAGGCAACTCTGCTAAGAAAGTTTCCAGCTAAACTGCACTGAAGAATTTGTTATACCCAGGGGAAAAAAACTGTTTTTACAATTTGTCAAGGAAAGTTGGTTCAACTTGGCTTTGCAACTAAGACGACATGAGACGGCAATTGAAGAGTGCAGTAATTATCTGGAGACTGGTGCCACGCGTGTTGTTATTCCAAGTCGCGTCTGTGATACGAAGTACTAGTTCCCAGCGGAGACGGCTAGGCCTATACAAACCGCGCGCATGGTGAAATAACATATCTTCAGCTCAATATCTGACACCTCTGTCTCGAACAATACGGATTATCGTGGGATATCGCGATCTACAACCTCAAAACGGAAGGCTCGCGAGAACTGGGGACGGGATTAGAAAAACAGACGTGTCCGGGGGGATTTTATTGAAGAAGGAAAAAAGGACCCATCTGAGTCTTGTTCATTTGCACGAAAAGGGCTGAGTATAGTCGCGCATTCAACCTGTTTGTGCTTTTTTTTCGGGGGGGGTTACATGCGCCAAAGAAAGTGAGGCTGCCAGTTTTGAAGACCACGTTATTGGTTGATTCAGCAAAGCTCGTGAGGCGTCGCTATTGAGCGCTAACAAAACTGACACTTCTCATGTAAAGAAACAAAGGTGTCCGACGCTCTGTGGAAGTTTGGGACTGCAACAAATTTTCAACGGTGGCTAAGACTAAGCCCGAAGGTTGGTTTATCTTTGCGCGAAAGCAAACACGATCCGAGTTTGTGACCGTGCGTCAGGTCAAATGTTCATATATATATACTGTGAATTTGAAAAAGTTGAACACATTTCAACTCAAAGCGAATTTCGATGCGAAAGTTTTAGTTTAGTCGTATAATCTCGCAAAACACCAACACTGAGTTTCTCGTTGGCCGTTCCGCGCTATTCAAACGAAAAAGGCCACGCACTGGTCCCCGATCGCTCCATTGGAATCTGAAAGGGAACCCATCTCAACCACTAAATGTCATGCATAATCATCTCAACAAATGTACTAATCAATGGGTGACACAAAGGAGCACAGCGGTTTCACTTGTAACAGTCAATAGACTGCCCAGATTTATTCACCTGGATATTGACCAAAATAAACAATAATTTCAAACCTTTTCAACATACACAAGTTGCAGACTTCGGAAACTTTTCTATTACCAGAGGACCATGACCAGTTCCTAATCGCTTTTTCTCACTCTCCGCTCGTACAACACCGCGATATTTAAACTGCATTCCTCTACGGGTGTTTTCAATTCGCCCCGCTAACAGTCACGGTAGGGTCGGAGGAAGATGCCTTCGCGTTCGGCTCGTGGGGCCCAGAAACCATGCCCGAGTCTGTCCTGGGCGTCAACATTTTTCCCCGCGAGATGCCGCCTCGTTATATCGTGATCCCGCTCGCTCCGTTCTTACGCCCCCCCCATGCTCTCATTTCTCTCATCCTGGCCGATACCCGCTGATGGCAGAACCTGCCAAGGAGACGCTGTGTTTTATTTTCTTTATCGTTTCGTTCCCCGCTGCTTGAAATCAGTGACCTCCAAAGATCAAATTTTTACAATTCAAAAGGGAGCTAGGCCTGCAGTATTGATAATAATTCCAGGACAGGTCCTGAATGATGATGCGCTATTGAGTAGCGCAGGCTCCTCTTGGGATTTTTCCCAAGATCTTTGGAATTTGGGCAAGACCTTGGGAACATGGGAATTTTTTATCAAACTTTATTCAAACGTTTTTGCTACTTTGACTTTTGAGATCAATAATTGTATTATTCTTACTTATTTCTTCATTTCTCAATGAATAAATCCACGCATCTTATTCTGTTAAGTAAAAAACAGATGTAGACGGGAGCGAACGTCGCTGTTTACGTGCCAACTATTTGCGATATTGCCTGGTATCCTGGATATATTTTTGTGCCAGATAACCAAGGAAATTGATGATTGGCCCACAAATGGTCATCGCTCGAACTTGCCCTAAACCATATGCGCCTGCATATGTACATCGTAAAAGAATTGCACTTTTACAGTAGTCAAGATCGTTGCGTTGTACGACTCCCAGGTGAAGGCCCTTTTGGGACTTTTCTGATCAAATGGATTGATTTTTACCGATATCCGTACTATATTGTGAGATCTTGGGAGTTCTTGGGGCTTTTATTGCCGTCATCATGGGATTTTCAAGTTTGATTAATTGCCACGCTGCTATTGAAAAAGTAATACTTAAGTCATTCACATACAGTGAACAGGTACAATCAGAACGCTAAAGAAAATTTGCACCGCGTGACAAGTGATTTCGAGAACACGGAAATTAGGATGCCAACTTTTAAAAATTTGAAAAATGACATAGCTATAGTCCTATGTCTGAATGTTGAAATATGAAGCACATCGTTGTTGTCATTTTGTGCCCATCGAATTTGCCATAAAAGAGTCTATAAGCAGGTAGAGGTCTGTCCCATTTTGGTTCATAGTGCCAATGTTGGTAAAAATTGTTTAAATTTGATGCAGAGTATTAGGAACATCATCATTTCCTTGAAAAATTAACTTGTATTGAAATTTTTTTACCAAAAGAGATTAAGCAAACCAATACATTTATCATTTCTAGCGATGTGATGGGATTCCGATGAGATACGCCTTTCGGATCAAGTGGGATTTTTTTCCCAACGGTCTACTCTCCCGCCCCTCCACTTGTTCCGGTGCACCTGATACGCGTTGAAAGGCTAGTGTGACGCCTTGCGCGTAAGGTATACGGTCACTTCTGCGGTCATTGGCTCTGTAATGACTTTAGCAACACCTTGCGCAACACTGACCTGAGGTGACCGCAAGGTTTGGGGAGAAGGGAGTGGTTATCATCTGCCTTTGCGAAGTGAGAGGGATCAGTCAGGCTACGCTGAAACATTCATATTCAACTAGGTAATTGGCGATGGATGCACTGATAATTTAAACGCCACAAAATGCTGGTCTATACGTAGAAGGGGAAGTTAAGATTTTTATGGTAATTGCTAAACACGTGGTCCGAAAAGAACTTTTTTTTTTTAAAAAGGAGAGACTGAACTAGAATTGAAAGCATATGCCAAGCCAAATGAACGGATAAGATTCGTGTATGCCAGGGCTACTTTAATTAATGTCGCTACTGGCGCATGATTTTACGCTAACAGAGGCTCAGCGTGCAGTAAAACAAAAGACGCACCTACATCAAAAGACCAATTTCCTTAACATAGTGGAAATCTTCATAGCACACAATTGTTATCACAACAACGCCATGAAATAGCGCCGACGGTTAGCCAAGTGTTCTGCCATATAGTAAGCACAACCCTACTGCTAACTGTTGAGCAGTGCCGCGAAGTTACGCCCAGGTCAGGTCTGAGGACAACGAGCAATAATCTCGTTATTCCTCAGACCTGGCCCATGAGCAGTGGAGAGACAGCTCTAAAGCTTTTAGCAGGCATTACCTCTCTCCTGAGGACCTTGCTTCCCAAGTGCCTCAGACATGATTAGACCATTATACCTTTCAAACGGCAGCCCAAAACATACTTTTTTTGCTGAACTAGTCGTACTGAACAAGAACCTGGGCTGCCCGTGTCCATCCAATCCGCCTCCAGCAGAAGCACCCCATCATTTGTTGCATAGAGCCACTGTTGGTCGGGAGTGTTCACTTTGCTGGTAGCAATGCGACCGTAACACGTGCATTTCATATTCGCTTGTGAACCCGCGAAGTTCAGTTCCAACCAAAGGAGCCTCCGTTGCTAAGGAAATTGCGCCCTCTCTTAGTCAAACTGGAGGCTTATAGACAGGCAGGTTGAATATTTAACTGATAAAGTGCGTCTTCTCACTGCTCTTCATTCAGTATTTATCTTTATGAAATGAATCACAACAAAATATGTTTAAAGTGAGACTGAGAAGGGGGATTTTTCTGGGTGTGAAGATTTTAATCAGGATAGGACCCAAGGATCTGTATTGTTGACGCACCGGTACACAACATGGTTGTAATAATTCACCCTACTTCAAAGAGCTGGTAACCATAGGAAATCGTCAAGAACAGAAGGTATTTGCCAATCAAAAACAGATGACTTGCTTAAAGTAAAGTGTAACATCTTTTGCCCATGTCTGAATGGTCACCTGATCTGATGATCCCATCGCCTTTGATAAATACAGCAAATCGCCAACATTCAGAACGTGGAAGTAGTATATCATCGTTTCAGATGATTTGGATGCCGCATAAGTGAGGTTCAAGTCGATACAACGCGTTGGAGTGAGCGTTTTTGCTCTTTGAGAGACAAATTTTAAGGCTACACAGAAAATTAAATTCAAAATTGATCTTTTACAACACTGAGGGAAAAGACTTCAAAATCCCCCACTAGGATTCGAACTGCAAAACTCAATCTGCTTCGCCACTTGTGTCGTCTCGACCGAACTCCTTTCTTCTATCTCTTGTGCCCACAATCCCACATAATTATGATGCTGGAGCTGCACCTGTTAATGTATAATGTATTACCGGCACGCTTCGAACTGTGGCAATTTGCTTTAAAAGCCTTTTAAATAATAGAGAGCGGCGCTTTTTTTCACAAAAAAAAATGCCCAGGCCACCTTTTTTCTCTTATTGCCCACAAATTTGCGCCACCATTCACGGACAGCTCCATCGCCTTAGGGATGAGAACAGCTTTGTGAAGCCTGCTCGTTCCACTGAACCGCCAGGTCATCAAGTCGTTACAAACAGGGTATGCGGCATCAACAGATTAAATCGACGATCTTTTATTCATATTCTGTCGGATGAAAGTGCTTAAGGGATGACCACGCAAATATGATAACAGGTTTGACACCTTGATCTGTCATGCAATTCAATCATGTCCCGACCAAAGCTACACTATTACTATTAATTCAATCAGTACGTAATTATAGAATTTTATGTTTTTATTCAAACAAAGTGCATCGCTTACTCAATCCAATTTACTTTATTAATCCATCAAGGAAATTGTATTTGCTCAACGGTCCGCCGATAATATCAGAAGATATCTCTGAGGAACCTTAAGAACGAGGGTGACATAAGCATGCGGCCTTCCAAAAAATGAAGAAGTGAGATTATACAGCGGTCAAAAATTCCCTGACGACTCGTGGATGAATCTGCCCTCCTTACCATTCAGACCCCTCTCACGGTTCAAGAGCCTTCCAAGCCAATTTACTGGCACTCGCCAGCATTTATATATGTCGTTTGAACAACCTTCTTTTTTGTCAGATGATTTATAATTCTAAGCGAAAACTGTGTAATCATGTACATATGGTGAATCCATCATTGCTAAACATGGGCCTGCACGTACAACGGGGGTGTGATTTGCATCTGGTGAGCGTCGGTTAGACGTACTCCCTTCAGCACGGTCAACTAATATCAAGTTTTTGTCGTCACCTGCACCACATTAATTATTCAGTTCGATCCCATGGTGGTTTCCTAATTTAAACATCCATAATTAGCCGCATGACTCTGAATTATAAACGGATCTAAGACTTGAAAAACTTTCAGGACTACAGTTCACATTTATCTGGACAATACAAAATTAGAAATCAACCTCATCAAACTAGAAGAAACGACAAATTATATGAGAAGCACAGGAGAGAGTCAAGGTATTCTTAATAAAAGAAAATTACAAATGTTACAGAAGGAAGCAATGTTGAAGAAAGAAGCAAGGTCGAAGAAAGAAGTAATAAAGGAACTACTTTCTCTTAACCTTCGGAAGCCATTCGTCATTTTGGTAGATGTTAAATCAAGCCAGATTGGCAGACGTTTCATTGCGCATCAGCACTTTCATCCCTAAAAATACCAGCAATGTCTAGCTAGGTCTGTACCAACGTGCATGCATGCACGGCGTGGTCACTGTCATATTCGTTAACAAGGAATCATCTTTCCAAGCCACGATTTCATATTTATGCATAGCACTGGCATGCAGTCCTTCACATGCCGAACTCCCCCCCCCCAGAACCTCTCTGGGTCACACATGAGACCTGGATATAGTCATGTTGTATCGACACTCCGCCGAGATTATTGCTAGAACACAGGAAGAAATCCAATTCCAAGGGGGAAAGGCCGACTCTTCCGCTCTAAAAATAAATGAACGACTAGGAATCCAAACGTTTTACGGTTCAAACTCCTGAAGGAAGTGAAGGTTTTTTGTTTTGTTTTGTTTTGTTTTGTTTTGTTTTTTGGTTTTTTTTGGGGGGGGGGAGTGATACCTTTAATCTCAATGATGCATACAACATTGCTCTGGTTAATGTTTCGTCAAATGTTAAACCTGATGTGGAATTGAATTCGAGAGACAGTTGACGAGTACCACCGGTGAGACTCTCGTGCACAGACTCAAGAGACATGGGGAAGAATGTACCGACCATGGTTTTACCAGAATAAAGCTTATGACATCTTTTGGAGAAGAGAATTAGCTGTTTTCACGGCGTGCAATGATAATATCTTGCAACACGATGTGGCTGTTGGAAACACACTTTTTTATTTAAAGTGCTAGACTTGAAATTCTAGAGGTCAGGAAATCAATAAATACGCGGTATGAAGTACGTATTCTGAGGAATAACTGTTCATCCCAATTTCTAAGAGAAACCGGTCAACACTCATTTGACATTGCTTTCTGCAGAAGAAATATGAGGAGACAACTAATGTTTGGTAGAAAAATTGTCTATCTTTCTCTAAAAAGAGAACCAAATGTGTTTTGAAGTCAATGGTCAACACGTACGGATCCCCAATCGGAAAAGTCGTCAAAAATGTACCTGGATTTTTGCCCCGTGTACAGCAGAAATTGAGATAGCAAGAGACATTTTTTTCCCATAGGGTGCCTTTGGCCAACTTAACTTGGCGAGTTTGGCAGACCCGTGAAGGTCGCCGCTGTTGGTGTCAGCGGGAAGAATTTACTCCCCAACGTCGCCACGCAACTTTTAATATGCGGACCCCAAGTCTGTCCATCAGCGCAGGCCGTTTGCGGAAGTGATGATGCACGCATCTGGCCGTTACTTTTAATAAACGGTCCCCCAGAGTGTCGGGATATTGCTAAGGAGAGACAGGGCTGGCCTGGATTCGTCTGGATTCTGTCGCTTACTGAGTAAAATGTCCGGATTTTACAATAGACTGGTCCTTTTGGGTCGGTAAATTTGAAATGTCCTCAAGTGACACAGCTATAAGACAACTAACCAACAACTGTCAAGCCGGCCAAAACAAACAAATGCTCTACAAACCAACAACTGCCCATCACCCAAAAGATACATCAATTCACGAGCTAGCTGACCAATTAACTCCCATGCCATCATGCCCACTTACCAACAACCAACCCCCCAAAATAAACTATCGAACAAGCATTACAACTAGAAGGTGCAGTAATTAGTTGTCAAGGAGCTGACACAAAGGAATTTAAACTGGACAGCTTCTTGTCTCTTAATTTCTTGGAAGGAAAAATCCTTCCTAGTAATCCGAGGTTGAGGCTAACGGACCGACCTTTCAAAGTCCTTGATGTATCCAATACACACTTGGCGCCAACTTAGTTGTCAACGCCTGCATTCGCACTGACGGAATTCCTCATCTGTTCGCGCGCGATCGGAAACGCATACCGCAAATTTGGCGGGAGAGTCCGAAACTACTCTTATAAAAATGCGACCCGACCAAGGCGATGAGCACAATTACGCTCACTTTGCATCGTCGGGTGGAAATTCCAATTTTTTTTCGTTGACGAAACGCACATTAATTAAAGACGTAGCTGAGAAGGGATTTAGATTACTGTTGACAAATTGGCAAAATCCTCGTTGAGTCTGTTTATTGGACAATACACGTTAACACGTCCGCTGTATCCACCGTGACAGTGGGCAAGTCTTAAATGTATATCGCGACATCCTTTTGTGTCTTGAGAAAATACAAGCGTGCAGTACACTGTCAAATCTCTGGGAGTATTCTGCCCAACAGGTGAATAACTTTTCGGCCAAAAGATCATAACTCTTGGTAAAAAAACAAATTGGTGGTACAAATAACATTTTCTATATCGTTGGGTAAAATGAGACAAGTTTGCCCATTTAACAGGAGAGGATCAACGAGGTTGGGTAATTCTGTTGGCCTAACAGTTAGGCGATTCACCTAGTGCCCAACGTTGTTATGGGCACAAAAAAAATCCGGAGCATTTTTACAGGGTATTTCAAGTTGAAAATACTTTAAGATGGAGCAAAGAGGTTGCAGGAAAATAATAAGTGGTTCATGAGTAAGATGTGGCATTTACATAATGAGATGCAAAAGATCATTCCGTTTTTGTTTCTTGTTAAAGTTTAGTTTAATTATGTCTTGGTTTCTCCAATTTGAGATTATGCTCACCTTTCCTTTGCAGCCGAAACAGCAAGAAAAGGGGAAAAGATGAAATGTTTCTTCTCAAATCGCAATTGAAAGCACGCTCAAGACCTGTTTGCGAAACAAGCGCGATACCTTAAACAGGCTCTCGGAACCAAATACATTCCGACATGTTTGTAATCGCCAAACTGTGTTGTCTTGGGGAGGGAAGTTGAAATAAACGATTCCCTTGTGCTAAAGGCAAATGATGTTTAATCCATTTCTGCGTGTCGTGTCCACTTCAACTTTCCCCATGTATACACAGAGCAGTAACTCCGCAGACCTGCCTGGCCCGTTAACGACAAAATCACCGTCAAAATTATGGGCCGACGAGCCTCATCAAATTTGTCTAAACCGTCACAATTTGCGTCCCTCGGGTTTTTTGTTTGACCTAGAGGTGCCTTTGGTTTCGGTCTTGTCTCCACCTCAGGCTTTTGGGCTGTCAATATTTTGTCTTCGGCGCTCTGTACACAGACCAAGGCTTCGCGAAAATTGCAGTTTCCTGATAGACGGAGTTAGCACCGATAATTTGGCCGGAGATGAGACGGCCGTATCTCCGAACGTGTGCGCGATGAGCCAAGATGAAGAAACTTGCTGTGGAGCTTACCGATGACACGAAATACGACTAGTGTATTTTAAGTGCACAATATTTACCGCCCCGACAAGATAACTTTACGGGTGGTACGGGACGAACTTTACGAGGAACAATCTCTAAATTGTACCACCGTCTACACTCTAAAAACATCCGGGTCAGATTGACCCAGAATTGGGTCCCATTCGGTATGACCCTTTTCTGGGTCAAAGTATGCCCCCCTTTCGGGTCATATTTTACCATTTCTGGGTCATAATTTGACCCGAAAAAGGGTCATACCGAATGGGACCCGATTCTGGGTCAATCTGACCCGGATGTTTTTAAAGTGTGTTGGCAGTTAATCACACACAGCCACAAAAGTGCGGCAGTAAAATACATCAAACATGAGCAACCATAGTACAAATGCCATGTCAAAGGATTGCATTCTATATATTCACCTCGTCTGCCATTTCCCCTCTTTGATCTTCACAGACAGAATACTATTCTACATTATGCACGTCATGGGCTTGACGAAATGAAGTACATGTTAAGCGAGCGGCATGTTGTTTCCTAGAATATCCGACGAAACACGTACCTGCACTTGTCTTCAACTTGTATGGTGCGTCGTTTTTGAAACTGAACTGAAAACCCAACACCGATCATTTTTCCTTGGCAGTTTTCTAAGTATTTCTGAAAGCTAAACCAAACTTCTCTTTCTTTTTATACATGTCTCTATTTGAACTGCCGAGAAGACGCGAAACAGTCTCAACTTCCACTGATCTTCATTAAGTTGATGGCATTGTGTTACAGGTCTACTGCGCTCATTACGGGTATGATTGGCAAGCAATGACGGAACCGTGAAGTCCCAGTAGCATTGGGCAGTCTAATTACAACAGATTCATGTAATTAAATCTCTGCGGCGGGCAACTCGCGCCGCGCAAAATCGATTTCCGGACCTGTCGCAATTAGAATATGATTGTACCACGTCAGCTAAATTAGTCAGCCGATTATGGCATTGGGTGCTTAATAACAGCGAAATTATAGGAGGCAGTAACGAGATTTTTTTTTAAGGAAAAGGATCCAACGGCTGTTAATCTAAGGGGCAAAATTATCACAGGTGTGGGCAGCTGCTAGTATTTAGTACTTTTGTTACTTTTCTACATGTGTTGAGTCATTTCCACGGTTAAATAGAACAGAATATTCTATTTGTGGCACTAGATTTTTATTTGATTATTTTATCAACAATATTATTGTTATTATTATTGATCCGATTACAATAAATATGCCTGCATCGCAATTTCGTTTGGAGCGTTATTTACTCATTAATGCTGAGACAAGATGACAAGTGTGACCCTGTTAAAGTCTGTGTTAGTTCCGTCATATTATGCAAACAGAGATTTGTGAAAAGCGTTTTTACAAGATCAGATAAGGATGTCTGACGACTACATTCGGTGAGGAAGCCTTTGTTTGTAAGACAGAGGACCTTGGAGCCAGTCGTTTTGTTGGCGTCCTCGCTCCCTAATTGTGGTAGGCGGGGCCGCACCTGCTCTTCTCCCATCCTAAGTGACGCCTGTCGCCGCAGGTCTGAGATCGAACATGATGCAACTCCCACAGCTAAGTTTATGTCCGATGCCATCGATATCTTCAACGAGCTGAATGTTTCAGACAAGAAATCCGCACCGACCCAGTTAACAATCGTGACAACCGACACGGTGGCCTTATTACCATATGACAGATCCCAGACAGGAAGTGTCACTTCCGTGTTCCGCTGGTGTCCCGCAAACTCTCCGAACGTCTTTGGGATCGGTCCCACAAGAGACGATAGTGTTTATTTCAACAGGCGCATACCTTGACAAATAAGCTTTTGAAACTAGATCTCGACCAACGATAAGGAAAGACTTTGCGTAGGAGTTTTAAAACTCCCATCACAAATGGCGTGTAAAGATATACCTGACGTACACACGCACTTTTTGTGTATTGAAGATACACACAGAAGTCTGAGCAAATGGATTTTGCACAAGGGTTTTATATCACCACGCATGAGATCGAACACTCTAAAATACATTCATTAATGGCATGTCTTATTAATTACAAGGTATAGTTATTGAACATAGTTGATTAAAATCCCAAAGAAAGATTAACTTTTTCATTGGCAAACACTTCATAGTAAGAGACAATTTAGAAAAAAATACGATTTGCGAATTCAGTTGCCAAGCTCGTGTTCTTTAAGGATCCAAGATCTTCTTCAATATGAAGGCTGTTTGACATTTTTGTGTGTTACATGAAGTGAAAAGAGCACTTTTTAAGCATTCGAAATTGACCAAGCATTTTTGGACAAGTAAGGGCACGTATGGTTTGATATAAATCCTGGAAGACACTGTTCGGTTTGTATGCCTTCATGTTCAAATTATGAACTCCAACTTTACTATTTGAGAAAATTTCAAAGCAATAGTTACTCACCGGCTTAATGTCATATACATTTATTTACTTAATAAATTGCCAAAGGAAATGAAATGTACGACAGCAGCGTTTTCTAAAATCTTGAGATTTTTTGTGCATAAATCAGTGCAACATTGAGGTTCAATGCCTTGGATGATATCATAGTTTTGCTCATGAATATGCAAATATGCCTTAGCATAAACCAAAAGAATCCAAAATATGGGTTGAAATAGCAAAACACATATTAAAAATCAGATTAATTGAAACCCAAAGATGCAATTTTGAAGGGTTTTAGTAAAATTTAGTAAAATATTTCTATTTCATGGTCCCGTTAACTTTACGGAGTGGCAGAACGTTCAAATCTCAAATCGAATACGAACAAGAATTCTTTATCATTTCAACAGAAGTCAGTTCGCACGACACACTTATAATACAGCCGTTCAATATAATCACACAGCATTTAGGAGGCACCTGGTGTCTGACAATATTTTTCATTCAAAGGTACTGATTATTGACATCATGAGCCTCGAGCTGGACCAAGAGAAGGCGCTATTTTCTTAACAACGGAGGCTCCTTCGGTCGAAACTGAACTTCGCTGGTTCACGAACGACTCTGAAATGCACGCCATACGGACGCATCGCCACCAACAAAATGAACATTCCCGACTAACACGGCTCTTTTCAACTGATGAGGGGGTGCTTCTGCGCGTAGCGGATATCTCTGCTCAGTGGGTTTATAACAACTGAACATTCCATTGCTGGCATTCCAGGCGCAAACACCTCCATCTCTGCCCTCAAAGGTGCCCATTTTAAACTCATGGGAGGTGGGAGGCAAGTAGGGCTATAAAAGTGACTCGCCTAAGATCACAATATGTAACCAGCTTGATTCGCCTTCCCCAACCACCACCAAGGGCTGGATAATACATTAGGTATAAGGGCACTGAACCTAAGACCTACGAAAAATTCGACGACCTACGCAACATCTGTGGGCCCATGGAGTAACACAAGTGTGCCAGAAGACACATACAGCGACACCAAAGTAAAAACCAAAGCGGTGAAGGTTTTGATAATGTATCTGACAATTTTCGATTTCGTGGCATATCCTGTAGCAATTCATGGAATCAACACGAAATACAAGGCTCGGGCGCGAGGGAACACTCTGCAATTGGTGATGATACCTAGATCAAAGAAGGGCCCAGTGAAAGCCGGTGCCTTCAGCCTGCGTCACACTGGGGCCTAAAGGCCTCTGGAATACCAGTAATACATTATAAAAAATACGGTGTTACTTTAACACCCTGGGTGTTATTGGAGGACTACACCAGACTGGGTGTGGTCCCTTGTAAACACCGAGTGTTAAATTAACACCACAGTGTTTGCAATGTGGGGCCTAGGGAACACTGGTGCCATGAGCCTTAGCACCCTATCTGACTGCCCATCTTTGTTCCAAACGAGGCTTTTTCAGACGAACGCCCCTGTTCGGGGTTAGATCAGAACATACTGTGGTATTACACGTACCTGAAATACTTAACAGCTTCAGTTTTATTATTTGGGATGGTGGGCACGAATGAATGGGGGAAAGAAATTCGGTCTGACTGGGCTTGCGTAGCGTAATGGGTGCCGAAAAGGATTCGTATTGTGGGTGTTCTTGGTTCAAATCTCACGGGGTGTATTTCCCTTGTTTTGGGTTCTTTCCTGTTGGAAAAGATCAGCTTTGTTTACTGCCCAGAATTGTACCCTTGGATTTTATTTCATTGCAAGCCCAAAGCTCGCTTCAACACTATCTCGATCAGGTCATTTCGGCCCCGTTCCGAACGGGGACATCTCCGTAAAAGCCTCGCTAGCAAACAGTGGCGGGTAGTCGAATCTAGTCCACCTGATCCAGGGCTTATGGAACACCAGTGCCTGGGGCTTATTATAGAGACTTAATCCGGCCCTGCTCGACCCGTAAGATCAGTATTTACAAATCGTACACACTAGGCCACAAGTCCCCATATAAGACAACTGCGTGACCTCCATGAAAGCACTTTGAACTGTTCTGTGTGTGAGAGTTTGGATTGGGAGCGCAATTGCGAAGTCCTTAATTTCCGGTTATCATTAGTCTTGATGGTTAAGCAAATATTGCGGGCAATCGAATCCTGGGAAGAACCTGTCCCAGTAGTTTCCGTGTGGCCGATCCTTGCGTCATCCACTTGCGACCGAGCAAAAACAAAAAACAAAAAAAAAACGGCCGGCTTGAGCATCCCCGAGAAAAAGAAAATTGGAATTTATGATTTGGATTCCGGCGGTATTCACGCAATATATCCCCCGCGTGATCCTGTTTACAAGACCCGGGAGATTATCCAATGCCACGGCGGGGGCAAAGCACATCGTCGGCCGTGAAATCATATACACTTTACGGCTTTGGGTATTGAGGCGCGTTGATGAAGCGAGGCTTCGGTATCAGAGGGAGAGAGACATTTTTGTGATCACTCACTTTTATTGGCCAGCATCGAGTATAAGCCAGGCAGAATGCCTTGGGTCCGGCCACCAGTTTGTTCTGACAAATGCAATTCAACAGGGATTTTCAACATGAGGTCAAGTTGTGGCGTTGATGGCAGATGCAACACTGCGGTGGTTTCTTAGCACCATTCTACCAAGGACCTCGAACGAATTACTACTGACTCATGATATCAACTTACCTTTCTCGTTTAAGAATTTTACATAAGATGCAGTTTGAAAACGACAATTCCAATGTAGACGGGGTACTTGTGGTATGAGTTAAACAGTACGGTTTATAAAGATTACGAATTATCACTAGCGGTTATATGCAGTCCAAAAACTAGACATCAAAGAGAACTTGAGATGCAAGATAGTCCAATGATCAGCACGCTTGCAGTCGGGGATGCACAGAACTTCTGGTTATTGGAATTGGGCCGACAAAAAACGTGTCCATAATACATGTAGTCAAAATAGGCTGTGATTTCAGGCTAACGGCTGCTATTGAGGAATCCGGGCTAGATTGTCTCGCCAGAAAGCTGTACCAAATTTATTCACAGCGTCAAAGCATCAAGTTGAGCATTTTTACAAGAGGTAAATTGGCGCCAACACTGTCAGCACGTATTGATTCTTCATCGTCAATGAAATCTGGAAATGATTTCGCGGTCAAAGCGATCAAGTGACACCGTCTGGGCTCATTTACAGAGAGTATTTTCAGAATGCGGTGTGTGGTTGAGATCAGCAGAAACGCATTACGGCCGTGAAAAAAGGGAGATCGTGTGGCTCTGCGTTTATACTGAAGTGTAATATCTTTCAGTTTGTCAACTTTTCCAAGGGAAAAATCCATCAAAGCATGCACGAGCATCGCCGTGCCTAATCAGTCGTTAGCGTTCAAAATTACTTCTGTCACCACGCTGACCCAAATTTAAACTGAGAAAAAAAAGTCGGGGCTGTCTTTGAAAGTTATTTCTTTGTTATGCAATGCACATTTTGCTGTAAAAAGTCAATATATGCGTGATAGCATATGAAGGTGGTAATCGTTTTGGGTCACATGGAGTCACAGATGCAGGAAGAACGTTCTGCAGGGGCGGATCCAGGGGGGGGCCGCTCATTGCTATTTTCAGGTGCTTACGCCTGAAGGTTGGAAGACCCCCCTAAAAGGCATAATCCATACAGGGCTCTTACTTTGCGTGTACGGGCAAGGACAAGCAAGGAGATTATTGCTTCACCACCAGCGGCAACTAAATAGTAACTTACCGCTCCCCCTTGTACTAACAAAAAATTTCCCAACCCTAAGCAAAAAATCCTGGATCCACCCCTGTATTGAGCGTACATTCTGCTTTGCGTCAAACACGGAACGGAGCTGCAAAAAGATTTGGGCTCAAAGTCATGGCGCTGCTTACTGCAGAATTCCGCGCTTACGATCTCCATTCTGTGCTAACCGCGCTAGCAGAAAAATCCTGCGCTAACCCTTTAAGCACAGAATCCTTAGGCATGGGATGTACGCATGTGCACAAGCCAAAATTCCTCGCTAACCCGCGAAATGCGTTCGCCGTAAGCACAGAATTTTCTGCTACGGTAAGCGCCGATTTTTCGCTTGCGGTAAGCAGCGCCGTGGAATTAGGCCCATAATGCTTCTTAATGCATCGGAGTAATTTTTTCACGTTTGTAAGTCATTGATTTCGCTTGCCTTGTTTACAGCGATATCGATATCAACAAAGAAATCTACACATGAAATTGTGTCCACTAAAACGGAAATCTTGAGAAAAATGCGTATTTAATTTGCAA
This sequence comes from Acanthaster planci, assembly GCF_001949145.1. The sequence goes on along the minus strand of NW_019091477.1, from coordinate 328,063 downwards.
GTGTAAGACTATTCCTTAAGTTTGCCTTGGAGAAAGTGGGAAATGCGAGGAAGTTCACAGCGATTAAACCGACCAAATAAATTAAACAGATTTGAAAGTCAAGCTTAGCCTAAATATTAGCGATTCACAATAAAGCGCCACCAAAAGTTTGCAACGGGCTGGCCAATCACAGTACGCGAAAACTGTTGACCCTCTCTAAACGTGCATTGTGTTGACAGATTTCATGCACTGTGATTGATTAACGCGATGCAAACTCTTGGAGGCGCACTATTGTGAATCGCCTGTACTCATCATCCAAATGTAATGGATTAAAATCTTGCAATATTTTGTTTTGCGTGTACACGCACAACACTTCGAACGAGTTTTAAACAACGGTCGATTGGAATAGAAATGCGATAGAGCCGCAGTCCGACTCGTGATTGGGCCAGGTGCACCGGCAATAATGCGTGGGAAATCTCAGTACTGAATTCCACGTAACTTGATGTGCCAAGCAAACATTCTGTCCGTTGATTCGATTAACAAAATACGCGCGTTCCCAAGAAACAAAACCGAACTGCGGCAATCTCGACAAAACCTGTGCTGGAATTACTCCCAATACAAATGCCTTCGTGAGTAGTTTTATTTGGATCATCTGTGTAAAGGACTGTGCCGTGTCGATTCGGCATTCGGTGTACGTTAGACGTATCTCAAGCAGCCGTAGCGCGCATCGAGACTATAGGATAGCCGGTCCACGTGCCGCTTTGCCAAGAAAGAGAAGACAGACCTGACAGAGCGAGTTGGCTCAAGACAGAAATATGCTAAATAATTACCGCGTTGGATTCGAGTAGAGTTGCAGCTGTCGGAGAATCGAATTAATTTCGACTTGTTGTCCGGGCTAACGGACGGGTACGGTTGCGGCAGAGCGCGGAGCGGCAGCAAATTGTGACAAGGGAGGACGGCCTAATGTGGTTTGGTGCGGATTACGGCGGCAACGTTTTGCAAAGCCTGTACTTTGTCGAGTTGGGGACCCGACATCGTAGTGGTGCTATGCACGCCCCTTATTCCGGTTTTCTTTCTTTTTTTTAGTGTTTGCGTAATCGGCGATCGGTTTGAAGGGTGGAAGGGAACATTCCACCTGTCGGTTGACTTGATCACGCATTCGTCTCTTTCCGGTTCGATCGATTGCTCCGTGTTGACTAAAAGAGGATAACACGCAGGCCCGGAAGATTAGAAAAAGCGGCTAGTGCGTCGCTTATAGGACTTTGCGGCTTTCACTATATTTCCTCGAAATTTCAATTATAGATATCTCGCCTGGCATTGGAAAAGGGATGCGTTTAGAGACGTGGTTGACCAAAACTTTCTCATTAAATAGTCGTAATCACTTAAAAGCAATCTTTGTACTTGTTTTAATTAAGTTTGTGGTAAAAACGAATATTTGAAGGAAGATGCCACGAGTCGAGTTATCAACTGAGTCGAGTAAACATCTTTGTTATTGAGGATAAAGTTTCCGTCGTTGAAAAAGTACTTTGCTGTTTGAAGGATTACCAACTCGAACTGTTAATTCAAACAGCACCCTCATGTGACATCTTGAAAACCCGCATGTCACTAAACGAGAAGGGATCGGTTACAGGAACTTCAAAAGACCCCTGCCGTTGGATAACAGCCCGTGGGCGTCAATTTTGTTGGGCGAAATGGAAATCTTTCAAAAGTGGGTCCCTTTTCCGTCACTTAATTAATTAAGTTTGGCATTAATACTAGCACAAATATGATTTGATCTGACTGGAAGCATTCTCCGCAATGTCGTCAATGAGACGTGCACATGTCGGTGAAGAAAATTTTACCAAAAAAATTCCTTGGGTTTTGGCGCCAAATGTGCTGACAGTAAATCAAACTCGGTCCGACCTCCGCACAATTCAGGTTGCATCAGAGTCGAGTGACCGATTGGTTGAAAGAGTTGACCAAGTCGTGACATTACAAGGGCTTGTGATTCATCGCATGGTATATCAGAACGAACAGTCGTCCCTAGTGCGCATGAAGTCAAGAAGCGGTGCACTCTGGGGTGGACCGCCATTCATAGGACCATCGCGTTGCAGAATTGGACATACTGCTTGTTACACTGATTGCCACTGCACTGTGCTTCTCTGTGCAAACTTAAAGGAACCAGGAAATAGAAATATTTTATAAATTTTACTAAAAACCTTTGAAACTGCATCTTAGGGTCTCAATCAACCTTGTTTTTAATTTTATTTTACAATTTTAACCCATATTTTGATGCTTTTTTAGTTTTATGCTAATGCTATTTGCATATTCATGAGAAGAACTATGATGTCATCAAAGGCACTGAATATCAATGTTGCACTGATTTGTGCACAGAAAATTTCGAGATTTTTTTAACCACTGCTATGGCAGAATTTATTTTCGTTGGCAATTTATTGTTGTGTAAGTACATGGCAATAATCCAGCAAAAATCCTTTTCACAGAAATGTTCCCAGATTTGGGGTTCACAATTTAAACATGAAAACGTGCAACCTGAACCATGTCTTCCTAGATTTACATCAAACCTAAAGCGCCCTCACTTAGTCAATTTTTAATGTTTGAAAAAGTGCACCGTTCAGTTTACTCAACTCAAAAAAGATGTCAAACAGTCTTCATACATGGAAAAAGAGTACATTAATACACAAAAAGTGATTTTAAGACAAATTCATTTCGTGGATCCTTTAACGGAAGGAAGAGTGGCTTCTTAATCTCTTACCTTTCAAAGTCTGGACTCAGTCTCATGTTGCATGTGTACAGTTTAAGTCTTAAAAGCATTTCCTTCGAGGCGTCCGAATTAATCAACTAAACGAAGCTCAAGTACATTACTAATAAGCAATCAAGCTAAAACGCATGTGCCTCTGGTTACATCTTGCTTTTTACCAGAATGTGACTGCTGACTCACTCTAGATGTTTCTGCGGTTACTGCATGTTCAACCACACACGGACATAGTGAGGCCGGCTTGCGTTGAGAGTGTCCCCGTTCCGACGGCGATATGGGCCTAAACTGTCACCAGACGGTGCAAAGAAACGATGAAGAGCATAAAGTACCGGGAAAACTGGCAGGAACTTGAACGATCGCGCTCCGACCAAGAAATGTCAGGCTTTAGTGCCCAAGGTTTGGATTTGCCTCTTACCGGAAATGTTTGATTTTATGACAGGCTAAAGTGCCAAATGGGCCACGGTGGCTGTACTGCCTTTGCAAATGGTTTCATTTTTTGAAGAGAATGTCGCAAACTTAACTTCCAAGTTATCACAGATGCACTGCGATAACCCACTTTCGTGTTCATTTGTAGTCGCTAGATTTTACCGTCCGGTGTCCGGTCGTCTCTGATCGGGTACAACAACCTTTACTTTATGATAGGTCCGTACATTCCAATGCATCCCGAACCAGCCACTGCCGAAAGCCATAATGGCAAAAGAGGGCGCCATACCACATCATCATACTACACCTGACCTTTCAGACATTTATGTAACCAGATGAATTCCAAGGAGTTTTGAGAATTCACGCCATTTCGAGTGAAAATTCAGCCCCTCAGGGACAAGACGATCGAAGAGAAATTTCCTCGCTCCAACACATCGCGATTTCACTCGAATTCCAATCAGAGCTGGTATTGGTGCTTTCTCAAACTACTTGAATCTCATGTTAGGGTAAGTTTCGTTTTACATCGTCGTCCTTAATTTCAAGTGCCAGAATAAAGATTACCGTTTTACATGATGCAAGATCAGAGATGATTTCACGGTGTTCACAAGAAGAAGTTAAGAAATACATGAGATACTGTTGAAAAACTAGAACAACTCGACTTTAATATACCCACTTTTTTTTTCAAAGCACTTATCGTCGATATGACTATTCTAAGAGCACACGCTAGCAGAATCTAACTAAAAACTCCAGAAATTGATCGACTGAGATCGAATATTGCGCATTCACGTTTTTGTCATCTTCTGTCCCATTTCCCCCACCAGGGCGCGACAAATTTCCGTTTCACGGGTAATTTGAGCTGCGTGCGCGCGCCCTGTGTGTCAGAATGTGTAAATGATCGAAAACAGCCTTCCCTTGGCAACGATAGAAAAAAAGAGGAAGATGGAATGGTTCCACCCGTGGGTGAGTCGATAAAAACTTGAGAAAATGGATAGCTGAAGTGGCCATGTTGGAATGATTTATAGTCACAAGTCGTCGTTCTCGCTACATGCATTTGTATTGAAATCGCTACAGTACAGATTAACCAAGATTTCATGAAATGCATTTTCTTTTCACACATATCCATTTAAAATACACCTTCGTGTCTCATTAATCTTGCAATACCAGTAGTTCGAATTCTCGATTTTTTGCTCTCACACATTTCTTTACCTTTGGTACTTCATCGTTGTGTATATAAGCGAGTGACATTTAGACCAATGGGAAACCCTTCGAGTTCCAAATTCGAACAGAAAAAACTCTTAACATTGTCTTCCCTGAAGACAGTACAGAAATAGTGCCCTCAGTTGGCCAAAAATGGACAATTTTAAATGTTGCTTTTTGTGCACTCCCGAAAAAGCCAAACCCAAACCCCTTTGCCGAATAGTTTTTAATAAATGTGTCTAAAAAAATCAATGGTATGAACCCTTTAACAGTATCATCGACTCCGTCTTCGTTTCGTGTACCGTCAGCAAATTCATTAAAAATCAATCATACAATTTCGATCAGACGCCGCTGCGATGTAATTTTCATTCCTACTGCTTTCATTTGTAATTTGTAAGTCATGCATAAAGATGGCCAGTCTCCTTGTTAGCATAATGTTGTTACTCTGTGAATTTGCTGTGAGTGGGGACGCTGGTTCATACCTGCGTGCTGGACAGTGATCTGTCTGCGTTACATCGCTACGGCACCCGTGCTGTGGACTTGCTGTTATACCAGTGCTCTTAATCAAGGCTACTGACCTTTCTCTCTGTTTATCAAAAGTAACAACTAGAACAGCTGAGCTGTCGTCGCTGCAAGGACTGAACCAGAGGGGCGGTGCCATCGCCGCCCGTTCCCCCATAATAAAGGAGCCTCGGTTTAGAAAAAAAATTAGAGAAAGCCGGCCGTACCCATAGGAGAGGCCATGAGCGTTACCTGAAAAATTTCCAAATTTTTTGGCCTGCCCAAAAACAAGTTTGCATCCCGCAAATTTAGTCCTGGGTCCACCCTCAGGTCGTTGCTATATATTTACCAAATAATTTTACGTATATATGAAACATAGATACATGTATATAACGTAGAAATTGGACGTAACGTTGTATTGTGAAAAGCACTGCAAGAAGCCTTTTGCGAAATAAATGTGAATAAAATCTGGTACACTGAGCTATCTCATTGCATAAAACATAACATTTGAATTCACCAGACTAAAGACACCGTTGCTACACCTCGTGACTCGGAACAAGCTTTTACATAGCGACCACCATATCTGGAATGGACTGGTTCCTTTATGCCCTTCTTATCCATTGAAAATTGTGTATTGGTGCAAGGCGTCTCTTGCGTATTAAACTAAGCAAAAGCTTGCCCCTAATCACGAGGTACAGCAACAGTGCCTTTAGTAGTGTACCAGATTTTATTCAAAATGTAACTCGCAAAAGGCTTATTGCGAAAGGCGACCGTGTCAACATATGAAAAATCACGATTATCTTCCTTTTTTAACCATACCTGCTTACACCACAGGTGACTAACGGCAGTCGTTCTGAAAATGGAAATCAGATAGCCACAATTTGGTGTTAACGACCAGAATACTTTGCCTGTGGGTGCCAACTGCAATGAATACTGGTGTGATGTCTTCCCCGGGGGATCAGTAGAAGATATACAGGTATAACTCGTTTCCCGTGGACGATCAGTAAGCTTTGTTTGGTTTCTCTTTTATAATTCTATTACCGTGGCGCAAGGTCAAAATCTCAAGGTGGCGGCAAACCAGATGGCGAGCGCGTAAATTCCATTCTGTAAAATGTCGCAACAGTTGAACAAACACAACTGGGAAATATTCGCACCGCGAACTTGCCAAAGTTGAACACACTTTAACCCAAAGAGAATGTCGCTGAAAGTGTTTCCTGCAGTTAGATGTGCTTCGCTATCGCATTCACCTTAAGTAAAAGAACCTGTCGTTTAGGCTTCGTTTTCGGGCAGGGTTTGGGGACTTTTCTTCTGAAAAGAGGTGATGTTATGGAACACAAAATTATGCCATATAAACAGGTATGTTTTACCTTACCGTTTCATGGGAATTTAACAGAAAACAGCTAAATCTTTACATTTGTACTTAAGAAACAGAGCCAACGGGTCTTCCTTACAAAAAATTTCCCATGGTCTATCTGCAAAGAACACCAATATAATACGTGAATATCACACCGCCATTTCAGGCTTCGAACAATACGGGCGTTTCACAGTACTGCGCCTCCAAGAGTTTGCAACGCGTTGGCCAATCACAATACGCGAAATTTGTCGACCCAATGCATGTTTGGAAATGGTTGACAAATTTGTTGTGATTGACCAACGCGTTGCAAACTCTTGGAGGCGCTCTCTTGTGAATCACCCGTATTAACACCGAGCAGACGTCATGCTTTATACACAGTATAGGCAAATAGCAGGTTACCATTTGGAAGTGCAATGCAAACCTGAATATTAATATCAACCAATCTAATCATTACCAATAACGGCTTAAGCAAATTCAAAGTGTTCTGTAGGATGGGTATCAGCGGTGCAGCCTGGTAATATGTATCCCTTGGGGCTGGCTTTTGCCGGTTTTTGGTGTAAGAAAGTCGATTGAGCGCAATTATGTATTGCGAGGTTACACAAAATTTGGTACCGGGGCGGATAAATGCGCTATACGGGAACAGCTGAAGGCTATGCATGATAATTATTATGAGCCATTTGTAAGTCGATGCAAAGTTTGTGTAACTGCATGGTCAGTCCGGACTAAACGAGAATACTTTTGCCCGAGCAAACAAAAGGTGGTGATGTCGACGACTGTTTCTTGCAAACATTAAGTCTAAAATGCATGCATGTGCACCGTTTAATTGCGTTTTGATTTTGTACTTAGACAAAAAGGCTCGTTACCCAGCGCCTACAGAGGGCGCTGGGAAGGGCAAATGCGCTTCACAAATTTTTGTGAAGGAAATACGTCACAGCTTTGGAACAGCAAAGCATTGTGGGTTACTTGCTGTTATAATCCATCACGCATGTATTTGCAGCACGCACGCGTCAAGCGCCAGTGGAAAGGTTAGCTCTGTTATTCAAACTGAACTCCACTGAGTTCTCGCAAATACTACGTCATAGTTTGCCTTTAGAAGGGCCCAGTGTGGGTGTTGGGTGACAAGCAAACCGTTAGGAGGCGCTCTTACAGTATGCACTTCAATAGGCAGCTGATCTCATTCGAGGAGCAGTGTTCTCGTTGCTTTTGTTATTCAAACTTGCAAAACAGTCGCCGAGTTCAATGACAACGCCGGACAAAGTGTGCGCGGGGGAAAAAATCCGGCGGAGGAGAATTGTCAAAATAGCAGTTGAAAGGTTCCATCGACCGGGAGAGGGAGCAATCGAAGAATTCACACAAGCCACTTGTCAGATACGGATGCCCAAACGGATCACAACGCGATGCCAGGGAGGTTGTTTCTTTCTCTTTTTTTCCTTTTTTTTTTTTTTTCCTTTTTTTTGGGGGGGTAGCTCTCGATTCAATAAACCGTATTCTCGGGGGACCCAGTATCAGTCAGATGCCCCAACGAAGTGTATTCATTTTAAAACGTTAAATTTAAAGAACCAGACTCTATTCTACGATTTCATCCCGACCCTCAAGATCACCTGGTACCATCCCATCAAGGGTTTACATGTATTCAAAACGTTCAGGTGAAGGCCTGCGTGAACGAGGGGTGCTATGGGTGCTGAAGCCCCCCAACATTTTTGGATCGGGGTGCTAGACGAAGTGTACAAAATAGCATCCCCAACTTTGACCACGTTAAGCCACAAACACAATCAAACTCACCAATGTTAGAGATCTACCGAAAAAACCCAGATATGAATGATTTTACAACCTCAGCACCCCCTAAGAAAATGTGTTTCTGCGGGTCTATTCACCGCTCTGCTTATACTTATGGAGACGTTGAGACGTTTGATGGCGGCAAACATAACGGTTCTTTTCACCAGTTCTGAGCACGCGCGCGTTGTTCTGAACAGGCTAGACTGGTTCCCGTCCCGTACATAGTCTCCAGACGTCTTACAAACGTCCCCCGAACGTAGAGACCGGTAGTGGGTAATGGATCTGGCAGAATCCTGCCGGGTGTATAATATGAGGAAACGATGCTCACTCAATGAACAAATCAAGCAGGAGCATATTTTGCTTTTTCTTCTTCGTAACCGAAAATAACTTCACCATAAATGGTTCATTTATCTAAAATTGAACACAATAATCATCTTTTTGAAATCAATTGCCGTAAAATGATTTATTGATGATAATCACTGAAGAATAAATTTTCACAGTGTGATCAACAGAGGCTTAGCAAAGATAGGTACTGTTTTTATTGCTTTATTCGCCTACTCATGGGGGGGAGCGGGTTAGCGTATCGGTTCTTTCCTCGCTTTGCACTAATGCGGCCCGGTTCGAGTCTCGGCTTGGCCCAGGCTTTAAGTGCATTTGGTTGCCAGTCTACACTCGCTCTCGCAGATTTTCTCTGGGTACTGCGGTTTCCTCCTGCCTTTAAAACCGGGCTTCCTCCTTCACTCCGTAATGTGATACTGATTAATAAAGGTTATGAATAAACGCATGAAGTTATTGGTGCAAATAGCCTGAGTAGCTGAAAGCGCCATTAAAACAACAACAAGCTTCCCCATTTAAACGTAATTCATGATAAAGCATTGCTATTGGCCTGCCCAAAACTTAGATATTTAGCATCAACATTGACAGGGCTAATCGTACAGGTTAAATTGCAGCTAGATACTGGTCCCTATGTAATAGGAACGGGGACCAGTCCATGAACAGGCGTGCATAGTTCTGAGCACGCGCATTACTGTAAAGAAGGAGCGATTTGTGTGCTGCCGACCAGCGTCTCAAAGTATCCCATTCATCGCTGTTTTTGTCAATGGTCAACTCGAAATCGTGACATCGAGGTGAAGTTAACTTAGAAATTTTGCTATAGGCGCGTATGCCTGGATACTATGTGTTTTTCTGGTGCAACGTATCGGCCCAATAATAATGAATAGTTGTGATTAAAAAATCTCCAAACTACTGTTATACCGGTGTTCCACTGTTAAGCCACGAGGCAAGTATTTATTGTTTCTAAACTGTACAGTACCGGTAGTCGGCGTTTTTTCCTGAAGAAGTTGTCTATTTATATCGAACAATATGGAGAAAGTAACAGTCAAGAATTCGAGTATAGGGCAACCAGGCTTAAAAATGCGCAGTTGGTCCTGCTGGTGTGAACAAGAAATCGATAAATCGACAAACTGTATTGGACCACAGTTGTAGTGGTGTCTTTCATCAGAGAATGGTAAGCATGGTCACGGCACAAACTGTTTGAAGAAGCCACGTCGAGTACGCTTAGTGGGCATCCGGACACTGCAGTCTGGTTCCCCGCCCACGCTGGTAAATAAGGAGCCGCTCGTGCGATGTGCCACAGGAACAAACACGTGGTACGATAAATCTGTTTCCCCAACGTAATCAACGTCTGGAATTCCAGATGAGGCGGTAATTTGCCTGCCAAACTGTTTAGCTCTTTTCCACTCCCCGTGGAAGCTCCTAGGACCATTTTCATGGGATCTTCAAGCCCACGGATCATGCACAGCACATAGAGATGCACATGCACGAGATCGAGGGTTGGGATTTTCTCAGCTTACACTTTCAAAACAATTTCACGAAAATTTGGGGTTCAAGGTGGTTCGCGACAGCGAACACGAAGGTTAACTTGTGGCGTCAGAGAATATGATCGCGCTGTGACTTTGCAAACATATTTCCACTCAAACCAATTTCGTTGCAAATATTTCATGGCGTCGAATTCGCCCCACTTTTGTGTTCTGTGTGTTCCCACCGGGAATATAAACTAGTGCGTGTTAATGTCAAAGAGGAAACATGAGTTCTGTAACTTTTCTCGATGTAGGCCTACGCATTCAGTCACCGCCTATACCGTCGCTGCACCGATGACACCTACATTGAAACGGCGAGCAGCAACTTGAGTACGCTGTCGTCAGCCGTTTCCCTTGTGGGACTTGGTCTATGTACGTGAATTTTAAAAAAGAAAAAGCACTCATTAGAAACATGAGTTGGCTATCGTGTCTATGTGCCGCCACACGCGCTCTGACGGAGCCTCGCTGGAGAGCTGCGGGCACGTGTTTGCTGAACAAATTACGCGCGCCAACAGACTTCCGCGCCCGAGATACCACCACGGCGAGCAGGCAGTCGGCCAGAGAGTTTACCGAGTGTGACCCTTAGGCTATGGAGACATTACACATTTTTCGTACCGCCAGAAGGCATGTAACTTACAAATCACCTGCCTTATATATCCAACGGTTGCATCTCATAAAAAATATATATCGCCACGGTACCGAGAATATCAAATTGATATAACAGTACAATCAATGTTCTACACCATTTTCCACACGAACACCGATTTTCCACACGAACATGTATTCCAATCAATCGAGGAAAGGGGCTTCTCTTTTTCCCAATTTCTAAGCAAAATTCTGTTTTGGATTTTTGTTTTTTTCACTTCTGTTTTAATACGCCCTAGTTGTCGTATTTGAGGAATTTGGAAAATTGAAATCAGGTGTGTCATTTCCTGTTCACCTTACTCCGGGGTGAATTAAATTTCCACCAATTAAGTCAGCTTTCCAATAGTTACTGTGGTCCTCGCCGCTGTAAGGAAAATGTACATCGGAAATTGTGAAGAAATCCCGCGGCAGAAGTATCATCTACTGCAACGGAAACAAATTCAAGAACTTCAGGGAATTTTTCTGCGGTTCGCCCGAAGGCAAAAAATCACAAATGGATGTATCATTCAATCACTTCTAACGACCTTGATGGGGAATAGCTTCCGCGAAACAAAAATGTGGAAACACAATACTTCTGAGTTGCGAAACATGGCCTCCGGCCGACAAGCCGGGTGCAACGAAGGATTATAACCGGCGGCACGCGAGCCAAAAATAAAAAAAAAGATTATGAAATGTTTTCTCTCAGTCATGTGCATGTGATCGCTCTTCCCTTTTTCGACGTCTAGAAAATTGGAGGCAGTCGCACGCAGTCTGCTGAATTTTTCTTTTCCTACCAAACTTGATCGCTTCCCCTGGTACGCACGGTATCTATTTTCAATACGTTAACAGACGAACAGCGTGAGGGACCAGGGAAAATAGGCCAGTAAAACAAACTGCCTTATGGCGCCTTTCCATATGCCCGTCAACACTTGCGCCAAGCGCTGCGTATCCGGCCGCGCGCAAAGCATACGTGTGTCATTTTAATGCAGTCGATTTTATGTCCGTGGAAGTGAAACGCATGAACGAAACGCACACAAAAAACGGACATAATGGAAAGCCGCCTTAGACGAGTAAACTTCAAAACAAATCAGGGAAACATTACTCTAAATCTCCAGAGTCTTTGAGAAAACATCAAATCGGACATTATTTGGAAAACACCATTTTCTGTTCAATATTTGGCAGAAAACCTGACGACTTGTGGCAGCAATTTTCGTCCAATGATATTCCCCTCTAAACGTAGTTCTTATGTCCACATCAACTTTGCAAAATGGTAACTCTACCCCCTCTTCCAAAATGGGCCGAAATTTGATCCAATTTTATCAAAATTGCACACAAATCCAAGCTCAGTCCTGATTAAATGACCAAACTTTCGTGGCCTTTATACCAGCCGATAATGCATGCTCAGCTACATACGCCCCTGTTTCGTTTGCAACTCATACCTTGTTTTTTAAAAGCGGTAAGAGCCACGGACAGGACTTTAGACACGTACGAGGGATGATTACCAGAGCAGAAGTTTAAGAACTGCCCTCCCAAAGACAGGTTAAGAGCAACGTGGTTAACTGTCAGATAAAAAGTACGGCGCCCTCTGAGTGTTAGAAAACTACAATGATTTGAGATGTAGCACTATTTTATCACTTCATGCCAACATTTGGAAGAATTTTAGTTTAAGTGCGACTACCGCATCCAATATAAATCAACTGTTATTTCAGTAATAAGCATCCCTACAGCACAGCTGACAATGCCATGGAAATACTGGGACCTTGCTATAGAAACCTAAACAGGTGTTTTGATATCATTGCTCAAATTTCCGAAAGATGTGGGCCTATAGTGACCTACACTGAGCATGTTTCAAAACTCTGAGTGAACGGAATATGAAATACGTGTGACCAACTAGCAGGAAATTTGATACTAAATAATTACTGCGACGAAAGAAAGCCAAGTCGGTGTGTTCTCATTTCTTCTCTGGTTAGTAGCAGTGTCTACGGAAGGTTCCAAATGGGAGATGTGTGTAGTTTCACATCTCGCTGTCCAATATTGATTTTACCTATTATTGGGTAGCAATTGTGGACAGAGGGCGCCTCAACATTCTTGTCAAGGAGCGTTTATAATGCAGTCAGATTGTCCTACTTACAGTCGTTTGCTTTTGGTATCTTGTAAAATGACCATTCATGGAAATGCATTTCCGTCAAATTTCAATGAACAACGCGACGCATCTTTGTGTCACCAAACTACATAATTTTAAGTTGACATTTTGGTTGCCTTTAGCATGCAACACGCATGCGCTTGTGTCATTTATGTACGAGTAATTCAGACACATGCAACAATCTTTTCAAAAAGGCAGTGACCAGACTGACGAATAAAAGCGAAGAACATTTACTGCATATAGGTTAGATTGAGTGCAAAGCCTTTTGTCAACTTCTTTCTGAAGTTAAGAGGCAGACCTCTGGTCTCAAGAAATGGTGCGGGGATTTTTTCCAAGTTGACGGCAAACGAAGTTCTTGGAAATGGTTCATTTGACTGTGGAGTTCCATGCACTTTTAATTTTAATATTTCAACAAGTTCAAGTTAACGACGTCCAAACATATCGCAGATATTTTCGCGACTGCGCGGAGGCGGTACGTTCTAAACGTGTCATTTGCCGCGTTTCTGTGGAAATGTTTTGATTAGGGTTCCACAAATCTATACATGTGTATTTTTCACACTTCAAATCATTTGCTGACATAACTGGCGAAATTAAACAAAAATATTGCAATGTCCCTGTGTTCACGAGTGGTTGATTTACTAGGTGGAGCGTTGTGTCATTTTTTCCACCAGCATTCTGTTTGCCGAAACAAAATGGGTAAACTTGTCCTGTCTGTTAATATTCATTATAAGTTGGGTTAGGTTGTTAAAGCTTTCTTGTTTCTTGTCTCTGCTTTCTTGTGAGATTGATTATGCATGGCTTACGAACGTTGGCTTTGTTTGTATAGCCATGTATGGCAGGAAAGTCCTCAAGTTGAACGTATCTACAGCAACACGGGATGCCAGCGTTAATTATAAGCTTGTCTTCTTCATAAGTCACTTATTCGTAGCCGATTTGTTTGTCGTCCGTTTTTGCAACCAAGCTTATCGAAATGACGTGTTTGAGCACATAGATTTGTCTTTTCAATCTGTTGGGCCGAAGTACATTCTTTCATATTTCATTTGTTCGGTTGCAATTTTCGATATCATTATATTTCAATTCGGCTCCCACAAACTAATAATAATTTTGGGACGGATGAATAATTTCCCGACAAGTCTACAATTTTATATTTCACTGTTGAATTGTAGCACAGTAACGAACGCTTCTCTGAAGACATTTAAATGTTATTGCTTTTCATTAGTGTTTGGTTATTTTTTCTAATTTGTAGGTTTTTATCTAGTAATCCCAAATTATTTTGGAGATGATTCTTCGACTCGGAAATTTGTACACAAGGAAACTGAAATCTCCCACGTAATCAGCATTCGACGTTGTACAGCGACCTGACGGCGACATCCAAAATGTTAACCGTTTATTTATGCAACGGCAAAGGTTCGTGCCGCCCGATGCACCACTGTGAAACAATGACAGCGAATTATTACGGTTGGCCGACATAACCCGGTAAAAACACCCCAAATGAATGATAACGCTATAACGAGAATGGATTTGGTCATCCATCACATGATGCTGAAAAACATGTCTGTGAATATCATTCAACTTCCAAGGCAGGTCCATTGACGCTTGTAGGTAGGTATTTCGTAGGTGCAATTTTGCACCTTTAGAGTGACGCGACCAGCTGGTTCAAACCAACTTGTAGCCCATTTGGTTTCGATTCGGTTCCAACCTAATTCTGCACATTTTCCACAAAATTTTCCATTAAAATTTTTTTTAATTCCCTCCAAACATACTATAAAACATTTCCTCAACCTCTTTCTCGGTAGATTTCTCCAGGCTTTGCGCTGTAATACTTGCATCCCACGTGCACTGAAGCCAGACAAAGGACGGATAAAAATGCATCGATTTCTAGTCGCAGCTGGACTACCTCAAAGCAGCGCCCGCGGTATGTGCTGTCAAAATGCAACGAGGGATGAACCCCGTATTAGCTAGGATATATTTTTTTTCTGATGTGAAAGGCAGAAAATTGACAAGACCTGCCTGAAAGTTGTTCCTTAGCGTGGTATAAGTTCCTGAATTCCCTCCCCTCCAGGTTCACAGTTAAACTTTGAGCCCTCCAATTTCACCTGTCTTCTAAACTGACAGGTGTAATCGAACATTTTCATATTCGGCAAGGTATTACATCCTACGCCCCCCCCCCCCAAATATTGGGAGCTTTTATTTTCTTGAAAAGTTATCTTAAGGGCAATACAATTTTGTTTTTCATTTTAAACAGCTTTTTCCAGAAAGATTGCTTTATGAAGCGTGGAACTGGTGTGAATGCGGCATCATCTCTACTCTTTCTGTAAGCGTGCTGTTTGTGTCTTGTTCTTAGAGACTCCAGTATGTGGTACCAAAACAGAATTTTTACTTTTCATTCATTCTTATTAATTAAATAACAATGCCAAAAACAAACTCCAGACAGTGTGATCATGAAATCCACGGAAGCCTATGGTGTACAGTAGATAAAGTAATCCGTCAGGGCGAAATAGTAATCCGTCAAGGAACACTGTTTCAGTCACGTCCTAAATACACTTCCGTAGAAAACAGACAAAGGTTTGTATATACCGAAAAGTAGAGACCAAAGGGAACCGATGATTTTTGTACTGAATGGGCCATAAGGACAATGATAACGGCGAGTCACCGCATAAAGTAAACTCGTCCGTTGTTGTAATTTTCTGACTCTGATCCGGTGTGTCGGTCTCAGCTGTCTCCCGGTCTCAGCGGTCGCCCTGACCAAATATGGTAAAAATACGTCATGCCATCTATGCGCACAACAACGGGAAGGTCGTCCGTTTAATGTCTGGCTATTCGGGGGGGGGCGCCGAGACCGGGAGACAGCTGAGACCGCCACACCGGAACCTGGTATCGTCTTTTCGGATTACATAATATTATGGTGTAAAGATACTTAATAATTGCTTTCCTTTGTGGTTTGTATTGCTCTTCGACAAAATGTGCGGCGGTGTATGCACACCGCAAAAATGCAGTGTTGTGTTAACTCCATATGGTGTTGAATTCACACCGAGTGATAGCTTCAGAGGACCAGTGATTTCAGGCCCGTAGGCTGGGAGGTCCGAGTTCCGCTCGTTGGTGGTGGTGGCTTTTTTTTTAATAAGTATATAATTTCAATATACCTTAATTTTCGGAATAAAAGCCGCAGTTTATTCGTTGATTCTCACGGGGAAAATTTCTCTGCGGTTTATAATGAACTGCGGGCGTTTTATATGGCAAGATTTAAAGAATGAAATTAGTCACTAAACGCCTCGCCATGCCTGCAGCGCAGCCGAACCCAGACCGCCGACCCAGCCAAGGCCGGCCAGCCAACCACGCGTATCAGCGGCGCAGCGTTCCGGGCGCGGGGACAAGCAGTCATGTTTTCATTGGTTACCGTTTACATTGGCTCTACTCATGTGTTGGAAATGAAGGAAACCAGTCCAGGAAGACTGAATAGACTTGTACATGCACCGTAAGTACTGTTCACACCTCACAAGTTGTGTGGTACGTTTGTTCGTTTTTGTCTTTTACGGTTGTGTAATTCATGTTGGTTATAATTTTACTGGTCTTTAAAAGAATTACTGCATGGCCCACCCAGCAAGGACACTAAAATAATTTCGGGGACTCGAGAAAGTTTACGTTTAATGAAAACACTGGCTCGCACGCTGCTTCACGTTACAAACTGAAGAATGCGCCCCGAAGAGTGGTGCGGACCCTATGGGCACTTCGAGTTTTCGCTTCGAACGTTTGTGTATGGAGCAATATTTTTTCTCCAATTTCACAAAAGGTGAAATTTAATCAAACTCCAAATATTCTGATTCATAAATGTCGATTTCATAATCTACAAAGTTCCGATGACATATTAATTTGGTCTGATTTTTTTTCCGAAGTGTAAAATGAAATAGTTTGTTTACCATTTTTAGTTAGGTGAGTGGAGGTAATAATTATTTACTAGAATTTATCACTTTTTTAGAACTTCTGAAATTTTTTGTGGGATTTTCTGAGATTTTTTAATAATTATGTTCATATCATTCACTCGTCACCCAGTGCCTGAATTAAGGTTCTGAGTGAAGAGCAAATTCACATACCAGGCCAATTTACAATACGCCGTGAATATTAAAAACTGAAGTAGGGGGCCTATGCAAGTCTTACATGCATCCTTCGGTTCGCAACAAACATGGAACTTGTTGATGTTGTGTTCAAAAGCACATTATGATAGGCCTTTGTATAAAAATATGTGTTTACAATGCCTAAAGTTCCACATTTGGGTTTGACGAACACCCCCCCCCCGTCTCTGATCAGGCAACGGGCCTGGTTTTGCACAGATACAATACCTTAACGTGGAGTTCTTTGCGGCGCCCGACCGCTTCAAAAGTGTCCACCATATTTCTCCAGCGTTGGGTATTTGATATCGCTTTATTCGATTTTGGGAGCAGATTCAATATTGACTTGGCTGATAATACAAACATGTCATACTTAATTTTCGCACTTGGAGGAGAGGTCTTTCCGAGTGAAAACAAACAAAATCCGGTTGCTCGGTTGCCACGGCAACTGGCCATCATTATTCACTCAAAGGAAAGATACTAATAATAATAGTGAACATTTATAATGCGCAAATAGCCATGCTCAGACCACAATGAATACACACAAGCAATACATTCAATCAATCGGGACTAAAAGCACAGTCAAGGTTTAGTGATATGAAGTTAAGCAGATTTCATCAGGTATGTTCTTAGTGACGTTTTGAATGAAGCTGGTGATAGAGACAGTTTCATTGTGTTTAGGTAACTTGTCCCACGGGGATGACGCAGCTGAAGCAAACCATCTCTCGCCCCAAGATTGCTTAGAGGAGACTTGGACCACGAGGGGTATTATCTCGCGTTCACTCTTTGTAAGGCACGAGCAAGACAAACGACAGTCGTCGGTCCTCGAAAAAGAAACAATAGACTTAATTATGATTTCCTTTAAAGGATAAACATGAACGAGGAGAGGGCCAATCCACCTCAATGTTCCAATAGAATTAAATTAAGATCCAGACCACTGATGAAGACAAATTACTCGTGCAAAGTGCAATAAATGTACTTTGATATAGCAAATTACTCGCGAGGGAAAAAAACGATCTGTTGGAGTGAATGACCCCCCCGTCTATGGTTTCGCGCTGCGGGACTGCGAAAGAGAAACTTCTCGTAAGGAGAAATTTTTGTCTCTCTTAGACCATGAGCGAGGCAATGGCAGACCGATTTTTGTCTGCGTCCACTGCGTCCTGGGCTGCCCAACCAATTCCTGCTCGCTTGTACCTTGAAGCGAGCTGATATGATCAAAGAAACTCTGGATTACACGATTTTATTCATAATTTTATTTATACCTTAAAGCTGTGGAGTATCTGTTTTATCAAAGGTCTTACCGGTTGTTTCTATAGAAATGATTGTAGCCTGTATTGGCATAATGGACACAGAAAATGATGGACATAAGGCCGGTACATGTAATTACATTCACCTTTGAAAATAAGAAGGATGTGGACATTTTGTTTTCGTCCGTTACTCTGGAAAACGCACATACTCAAACCAAAAAATCCCATAGTTCTATGTGACTGAGACAGACTACCAATCTGCACGTCATATTCAAAAACACAGATGAGGGAGCCGAGTGAAATTACTTCCAAAAAAAAGGCAATGATGTAATTGGCACATGTTCCGAGTCGCACTTAAGTATTTAAGTACACTCCCACCTGAATGTGACGTGGTCTCGTTGAACCACGCCCACAACGGGCAAACGTCCTTTTCCAGTACGTATAAACAAACATGGAGTGGAGACACATTTCTGCGTCTCAAGGAGAAGAAAAAATATGTATATAATACTAATTTTAACAAAATCCCATATAAGATACACGGAATGATCGGATTTTAATCGGCTGGTGTTTATTGGAATGTCCCTGGGTGAAACTTTAACAAGTTCCAGCACTGCTGTTGCCGGGGTGCGCTCGAGTGGCGACCAGACACCACTGCACAGCGCACGGACTACCGCGATGCAGCCCCCATCGACACGACACCAAAAAATAATAATAAAAACACAACAAAACAAAACACACTGAGACGAAAGATTCCCATCGAGAGGGGAAATGGGTTTATCACCACCATCTTCCCCTCACTGCTGTAAACACCTCGGATGATATGATACGACTCCCAGACGCCAGAGATTATCGACTTCTTCAAGTAACCACTCAGCAGCGAACCGTTGGATATCACATCAGCATATGACATAGCTCTGTCGTAGCCTAGACAAAACCTGAAGTCGAGGTTTCATTGTAAAAGGTACAATTTCTAAGCAGCCTTCACCCAGATGCATGTGTAGTAATGTTTACACAATGAGGAAACTAAATCCAAATATACATTATTTATGGGGAAATTGTGAAACAGCTTTCCAACCCACAGAAAACCAGAATCTTTGTCATTACTTCAGGAAAAAATGCGACCTCGCGTTTCCATTAATCCACGCTTCGATCTTGGATAAGGAAAAAAGCTCTGAGAAATTTATAATTGCTCCCGGCTCTGCACATTTTACAAGGTTCGGGAACAAGTGAGTATCGGTAGCAATCTTGGACTCTTTCATTGAGAGACAAGTCTAACAGACATGCCATGACTTTGCTGGTCAGTAATACGAAACAACGATATCAAACCACCAACTCCGCTCGAACGCAAACAGACGTGCGTGTGAGTACGATCGATTTATGAACTCCACTCAATAAAGGGAGAACATGTTCCCCGCCACTTTATGCTGGAAATGCACGTTCATTAAGTGTTTTTGTCGCCATTACTGCAAAACTGTCGCTGCACGAGAAAGAAATCTGCCAACAGCCGTGGCGATGACGACACAAAACAAACGCGACATGATCAGGTGTCTTTCATAAATGGCATAAATTTGATAATTTAAATAAAACTATAAACTAACCCAACAACGTGTTGCCTCCTGACGTCACCACTAACGTCCAATCCACTTATCAAAGATCTTACTATGTATCCATTGTCATAAAATCTTTTCTCTCGGGTATGACTTTCATCGAGGACGGCGAGGTAACTTGAAATAACCTTACCATTTCCTTGAATGATTCAATGAGGCTTATTTTTCAAATTGGATGAACTGTTTCTCATTATCCTCTAACACAGTCAATCTTTCAGGAATGGCAAGAGTGCCGACCAGAGAAAAGTTATGAACATTGTGTCAAGCCACCTTCCTCACGTGTCATCGTAAATGCGTCTCTTCCGAACGCTCAATATCAAAGATTTTTTCCTGCATTTGATCTAGTTCAGATTAGTTTAGTTTATTGATTTCCATATCTTACATAAAATATTCAAATAAATAAAAAATCAAAATAACAGAAATGATAGGAGGATTCCTTATAAAAAGGAAATACTTGTAAAAGATCTGGCACCTGTTTTTAATTATTCAAATAATGGGCTATTATATATAACAATATCAAAACGCAATAAATAGGGCCTAATCTGTGTTTACATTAATAATCCTGTTTCATATGAACTAATTACGAGCAAGAACTAGGAGGGATGGAGTGAACTATTTAAATAAGAAAGAATGAAAAAGAAGAAAAGCAACTGATAACAATCGATGACGGAACTGATAAGAAAGAAAAATGAATTTGGGGGACACATTCATATATTCATGTCACAACTGAAAGAAGATCTAATGCCTCGGCGAAAGGCCACTGCACTCCCTCTGTGACAACATTCAAGCTTATATCCTGCGGGAGACATTTTCTTAGTCTTTCAAGTGGAGGCTTTAGAGTCAACATTCGCCGATGTCCCGAAAAGTGCAGCCACAAACGTGGTGTTTTTCCTACAATGCTATGAGAGAGCGCCAATCTTATCGCGTAGCGTACAGCGAGGAAACGTGATTGTTCGGCTGTGCACGACGCGAAGGAGTTTCACGAACTGACCAAAATAAATATATGCTACATTTGCTTCTCTTTCCAAGTATTGCGTCTCTCTGCTCTACCCACGCAGTAAAGGTCCAATTCCGGGGATGTGGAATTGTTTCGAGCTTTTCCACCGCAAAGAAATTGGAACAAACAGCGCCAAATCTGTAAATACGCCGTTCTGACGTAAATTCTGAAGGGGTCATTCATCACGTCATTCTAAGCACTCGAACCGTATTCATTCCCCTGACATTTCACCTCCCCCTGACGGCGTACACAAGGAAAGGTTAACGGACGATCGACCTTTTTCCGAGTATCTGAAGGCCTACTGTAATATCCCGGCTACCGAAGGACATGTAGGGCCAAGTTTATGAAAAGTAACTTTGTTCCCTGCCCTTTTAAACTTCACCTTTAACCCGGCTACTTTTGGACACTACGATGGTAAATACATCGTACAATATTACTTTCTTTTTGTGTACCATTTCTGATATTCACCTTCACGTCGCTTCCAGAGCCTCGCATGACGAGAATAAAACGAGCAGTTCATTACACCTACACAGCCTGTGAAACCCCTTTCATCCCATAATGCACGGTGTTGTGCGCTCACGGAAAGAACGAAAAAATGAATAAGACGTCAAGGTGCCATTCCATTGACGCGTTTTCGGTTCGCCTCTTGTCTGTATATTAAAGAGTGTTCATTGTAATTGTACAGGCTCGAAGCGAACTTTATGGATGCGGCTACGGAACGGACCAAAAGCCGTGCATGAACTAAGTCGCCTTGAGGTAAATACAGGCGCAAGCAGTCTAAGATGAACACCGGTATCGTGAGCAGCGTCCCTTCAAGTAGCATGGTGTCCAGCCTTCTGCCTTCCTCAGGCTGCACCCCCCCCCACGGCTAGGCAACTTTAGGATTTGGTCATCCCCTTCCACTCGTCGGAATCAGGTAAAAATGTGGAGAAGTGGCGGTGGTCATCCGCTTGCCTCGTGCGTTCTCATGTTTGGCGCGCACTTTGGATAGACTTGACACGCGTGTCCGGCCTTTGATTATCTGTCACTCTTTCTCCATTATCCGCTCCGAGCAGGAACAAACGAGGGCGTGTTTTGACATGAAATCGACAGTCCTTTGCTCAGTCCTTTGGTACTCAAGCCCCGCATGCTCATTCTGTTACATTCTGTGACTTTTGATTCAGTAACCAAGTTGCTGGGCATGTCAATTTCATCTTTGTTATAAAGATAATCACTTGCTTTTGGGCATGTGATTAGTAAGGGGTATTGCAGCATTCCTGTGTACAAAAATTGTTTATTTCTATGTAGTTAATTTTTTATGTGAGGCCTTTGACAGAAGTGGCAAGTTTCTTTTGCTGTCCAGAGTATTTCAATTGCCAGATTTTGGTAAAAAGGAGCACATTAACTTCCCTTGTGGCTGATGCCCAACTACCCAGAGCCACACCCACGCCTCAGCAAATAAACAGGAATATCCAGTCAGTGTAACTTACTTCCATTACGCATTTCTTCGATACACATTTTAGGGAGAATATTGCTTTAAATTCCTCTTTTATATTTTGCAATTGCTGGATCAGTTTGGAAAATTAGCTCATGATGTAATATTTAAATCGGTACATGCCTTTTTCAAAATGTAGGAACAAAAGACACGATGGGTAATTTGGTGAAGGAAATCAAGGATCTAAAGAGTGAGTTGAAAGCTACGAAACAAGAATTGAGTTCCCCCCCCAATAAAAAACAACTCAAGATTGGTGAGAAGAGATAAATCCCTTGCATCTATGACTGAAGAGTTGGTGCAAATGAAGCTCATTAGCGAAGACCAGAAGCTTTTTTGATATTTGATTATTAACTAAATTTGTCTTACCAATCTCACGGACTCTCAATTATGCTTTCATGAGTTGGATTATTCAAACATTACACCCACAGTAAAAAAAAATCCAGCAACGGAGCTCAAAGAAATCCAATCTCGAAATTGAATTTCCCACATATAATGTGCTATTCCCACATGTCATTTAATGATGAGTATTTCCGTTCCTTTTTTAGACACTGATTATACATCATAGCCGTGTACATTTTCTTCTCGGTAATTTGCTGCTTATTTGAGAAAAAAGGAAAAGAAGTGCTCTGCACTTCCATTAATACTGATCGTTCATTTTGTACGGAAAATAGTTGTATATTTACAACTTAAGCACTTTTTAGGAGCTTCGCATATTAATTCAAAATTATAGTTTGCTTGTGAATGTCAATTTGAATTAAACTTATTCAGCATGTGAATAAATCGGATTCAATTCTCGCGTGAGTATATATTTTCTTTTTACGGATAAAGTCATTCAATATTTTCTTGTGAAGGAAAGAGAAAAAAAGATATGAAAAGCTCGGGAAAAGGTCCACTAGTTCTCGAAGGGTGCTTTGTTTCTAACAAGATAAAACACAATCACTGATAAATAAAGTGCTTGCACACTGTACACGCAGTGTATTATACCCCTTATCTAGACAAAAATATAATATATAATCAGTGCTCTGAACTGTGTAAATGCCGAGCTTTCGATGCCGGGTACCTTCGCCAGGGCAAGCAGATTCGGTTCTGTTCATTTTTAAGCAGATTCAATTATATACCCTCCCGAAGCGCAGCGCGCCGCCATTGTTCGGCCGCGCATTTTGTGCAAGCACGATGAGCGATGTCCTATCCAGTCTATATAATGGAGATCAATGGGTGCGTTCGATTAGCTTCCACGAGTTAACTCAGGTTTAACTTTGTCCCTATTCGCAGGCCATCCCCATCCCCTGTGTATTAGCTGATCGAACGCACCCACAGATGTAACACCCCCAAAGTAAGTTAGATCGGACAGACGCGTCATCCGACTTCGAGCGGTGGCAAGTTGCAAGAAAATCACTTTCCCAGAGGAATATACACCGTGGACCCCCGACTGTTACGTAATGGAAATATTGCACCATGGTGATGTCATCTATAGAGAGGCCTTTGAAGTTTGAAACGCGTGGTGGCAGCAAGCATGGCGAGGTATTTTTCTATTATTAGCATCACAACATTGAACATGCAACAATGCAAAAGGACCTTGTCAAAGTTCCTCGCACTGTGGTCGTCGGATTACACTGTGGCATTTTTAGACCCTCGAATTTTTCACAGGCTCAGGATTTTATTTTCGTTGGCTTTAATAAGGAACAGGACCTGCAATGCCTAATGGATAATTCGGCCCCGTCCGCACGCTGCTTTTCTATAAAAAGAATTCCGCGGGTATCCTTTCATTTTGAACTCGTGACTGGCGGTAGTAATGAATAAGATATTAGGGATAAAAAAGACGCTTTCTGTTGATGTGTTCAACTAAACTTTGATTATCTCGTGAGAATTATAGCAGTTGCAGTTATTTACATAGCAAGCTATGTTTTTACTATTTAAGTGATTTCAGACAATTAATTTACGACGGACGCTAATGCTTTGGTGGATGTGCTTGATCGTAATTAATGTCGCAGCTTGTGTTTGAGGGTACCGACATCGCAGTGTGCTCAGACGTCATGAGTTTTTTAATTCGAAGTTGAATGGGATTTTCATAACACTGCAAAAAATATGGTTGCAGTGTCGATAGTCGATTTGAAATCCTCTGGCTACTGGGAATTGATACAGTTGTTGTTGTTGTCGTCGTTGTTGTTGTTGTGTTGTTTTTGTTTTTTAAGTACTTGTACCTAGGGCAATGTTCGCGCATGCGTTCTATTTCGTGCAATACTTCACCGAGTGTTCAGAAGGACGCATGTGCAGATGACTATCGAACGGGTAATTGTTATGTGAGGTGCATTTGAAGAACGTGCTAGACTCGTCTCCCGTCCGAAATGCTCGTGATACGGTGGACAGCTTTCAAAAACTCGGCACCATACCACCAATGAATTAAGTTCAAAGTGGTTTTTTTTCTGCAGGTACCCTAAATTCACTTCAGCGCAAACACAAGCTGTCTTGTGAAAACACACTTCCCAGATTTCATTGCCTGCAGAAACGTATACATAGACTGCACACAGTACCTTACAGTTACACGGCCAACGGTACCAAACGTGAGGAAGCGTATAGGCTCCAGTGGTACCATACTCTAGAATGCCCAAAGACGGGACGGATCAATTACTCGAAAGGGGCGGTACGTTAGGTTACACCAGGGCTAATATAGAGGGAGAAACTAGCGCCAGCCTCAGATGTTGGACACTACATGGCTGTTCATTATGTGTACAGTAGAGTGAGCTACTAAGCATGCCGATACAACCACCTTTACAAGCAGAATAACAGGTGTTCAAAGAGATAAGCTTATATATGACAAATCAATAATATAAAAATTAAAGCGATTTTTTCGGGTTTGTTTTAGATTACCATGTTGATAAGGACTTTTATTGCGTTTTGTGCTGTTTGCAATTCTGTTGGGAATCAGTAATGCCCTAATGACTCGGCGTATGGATATCATTCCAACGTGGTAAGCTACAGACGATATATGATACGACGTTTGAGATTTATGCTGTTGGCGATCGGAAGAAAAACCTGCAAGCCCCAAACATAAATGGATTCGCTAATTCGATACATAGGCCTATCCAAAAGACATCTATCTTGATTGAAAAATTTCTCCCTAAAGGAAGAGATTTTTATGGATGAGAACCTGCGGAAAGTATCAATGATTTCCCATTTGGATTTCTACATGCTAAGTCCAATTCATATCGATTACCTGAAGAAGGTTGAATTTGAATTTCATTGAAATGTAAATGGACGTGCAAGATTGATTGGGGCCTCGTGCATGACAATATTTTTTCTCTCAGATTTTAGATTCGATCCAATATAATGATAACCGTACCGTCAATTCTCTCGCTGGCTTGACAAAATTGATACAAAATTAATTATATGGGTTCCTTTTGTTATTTGTAGGAGTGGGGGGGGGTCTTTGCCGGTTGTATTCGGGCTTGTCATTTCTCAGTACTCCAACCTTGAGAATTCGACCAGTTTATGCACCGCAGTCGTTTTTTATGAAAATAGCGTCTGAATCGATTGGCGGATCGAACGGACGGAAATCGTAGCTAAGTCGCCATTTCTTTTAAGATCCCTTCTTTAACTACTAATCGTGTGTCTATAATTAAAAATGTATACAGCTTGAGCGAGTGCGGTAGTACCAATATCTCAAGGGTTTATATGTAACCCGTTGGGAAGAGGACAACGTGAATGAGCTATTGCAGAATTCCGAGGCCGGGGCATCGGACTGGACTCGGCACATTCCTTGGCGTGCACTTGCTAGGACCTTCGACATTTTCCAAGGCTGTGCTACGTTGAACGATATGTACCAAATCGGTCTCGCAGTCGTTTTTACAAGATTTAGAATATGAAAAAAAAAAAAAAAGCTTCGTACTATCGACGCTGGTTTTGTCTTCGTTTCGATTTAAACAACACCGAGTTCTCGGAAATGTTCAAATTATTCCCCTTCCTTAACGCCAAAACGCCATTCATAAACATCCTCTTCATTCTTGTGCATAATGGAGACCACGCTCTGGCATGCTGACTACAAAGATACAACGATTTAGATACCCGTTTCAGGCGAGACGAGGAAAAATGTCAACAATTCTAATGGTATTGTGGATTATAAAAACACTTTGAGACAAAAGATCTACGTACCTGAGCGTCAAAGTGCCGTCCACAGACCCGGTGTTAAAGAAATTCTTCCGGGGGCCACAGAACAGTGGAGTCACGAACACGTGTCAGATTTGGCAGAACAGCGTCTACGTTTTAACACCCGAAATCAGCGTCTGTCTGGACGTTGTTTCTTTCAAGCCGCTCACGAAGTGATCATGTTTACGTTTTGGCGATTAGCAGGCAACTTTCGACTGTATAGCTGCACAGTCCCGCCACTCGTAGCGCGCACTGCCTGTTTCTTGTCACCACGAGATTCGTCGCTTCCCGCCAAGAATAGTTGTACCGTGTCCAGATCGTCTGCTGGAAGCCTGGCTGTGGAGAATGCGCAGTGACGATCGTTGCCCGGGCGCGTGAGAATGTTCCCAACGAATGACGCCTTTTGCATTATTGATAGAAACACAGAAACGCGTCTGGCAGTTGTTTCGTGAATGCGAACAGTGATTAGTTCGCATGCGCAAAAGACCGCAGTGAGGCAGCACAGCTTAGGAATGTACGGCTTATAGCTCTCGGGACACGGTGGTGTTTGAAAAAAAAACCTGCACTGGTGAATTTGCACCAATGATCAGAACTCATTTCATGATGTTTTACTACTTTTCTTGGCTGCAGCGATGAAAACTGGTCCACCTTCACCTTATTAGAGTCATGAGATTTGAGCCTTGACCAAGCCCAGAGGCAGCCCTGACATACATCAACAATATAATAAGGGAGATATCATGCGTAACGGCTTTACAAGCGATTTGTAAACGGTAGCGAGCAGGCACTCCAAATTCAAGGGCTAGGTGCAACAGCAATTTATTACCAGCTGTCATCCCGCCCAGACCGCCGTGGGTTCGGCTGCTCGCGGTGTGACTGCCGGGGCGATATCTTTTTTCTTGTCCCCCCCCCCCTTGGTGTCCGTTTAATATCAGCACGCAGGGTGTGAGTCCTCGATGTTTACACGGCTATTTTGCGACGTGACTGAACCAACAGACTGCAGTTGGCCAGAAACTGCCGACATGTTGTATGGGCTTATGTTTTCTTTAGGCACGGGACTATGAGTTATATCAATCGAAGCTATCCAAGTCTGTACGGACGCACAACTTGCAGCATCCCTCAGATCTGAATGTTGTTTGTCAACAAAAGTGGCCCTGCTATTGGGGGCCAGTATACTGGCCATGCAGCCAGCATCATTTCAGGAGACGAATCACAAATTACTGCTCCCTGGAATATTTTGGAAACGTTTAAACATTTAAAGGCTCCAATGATATGTTGTCGTCCGTTGGTGGTGGCGGTGTTGTTGGTGCCGTTTGTTGGTGATGTCATTTCTGAGGAAGGGCTGGTCAATGGCCTCACTGCTGTATACTTACACAGCTATGATTTACCGAAGTAAACAACATTGTTGCAATGGAGCTTGAAAGTTGACCCCTGATGGCGCGCTTCCGGAACCCTTGGATAGGAAAAATAACCTGCAAAGATTTTAGAATGTGTAATATTTTTTCGTTCAGTTACTTCTTAAAAAAATCCAACTCGGAAAAGGGGCTCTGGAAAATATTTGCTAGTATCTCAATTTATAGAAACTGAAAAAAAGAGAAACATCCTGCCAAAAACTGACCCATTACCTCCGAAAATCTAAAATACATGAAGAACAGTTCAATGTGGCAGTCTCGTACGCAGATGAATATTTACGGTTTGAAATTTTATGGTAGTCTGTCGGTAAAAACCAAAATAAAAACACATCAAAATATTTTTAACTGCCTTGTAATTTATAAGTAGCAAAATTAAAGCAATATTCTACTTCAGTTACGAAAGATTCTAATCTTTATCTAATCTTTGCTGACAACAACTGCGTGATTTCAACTCAACGGAATCTGGAACCCATCGACTGCAAGTAGGTAAATCTTTGCAACGTTGTACAACCTCGTTTTTACGTAAGCACGGGCAATGAAAACAAACGAGCATGAACATGGAAACCTATAAGTACGATATCGCCGGAAGTGAAAGGTCGTTAAGAAAATTCGTTTTTTACCTATCTCCATGTGACTTTTCCTAAATATTACTTGAGGAAGACAAAGGTAAAATTCCAACATGTTTCATGGGGTGTTTTCAGTTAGGAATCATTCTTCCATGAATTATCGAACGTGATAGGACACCCCAACGTAAAATCCCCACAGGAGTACCACGCGAGGGTTCCGGAAGCTCGCTGCGTGACCTTTTACTTTCAGGCTCTATACTGGCGTTTCACAATAGTGCGCCTCGAAGAGTTTGCATTTACAACGCGTTGGCCAATTGGTCGAGTTTGGACGACCCGTTCTTAACGCGGGTTTCTTGTTTTCGCGTTCAAACAAAGGGAAAACAACCCAAGAACACTGTTCTCGGAACAGGATCGTACACCGCCCCCTCGCCAGGGTTTTACAGGAACACATGGAAAAACTCGAGTGATTTTGATTTTTGAACAACGTGGCAAAAAGTAGAGCGACATGGCTTACAGAGCCAGAGACAATGGGAAGTTTTTCAAAATTGACATTCATTATTTTCCATAACACAGAACTGAATGTTCGTGTTTAAACAGAAAAGAATTCAGCCCAGTTAACCAAATATAAACTCTCGAATAACGTACATAGACGCCGCCATGTTTCATGTCGCTAACTACCAGCGATAATCAGTCGTACGTTCCCGGCATTCGAGCAGCTGACGTAAGAACAACAAATCAAGCTGTTCGTGAACATACGAGAACAAGCCGCCCGAACTCGGCCGCTGTGATTGGCCAACGCAATGCAAACTCTTGGAGGCGCATTGTTGTGAATCGCCCGTATTTCCAACGTTCTCCATTCGAGGTTTCTATCTAGAATATAACGACCGAACAGTTTTGTTCCCGAAGGCCCAATTTCCAATCTATACCTTTTGAAATGGCAAAAACTTTAAATGATAACCTATAATGCTTCTCTGGGGGTGCATAAGAAACATGACACCGCATAGGCTCTTCCTCTATGACCAAGGCCAAGGTGAATATGGCATTATGGCTGTTTAAATTCTATGCACAGACATTTAGGCCTACATTGGTTCAGTTTTATACACGCCGGGGCCACATACACTCGGTGGTCGTCCTGTAGAGAGTGTTTAGTCCTGAGAGTGTCACTTTTTTACTGAATCTTGCAATCTTGGATATCCATGTTTCAAGACGTACAAATCTTCTTATTCCCAAGGTTTCGATCCAAGAAAAATATCCTTTCGGTTCTTCTATCAGTATTAAACATTGAATCGATTCCCTCTAAGGACGTGTCTGGCCGTCAATATGACTTGAGTTTGTAAAAATACCACCCACATATATCCCTTTTTCAAAACACGTCAATCTTGAAGCGGTCGGAAGTAGTTCTCTTTTAAGTAGGATGCAAAAAGCGCGCTTCGACCCGGACTACTTTTCTTTGTCGGACATCGGTCAATATCGCACACCACTCTCGAACCATTTTAATACCCGTCAGAGAGCTAAATAGACCGCGTCCGCGTTTCCTGCGCCACGCTGTCATGTTTCCGCCTCGGCCATTTTTTTTTATTTCTTCTGCAATTCGAACGAGCTGTTCTTCGTCGATTCGCGAATCATTCGCGAGGAGTCCTGTCAAACTGGTGCTTCTTTGGGCCTGTCAAAGACGTCATATTACCGTCATTTATATTTTTTAGCTCAACTTACGCGTGCGTGTGAACCCCTCGAATTTCTTCCTTTTAACGTCTTTGATTTCATCCTCCAAGTTAATTTGACCATCTGTAAACGTTTAAACTCACCAAAATCAACCTATGGGCAAAGGGGGCACGATCTGAAAAGCTGGAATTCAACAACGCTTAAAATAGAGAAAAAGGTGATAAATGCCAGTTCAGAACTGCTGGGAAGACACGATTTGCAACCGGTTTTAGTGTTCTGATTGAAATCTGCAGCGCCTCCAGGTGAAACTAGAGAGGACAGGCTTCTGTAATTCAATAATAGGCCCATAATCGGATTGCCAGTTTTTGTCCACCCGATGTTTCCGGACACTGTTCTGCCATTTCCTTTCATAACTTCAGGAGATTCAACCTGCTGCCTGGACGCTGCTTGTATACCAAGCAAGGAATTTGGTTTCCTCAGCTTTCGGATTTCCTGGGGGCAAGGAACTTATTCATTTCGGCGTTCCGAATGCAATCTATGATACATTATCCAAGATAGAAACGCGCATGCACACGCACGCAGGGCTGTGGGCGGAAGCAAAATACTCGTGTATGTATTTTTGGTGATTTACTTACAACTTGAATTGCTTTTTTGTAATCGTTTTGAGCAGACGTATAGCGACTCAAGTCGAGTCGAGTTATTGTAATGTGGTGAATCGAGTCGAGTTGAGTCATTAGGCAAGAAAGTCGAGTCAGGTATTTAGCTCGAGTCAATTCGAGTCACCAATATAATATTTGAACACAATACGATAAACAAAAGCAAGAGAGAAAGTCATTTGGGCATTTTTAAATTGACCTCTGAGGTCTACATGTGGTCACTTCACAATCTTTCCTTTGATAACACATGGCACAAACATCATAAATAGGCACAGGGCACTGCGCACATTTTTTTCGCAAAGAATTTGGCCTTTAATTTTAGGACTGGAGTCTTAGTAACTTTCACTTACAGTCAAGTATTCTGATGAAGGACTCGGGTCGAGTAAAGTCATTTGCTTGCAGCTACTTGAGTCGAGTCATTCACCCATCGGGACTCGAGTCAGTCAGCAAAAATTGTGACTCGAGTCGATGTCTCGAGTCAAGTCACTGACTCGAGTCATTGCAACTCTGATTTTGAGAGTACAGTCTTAAGAATTATGCATTCGAGAACAGGTCATTGGTCTAGCGACAGTACCCACATCTGCGTGAATCTGTTTGTTTCTGGCCACAAGAGTCAAGATTTAGAGAGGGTCTGCGATCAGGAACCCCTTGTTGCAGATAAACAGTTCTAAAATGTTATCTTTTCCAGCCCAAACCGTAACTCACAGCGAGAGCGGATGCCTTGCGAAGCCCCCCCCCCCCAGTGTTTTTGCTCTCCCGTCCGATGGCGCATTGTTTCCACACCTGTATGTAAAGGAGGACTTGGGATAACAAGATTATACATCCCTAAAATATTCACCAGGATGTTTGCGTATGATCGTGCCCGGACAAGAACATCCAAGATTTACCGATCGAAGAGGATGGAGTTCTGAGGAAATCAGTGGGCGGTCGTAGTTCGTCGTATTGTTAATGATCACCGTAAACGATTAGACGTTACTTAAGTGAAAAGAAAATTGGCTTGTGATCGGCACCACAGCGTATGTCATAATGTCACTATGTCATATAATGTCATATATCATAAGTCATATAATGTCACTTTGCCGATTCGGCAGCGGCAGTATTTCGTATCCGTATCGAAGAGGACTCAAAAATTCCCAGGAGCAAAACTGTAAAAGCACGGCTTTCCGCAACGCCCTCGCGAGACACAGCGAGCTGATGATATCTCGAGGGAAAGAATACGGTTTTGACAAGTGCGTGAACTCGAGGCCTGACGGGACCAGGACGGTGATCTGAACGACCATCTTCCCGTCGGATGTTTTTGTAGGGAATTCGAGACACAGTGCAAGCTTGAAGTGGGAACAAGGCTGGACAAGCGATCAAGACAGGGAACTGTTGGGACCCGATGTCAGTACGACCCCTTCACTGTTGTGCGTTATACAATGTGCATGTATAGTCAGTCGAACACTGAGAAAACACCGTTAATAATACGTCATGTTTAAAACCATGGGCTTAAACCCCGGGAAATGGGGATACCTCCCCCCAGACACACACTTTTTTGTGGTAAGCAAAAACTTCAAGTGGATTATGAATAATTTTACCGAGACTTCCAACGATTCAAATGCATTAAATATCGCTCCAAAAAGGGAAAACTTTCAATAAGCCATAAATATGCCATTCTGAATACATATTACATATGTACATTTTTATCATGAACATTGACCTTTATATAGTCACACTGTATCATCCCCCACCTTTCCCTATCCAGTCCCCCCCCCTCCCAATTGCCGGCACAAATTTACGCCAGTATATAACAAGGGCAATTTTAGGTCCCCGGCTGTTATATTTCTTCGTTTCGAATTACCAGTAAGGAAGAGGTCGTTGTAATGTTAAGTCCCTTAGACCTCGTTGCAACAGTGTTCTGCTGTATGCACGTTGCATTTCGTGTTTCGATTTGAAGTATCAGTTTGTTTCGAAGTTCAACTCACTTTGCCCTCTGTTAAATCCACAAAGCAACCTCTGGCACTTCTGCCTTTAGATCAGATCCCTAAGCCCGAACATGACAGAAAAAAGTGTCTGGAATTCGAAACTCGGTGACGTCATCATGACGTTAAAGTTGTCGGGGTTAGTTTATGCTTCAGTAAATCTAGAATCGCATTTTGAATCATACAAATTGAATAGTTCTGACTAATGATTGCCAAGCGTTCCCAATGTCAAAAAATGCACAGGAATCGAGATAAACCCGATCACTAACATTCCTAGTGAAGTTTCAATTCACATGTTCTCTCTTAATTTTTGGCAAGTAACAAAAAACTACTTCTTTTGGTTTTAGTGACAATGCAATTTCAAAGTTGGGAATTACAACGTCAATCAAAGATGTACGAGGAGACTGAATATAACTCGCAGAACACAGAATCTTTAAGTATCGTTTTGCTTTATTTAATAAACAAATTCAACACGAAGTTGGATAACCGAGTACGAAAAAAGACCGAAAATTTAGAAGTAATGCATGTTTATTATTTTGCTTTGCATGTACATGTAACTGATAAGATATACCCTGGGAGACTGAATGGAATATTCCGTTGGAGTATTAAATCCTGTTACCAGATCCCTCCGTGAAGCATACATTTGACTATTTTAGGAATGAAAAAAAATGGAAGATGTCAGGATCACCTGTACCACAATACACAGTCGGCACACGGTTGAAAAATATTAAGTGCGTACAGAGCGACTTTCCTTACACTAAAACTGCAACTGCTGCTCCACTTCACAGGTACCAGACTATATTGCTTGCTGGAAGACTTTAACGAACGTATAGATGGGTACATTGTTCCTGGGGCACATACACAATATCGCAGTACTTGGTAAAACATAATCGGCTTTAGACTAGTACGCTCGCTGCAGTATACATGTACTAACTTATGTAAATCCTTGCGGTTACATGGAGTCGGCAACGCATTGATTCATTATTAAAATATAAAAATGGCTGTTTTTCCTAACGTTTAAACACTCCTTAACATGCCACCTCACACACGAATCAAGTTCATAGCCTATTGGCCACAAGTGCCTTTCGGCACCTTTCTAAGCCAATAAGAACGTCGGTCTGAAGACAGGATGACACTCGGTGCGGTTTAGCAGATCTCGAGGGCGCTGCACACGGTGTCTGCAGTCATATAGGTCTCGATGAGCATGTCAACGATGGGGGGCAGAAGCTCTGCAAACTCGCTCTTGCACTGGCGGAAAAAAAGCCAAAAAGTCAGACAAATGCTTACAAGTACGTAACTCAATTATGAGGAAAAACTTGGGGGTGTCATTTAGGGCAACATGTAATGATATTATCTTATATTTCTGATGATGATGTTAGACAGATTTGAGTCCCTAAGTATTTTACTATAGTCACGTTCTCGATGGAGAGAAAAAATCTTATTTTAGTCGGAATTCCAGGAGCCAAAAAGGTGCCGTTACTGATTCCTGCCACATCCACGGATCCTACACTACGACATGTCAACCAGTGATTCAGCCCCAAAAAACAGTTTCTCGACACAGATGTGTGTGTGACAGACAGCTGAAAACGTATCTCGCATCTTTAGGTATTTCCCTGATCATTTTGCAGTGGCGGCCCTGCTCGACTTACCTCGGCAGTGCTGGCTGCGGGGAGTCTCTCGCAGAACAGATTAGCCAGTGAAAGCAATTTCGCGTTAATGGCGTCCTGTAGATCCAAAAAAAAGTAGCGGCGAATATTTAAACTGCACATTCTGGTCGTTGATGCCGTGTTGATAAAATGAAGTAACGGAAAGATGCAAACTCAATTTATACAAATTCTCATTTGCATAATACCATATGCATTGTGTTTCAAGTTAAGATCATGAGCAATACTGAAAATTGACCCCCCCCTCCAGCTTTTAACTATTAAGCATTTATTTTAAGTGCTTTACACGTTGCCATAAAATGTTCTGGGGAAAAGTGGTTCGCCTCCAGAACAAATCTTGGCGACGCCCATGGATAAAACATTTCATCAGTTTCAACGAAATCGACAAAACAAATACATGTATTTACACTCACCTCGTGCTCTCTCATGTACCTCTGGAGAATATCAACTTCGTACTCACAAACGTCGCACTGCCAAGACGACTGGAACAAACCATAAAAAAGTATCGTAAGGCACGAAAAGACATTTTCCCTGAAATTGAAGTAAAGTTGAACCATTTTGTGGGATTTCAGTTCAACTACTGTTAAATATACTTTTATGTACATAAACCGAATATTCCCTCTTTCATAGATGTACGGTATGCTTTTCAAAAAGTATCGCTTCTCCTGAACTTTTGCGCTAAAACGAAATGCCGCTTCCGCAGATCTAATTTGATAATTCTTCGAATGCCATTATTCGATAAGCGTGAGATCGGTACCTCAACTAGCTGCTGCATGGGTTCGTCCTCATTCTCGGTTTCTGGTTCAACATCAAAAGTGTTGGTCTGGTCAAAGTCATCTGGAATTTCACAGGACGGAAAAAAGAGATTCCCACACTTACCATTAACCTCTTAGATATTATGCACATCTTTGTGTGGCCATCCGCCTTAAACAGAAGAACCCCCCCTGATCGGATGAAAAGAGCCATGTTGGTGGGGAGTGTTCAATTTTTCAACGCGACCTTAGCGCATGCATTTCATCACTGTCGTTACTGAACCACCCAAGTGCAGTTCCCACAGACGGAGACACTGTTGCTAGGAAAATTGCGCCCTCTCTTAGTCCAGCTCGGGGGTTCACGTTGTAAGAAGCAGATTTAAGAACTGTGGCACCAAGACAAGTGCAACTTGCTTTGCCACTGCACGATAGGAACAGACTGCAACTTCTTTGCCTTTTCGCCCGAATGTAGGATTTTTTTTATTATCCAAAAGGATTATTCGATGAACTGATTTTACACCAGTTTCTCAAGTCTGTTGAACCGCTGCAAGATCATTTCTGATCCGTCATGAGACCAGTTTCTTACAGTGTACACTCACTCTCACACTCAAAGGCGGTGCTCGTTTTGAGCCCTGCCTTTGAGTGCGAGTGTGAGAGTGAGTGTGACGCGTATATGCACGAGAAGAAAACGGTATCCCGGCCAGGTTAAATCACGAGGTCATAAGCCATAAGAGTCGTGGTCTTAAGTTAAGCCCTAAAAGTGTTTCAGGATAAATAAGATAATGATTTCATTACGCTATTATAACCAAATGTGTCCACTTAACACTGGACAATTTGTGGCGAAATTAAATTTTCAAGCACTACAAAATTCGGATTGTACCTCTTTTCAATAATTTTGAAATATTTTTCCAATGGAATACTTTTTCTATTTGGTCCAAAACCGTCGGTCACGCTTACCAGTATTGAACCAAGTGTCGATGGCAATCGAGCGCTGCTTTCTACTTCCCCAACGAGACCAAGGCTTTGCTGGTGATGCCCCCTTACGGTTCTCGAGGTGCGGCTTCCAGTTCTTGGTTCCCTGGGGGCGCGGCCGGTTGTCCTGGCGGTTGAAACCAAAGGGGTCTCTGGGATCCGGCCGGAAATCGACTTCCGGGACTCGGGGGATTTCGACGTCGGGGATTTCCACGTTGAGGATGTCGTCGTTGACGGGTACTTCCACGTTGATAGGATTGTGGAAGTCGGGAATTTCATCCTCCAGATTCAGAGGTTCTGCGGGCAGGGTCGGTCTAACATCCACCGGTTTGAGCGGTTTCATGCCCGGTTTCCACCACGGCCGGATATCGGGCACGGGCATGTCGTCGGGACGATAACCGTGGTGAGGACCGCGGTGCGGCCGGTCGCGGCGGTGGTGTGGGTGGTCTCGGCCGTGCGGGCGATCGTGGTCCCGGCCGTGCGGGTGGTCGTGGTCGTGGTCGTGGTCGCGGTCACGGTCGTGGGGACGGTACTGGTGATCGCGGTCCTCGGTATCGCTGCGATTGCGACCGTGGTAGGGGCGGTCGCGTCGGGGAAAAGGCCAGTGCTGGTGATCGTGGTCCCCTGTGTCAGTGCGATTTCGACCGTGGTAGGGGCGGTCGCGTCGGGGAAAGGGCCAGTGCTTGTGATCATGGTCTTCCGTGTCGCTGCGATTTCGACCATGGTCGGGGCGGTCGCGTTCGAAGAAGGGCCTGAACGGGTGACGCCTCGGCGCCGGCTCGGTGTCGGGGCGGGGACGGCGTCTGGACCAGGGCCCGCGGGGTTTGAAGTCGGCATCAAAGTCTGGGAGGAAACCCGGGAAAAATTGGCTGAACATATCCCACGGGTCATCTGGACGGCTGGAAGGGCAAAAGCCAATGATCTTACAGGTCTGATTATTCTGTTGGAAAGATCAAAAGGTTTGAACTCCAATAAAAGGTTTCCTACTACCACATAATCATAAACACAGAAGGCTCTTTTGTCCTTCTAAATCTTCTTGATTTTAGCACCCAAAAGTTACATTTCCTGACTTTTAAATTCTTGCGGGACCTTTCTCCGGGTTCAAGACAAAGCAAAAAGAATATTCAAATTCACTTTAATGCCACGTTATTTTCTCTGCGCAAGATATGCCCTTCATTCACTCTAAGAATGCCCAAGAACTGATTATTACAGGGGTAGACAGTTTGCAGACTTTGCCCGGCAATTTTAAACAGTCGCGTTTTGTTGATATTCACGAATCGAAATGTATAACTTTAATAGGGTGAGCGCGTTAACGCAGTTCCGTGCATGTACGCACTGGCAGATTCAACCATTTTTACAGTTGATACACTCACCAAATCATTGTCGGCGAACGCCTTGAGTTCGGCGGGGAGATTTTTGAGGAACGCTCGGCACTGCGCCTCCACCGGACAGATGGCGCATCCCTCGGCCAACAACGCGGTGATTTCGTCCTGGACAGCACACAAGAAGCAACATGTAAACTAGATAGGTTAGCGGTGGCACCATGGATATATCTCTTTTTGAGCATGTGGGATTGTGAAAAGAACCTGCGTTTCGGACAGTATGCTCTGTCCGTCGTCAGTAGACTGCAGAGGGTCCAGTGATGAAGCAGCTTATTCATATCCACAGCGCTACCGCAAGCCTATCTAGTTTACCTCAACGTGAAAAGTTTCACATCTCAATAACCAACATAAAAATAGGCCTAGAGTCAGACATTTTAACTTCTCGTCCAGCTTAAACAGATTCAAATACGATGTCTGCGAACATTTAAGTGTGTACCAATTTCGCCGTGAGGATTAAAACTGATTTTATTCAGGCAGTAAAGATAATTGCCAGAATTATATAGCCGTCTTTTTCAAGTTTTACAACTTCATATTTGTGCGAACTACTATGTTCAATTCCTTAAACTACTCCTTAATATTTATGTAAACTTTGCAACAACAAACCAATGAGTAGAAAAGGAGACAGAGTCACCGCTCAAAAAGGGCATTTTATGAACGTGCTTTAGTCTCTGATTCCCGCGCACTCGCCGACTTATTTAGAGTGCTTGGAAGGGTTTATCTCGCTGGCCAAGTGTGTGATGGAATCAGATCCACTGCAATGCATTGTGGGTAGTTTACTGCCACAACCACGTGATGTGTCGTGTGCACGTACGGAAACGACTTACCGCCACACACATAAACATATTTTTGACGGACACGCAACGCTTGGGGCAAGTGCTGACGTGCACACGGAAAGGCGCCTTAACATGTACATGTACGTTCGTGCAAAAAAATTGTGCGTGGCGGTAACACGTTTCCGTACACACGCGGGTGATGATCAGTGCCAGCTTGCAAAGAATTTTTGTCCAAAGGCTAAGGCTAAGTCTATTGTCTACGCGTCTTCACACAAGGCCAATGGAGCGAAGACCTAGACGTAGCTCCAGACAACAGATTCGGATGCAGCCGAAGCCTCCCGAATTTCCCCCATAATGAATCATAATGAATGATAACGCCCTCGATCACCATTCGAAACGCATCAGGCACACTGAGTTCGCTCTTCACCTCAACCAGAAAAAGGTCATTACCCAGAGTTGTTCGTTGGCAAGAAGATCATGCAGCTCAGAGACGACTGTTTCACACCCAGTGCATAAGAAGTTGTTCCCAAGAGCATTCTTGATCACTGCAAAAGGTACAGTCATCACAATTTGGCTGTTAACACATTGTTGGTCACTTAAATGGCCACATTATTCGAATGTGTCTGCCATTCAACATTGGAATTAATTAACAAACTTTGGTTGGTTAAACCAGTACATCAAGCACTAACGTGTGGTCTCCTAGATGCATCATACACGCTCATGTCTGTTCTTATTTTTAATTAGTAAATTAATGTTTCTTTCCTTGCGTCATCACTACTGTAACCTCATTGGTTTGGAACAGTCAAGTGTCCAGCACACACAAAAAGCTAACATTAATAAAATTCTGTACACCATCGTCTCATAGGTTGAAAATGTTCAATGTTACGTTCGTCAGGAAGAGACACAGAAACAAAAACATTGCACAGCTTCGGTTGTTTACTTCTTCCTGACAGAGCTCCGTTTGTTTTCTTGACATCGTGTACAGTATGTGAACAGTTTTAGACGCACAGGATGCGTGGGAGAAATATGTTTCGTATACACCATCGGGGACGTACAGCGCCCTCTGCCTCGCCTCGGACGCCACGCACCCTTTGGTGTATGTATGTCGAAAAAAGAGATCGGATGAAACAACGTACTCATTTGGTTGAAATTTTTCTTGAATGACCTGCGGACGAAGCGCATCAAGTGGCCGAGGCCAAACCGGGTCAGCTGGGGAGTCTCGACCTCGGAAGAGTCGCAGAGGGTCATGTCTTGGCATATCTCTTCGGGGGTCTGGAAGAAAACGACCCAGAACAAATTATCCACTGAAAGGGATCCGACCTTGCTGAAGACTTGATCTCATGCTTAGTTCTGAAGCTTAGAATGTGAAACTTCCTGGGGGTGTCGGATTGCTTAAAGAATCCAGGAAATGAATAGCAGAGAGTGGGTTTACAATGTCGGAAGAAACAATGACTGAGAAAGGACCAGAAGAAGTGGATAATTAGGAGCAATGGAGAAAGTGTTCGAGGAAAAGGGACAAGAGAAAATAGATGAGGGAAAATTGTCTTTCTCTTTTATAAACTTTTGCAATAACAGCCACACACTTTTTTGCAGGATGGACACGTTCCAGTCACTGGTTATCTAATAAATATTTCGATCACACTTATGTTCTGTGGAAAACTGTGAAAATGGAACAGACGTAGGGCTGTGCCAAATATCCTAATATTCGATTGATTATCGAATATTTGAATATTATTTTCCGAATTTGAATATTCGAATGCAAAATTTGCGGAAAGGAGGGGAGAATTTTTCTGTTTTAAATGACAAAAATTGCACTATAGAGGCTTGTTTCAAGCAGATTCAAATGAAAAGCGACAGAAATCTTACGATTAAAAAATGTCAATTGTTTTTTAAAAAAATTAAAAGGAAAAGAAATTTTCAACAGGATCGTTCGTCTCTTTAACCTTGCTAAATCATGGGTGGAGATACTCTTAGACATGAGAAGCTATCAAAGTGATTACAATGTACAAATATGTGCATTATTACAACTATCTTTGTATATGGTTTGTTCACCAATAATCTGCTAGTCGGTACAATCAAATGTTCGGATATTCGATCCAATTGAAGGTCAAATATTCGAATAGTGAATTATTTGACTTGACCCAGCCCTACACAGACTTTCCCCAGAAGGGAGTTATAGTGGTGACCCGAAATGTACCTGGTTCTCGATGAAATCGATGATGATCGGCGTCCATTCGTCCACGTATTCTTTACACGTGCCGCTGTAATCGGACGGCAGATCGGCGCAGAGCTCATCAAGCAAGTCAGTGATCTGTGCGATAAAATAGAATGTTGATAAAACCAAGACACTCGAAACATTATACTTGTCACTCTTTGGTCGAAAGTTAAGCAGGTTGTGCTAATTGGCCAAGTGTAACCACCATGAGTTAAATTTAATCGATTCTAGGGATGACTCATCACGAGATAAATTTCACCGATTCCAGAATCCAGAAGACTTCATCACAAGATTTTTATCGATTCCGCGGGACTTTTGTAAAACCTCGGAATCGTGGCTTTGCCTCTGGCGTCAGCACCGTCTTCGGCCTATCGCCTTTAATATTTAAATTAAAAAAAATCTCAATAAATGTTGTCAGGGGCCTACATATGTATAACCGAGGCCGAAATGGCGAGGAAGCTCTGGCTTCAGTAACAGCCGTTTAATATCCAAGTCCGTCTTCCAGTTTCCATTCGACTCAAGCTTCTGACAACAGCCCCCCATTTTCGGCACAGAGTGACGTCGTGCACAAACTCTCGCCGTAACTACCGGCGACTTTGCGCGATGACCACTAATCGAAAAAAGTGGTCGTCGATTCCACTAGTCCACAGGTGGTTCTGAAAGGGATCCAATCGATTTTGCATGGCTGCTATTTCGCAGGCCAGTGCTTTTTTCGTACAGGGTGCGCACAAAGAGGGTTTCCCCTATGGATTAAAAGGACTGCCCTGCAAGATGGCTACCACGCAAGCCTATTATATATACACACAGGTGATAATACAAAGTGCCAACCTTGGAGGACTCGTTCTTTAGCAGCGACTGCACTTCTCCGATTACCACAACGCAGATGTCACAGGTAATCTGATTGGCGTTATCGTCTATCCCAGGGAGGGGCATGGGTGGCCACTCGTCCCTCACACCGGGGAAGTTGATAGGGCGCTTCCAACAGAGGCCTGCAATGATATCGGGGGAAATATAATT
Organism: Acanthaster planci; assembly: GCF_001949145.1. The sequence goes on along the minus strand of NW_019091477.1, from coordinate 286,849 downwards.
ATCCAATGATCACTGCAATGCATGGTTGGGAAAACGCATACTCGGGCCAAATACCAGCGACCAACTTAGAAAAGAGCGTCCATATTCCACTATAAGTGAAAACAGCATAAGGTGTTTTTTGTCTTCTATGATGCCACTTCTCTGTTTGAGTTTGGAACTTTGGAATGATAACAGACATTTTCCAAACGTCTCCAACCAAACCATCTTTCTCCCCAATTCGGCCTCAAGGTCTCAAGCGACAGCCACTAACTCATAGGTTCTGCCTGTTGCGTAGTACATGTCTCGGTGACAAGTTACTACTGAAAGTCAAGGACTGATCGACGAACGGTCGTCCCTAGAACCTGTCCCAACAAGAAGATGAAACAATCACATCGCTGGTTCTCATCCACTTTCCTCATTAAGTATAAAAGTGTAACTGCTAACCACCAGGCAAGTTTCTCAAAATGAACACTATCATAAGGTGTGTTTTGCATTTTCAACGCTGTGGAGGTAGGAAGTACTAGGCCATGGGAACAAGGATATTAATAAAACGCGTTGGCCAATCACAAAGTGCGAAATTGTCAATCCTTTCCAACCGCGCATTGGGTGGACAGATTTCGCGCATTGTGATTGGCCAACGCGTTGCAAACTCTTGGTGGCGCACTATTATGAAACGCCCGTTTTGAAATGCTTAAAGTACAGAGATTCACAAAAATAAACATGCGGTGTCTATCTCTGAACATCATTAACTCCATATACCGTAATTAATTGCTTGCTGGTGATTGCTGAGCATGGGACCTAACAGTAATATCAATAAATCCAAATCACTTTTCCAGTAACCATGGATGGAGTGTGGGACCCTTTGAATCAATTAGTGGCTTGGGCTAGTCTAATGTGCCATGTGACCTTGGCGACCTCACGGTCGTGTCAAGATTGAAGAATGAGTCGAATAACTTATTTCTAAACAATCACTCTTTGACAAAAAAGCAATGTTTTCAAAACAAAACTATGAAAGCAAAGCAAAATAAACACGTGATACGAAACCAAATACATTCTTGGCAATATTTCTCATCATGCTAAAAATCGGAGAGGGTGCTAGCTACTGGTCGATTGTTTGTTGACAATTAAGACATTCCTGGGGATCGAGTGTAAGAATTTATTGCTCCACGATCAACGACACAACTGCACAGTGCTGAGATTTTCCCGCACCCAACGACCTTGTCACTAAACTTTAACCCGACGACAATCAAAACAAACAGCCGACATCTCAGTGGAATGCTTCCCTAAATGTTACAACAGAGCTATTAAACACAATGTGTTAAATAGTTTCATGATGTTACTAACTTTTCAATAGTTCTCACCATGAACAGGTGTAATAATACTGTTCATTAAGGCTCTTATTAACATGATTCCTGCATTTTCACAAACCTATCCCGTCTTTTGTTGTACACGACTTTTTGTCTGCGACAAAACTGTCCTTTAATTTACTTCCGCCAACTTTTGGGATTCATTTTTCTGGTCTCATACTTCATGCCTCTTTCGGCTGACTTTCAGCCTCCAGATTAATTAATTGGAGTTTGTATACATATATTCCTTTTGTTTTTCCCGACCAACTATCTGTGATACGGACGATTCACAATTGTGTGCCTCCATGAGTTTCCAACGCGCTGGCCGATCACAATGCACGAAATCTGTCGACCCTTTTAAAACGCGTCACGTGATGGGTCGACAGATTTTGCACATTACGATTGGCCAGTGCGTTGCAGATTCTTGGAGGCGCACTATTGTGGAACGACCGTAAGTATACATACTTTAAACAGTATTAATGTCTCTTAAAAGAAAGAACACAGTTAGCCATGGGAAATCTTTCGCTTTCTTTCGTATTGTTTACGCAAGAAACCATTCCATCGGACGAAAATAAAAGTAAATCATGGAAAAATAGGTCAATACCCAAGAGTGTTAAGTTGCGAAATTTAATTAACAAGCTGCGATGTGATATCCTTTGATTTGGCTTTGTTGCTGGTCACCAAGGTTGAACAATAACAGGTTTCGTTCGTCGATCACGCGATGTTTGTACTTCGAGGAAAGCAGATCGAAACAGGATGTATGAACCTTGGTGCACTGCACGAGATCCATCATTACTTACACGTCACCAACCAGTGGCGTTCCATTTCAGAAAACCAGTAAAATTTCTGAAACTTGCGGCACAATGCCGCTTTACGGGTGGCATGTTGAACTTTCTGTTGGGCTGTCCCCCTATTACGGGAGACGTTCAAGGCTCCATTAAATTAAACAATCCTCGACTTGGAAAGGTCAAAACTACCAGCCATCCACAAGGAACTATGAGTCAAATCCCATGACAACGGAAAATCCCTCAAACTCTGTGAGCGCCTAGATTGACATCACAGCAACGACGCCCTCTCTCGCGTGGCATACAAATACAAGCAATTATAGCATAAGTATTAGTTTGATGAGAGAGTGCCAAAAAGGAAAGCTGACTGTGATTGTCAACAGCGTGTGAAGCACTAGCAGAGGCATATATCGTCGGTTGCATGCTCCCTAAGATTCAGTAGACCATTCAGTTAGGTAAAGTCGAAATTGCAAGTGCTCCAATGGATTTCGACGACGTTCGCGGACAGAACACTCTTATCTAACGAGGTCATCAAGTCTACGCAAGAGGAAACTTTGCACAGGATACGGCTGGCTTCGAACAACCTCTTTTCTGACAGGGTCGGGGGTTTGACCGTGGGGGTATGGTTTGTTTGGTTTGACCGTGGCAATAAAACAAACAAGCTTTCACTGACCCGAAAATAACTCGCCTGTTCGACCCAACAAGCCACGTCACTCATGGGACGGGTCTCGCTGGGAAGGAAAGTGAAGCTTGACCTCGTGGGAAAACATTTCCTGACTGATTTTTGTTTTCAGACAGAAAAGATGGGTCAAAAAGGGACAAGACACCGTGTGACACTCAGAATCAAGTTCTCAACCCACTGAATTTCGAAAGAGATTGGCGATCGCCGAATTTAGAGCGCTGCCAACAATTGCCAACCAGGCGTTTCGGCAGAAAGGAGAAAACAATGAAAATTTAGACCTTGTGATGTGAAGCTGTTATTGTCATCAACACAATGCAAGGAAATACTGCACATTTTTCGAGGTTGAGCTCGTCAGACCTTTCCTTTTCGAGACATGAAGACTCAAGGGAAGAAGGTTGTATAAGCTCGGCGGATGAATATCACCAATTTAAAGATTGACTGAGAAATATTTTGAGTCATGTAATAATCATTTCACAATACAAAAATAACCATTGGAAAGTCCAAAATTCCTATCAGAATTAATATTAAAGACTAGTGCGTGTTTATACACGAATCATGAAGTGGCTTGAATGGAGGACACTCTTTTCGTTGTGGGGTATCTAACCTGGAGCCTGCCCTGTAGAAACAGTTCACCTTGTAGCTCTGCCAACCCGTATACCTTCAGTTATCCCTAGACTAAACAAAAACAGCACAACTCCAAATTGATCTCCAGAAACTTAATTCTCGTGAACTATTTTCAATCAATTCAAAGGATTCCGTTTTCGTTTAAGAAAATGACTAAAAAAGACAAAAATCAGAAGGTCACTTGGTTACCAGAAGTTCAAAAAACCTATCTTCAAATCCTAGAAGGCTATTAAATGCAAAGTCGCATCTGGTTTGGTCGTTTTCACTGAACTTTCAACACGGGGGTCAAAATAGCACATAACACTCTGCAAACGGTTGCCGGCTGGTATATAATCGGGACTATGCAATTGGGTGAAGGCATGCACGATTCGGGGAACTTGATTCAAGGCGACACGGGTTCATGGATGCCCGAGATAGCACGAGCAAGTACGAATTATCGAAAGCTCTTGTTGCTATCATCGCGTTCATTTGTCGTGTCCTTCGTGTTGCACAAAATGTCGTCCAGCAAGTAGATTTTCTAAAATGTCGCACTGTGGGTTTTAAGTCTGGCTTCGTTTCAGTATAAAATTAAGTTAGTTCCTTCGGCAAAGTCAGGCTCAAAGCTGCCACGGCTGCTCTGCATACTTTGTTTATTGGCCCATCTGTAATGAATAAAGTCACCTTGTCCACCGCGTGTAAAAAATCTGCCATAACAACTCATGGAGGAAGGCCTTCATTCATCCACGAACAACTCATTAACAGTTCTTGGATTAACATGTTCATGTACACATATCTAATAACAGGAACCAGAAACCAAAGTCTGGACACTTATGTAGACGTTCTATTTACAATTTTTATTTCCGGTATTCATGATGGTCAATGAAATAATTTACTGTGTCCTGAAAGGGTTAGTGCACGTACCTTAATGAGAAATGATTAAACACAAAATAGGCTATGCTCCAGGGTAGACTAAAGCACACCTGAAACGGGCATCATTCAATTACAGGCATAAGCTCCTGCAGAGAGCCAACAAGTATTGGCAAGCTCTGCAGGAGTTTTCCACCAAAGAGGTTGCAGCTGTTGTTATTATCAAAAGCAATGCTAGCGGCAGTTTCTGACTGGTTATGGACTTAAGTCCGAAAGGGTAGCCGGTGTGCGAGCAAGTCCAGCTCCGTCAGGGGCCAATTTCAGAGAGCTTCTTAAGCAACAAAATTTGCTTAAGCATTAAAAACCTTGTTTGACAAATCAGGTAACCAGCCAAAACTCCCTGAGATGTAAATTGTTTTGGGATCGTATTTAGCTGTCTTTTGGTTAGCATGATAATTTGTTTTTTAAGCATGATAAGCATGGTTAGCATGATAATTTGTTTTTCATGCTTAGGCAATTTTGTGCTCAAGCAGCTCTATGAAATTGGCCCCTGTTAAGTAATAAGAGCAAAAGCAAAGTTGTAGAAAGGCTTTTGCGAGGAAAGAATTCAGTTCAGAGGCCAGACAAAATGCACCTTACTGTTAGTATGGGGTCTGGGACGAGGTTTTGTCTCCGTGCGGACACGGAGAACTTGACAATAACACTACTGCCACGCGTTGTGCCGGACAGGTTGAAGTCTCTTCCAGCAAGAAAAGAGACCAAGGGGTACCCCCCACAGGTCTAATGGCTATAAACACTATTTAGACTATTGTTACCTAACACATCCCCCCCCCAGTGTCTGAAAAGAATTCCTCAGATTCCAGTGAAACAATGACCAACACAAAGCGGGTTGGGGGTTCCTCTCCGTCTCAAATCTCGCTTCATAGTCTGTTCTTTTCTCCATGATTACGCAGAGCTTTTACGTAACCAAAACTAACACTAAAAACTGAGCAGAAATTCCTCCATGGTAAACAATTCGAAATCAGCAGGCGTAAAAGCCACACAGATAACGAGATTAAGTCCGTGCCTCGCTCAACGTGCCAATTAGTATTTGGCAGTTCGGCAATTGTCTCCGATCGCATAAGCCTTATCGCAAATAATGGGTGATTTTGCACAATGGTAGAAAGGCATTGTGGGAAGGAAAAAGGGGCAATATTGGCTCCTTTTTCCTTCCCACAATGCTTTCCACCATTGTGCAAAATCAGGCTAATACGGTGAGCGCCGTAAAGCGAATAAAACGCGCTCCATGGAAACTCCACTGCAAACAACCGAAACTAAGTCTCGACTAGCATTTTACTGATCGCCCATTTGAAGAAAAGCAACCTGTGTTCTTGTGCATTTTAACATTTTCTTAAAGCAAACGATAAAAACCCTATTTCTCATGTTTCTGTAATACGTAAGAACAGTACTTACAGTTTTTTAAAAAGTCCTTAAAACGCTTGAATTCGACTATTAACAGTCTGTGGGACAAGGCATGTAACGTTAGCTCCGAGGCAAATAGGCCAAACCAGATACACATGACAAATGCAATAAATTTCAATAGCTAAGACCATAGCTAGGTTTGTGTCCTTCCTTTCATGCTAAGACCATGGACAATAGGGCCTAAGCTTTATAAGACAACGACGCGCGAGCTACATGTAGGTCATTTGCAATGCATCTACAATAGCGCGCGGTCGGTAAATGTACTACAGTAAGTACAGTGGATGTACATGTACTTGTACATGTAACCTAAATTTGTACGTCTACATGGAATAATGCTTTTCCTACCTCCATAACGGATAATTCTTTCTCTTCCAAAATGAACTTGAACCTTGCGCGCTTTGACCACGTAAACAGACGTGAATCGAAACAGTTTACAATGCATATTGCGTCCTATACCAGTATTCTCGAAAACCTACAGCTCTCGTCCGCCTAACAGTTAACCTTTCATGTAGGAGCAGAGAACTAGGAATCATATGCCTTGGAAATACAGTAAAACATTTTATCATACAGAATGAAACTTACCACAGCCTACGAGTGAAAGCAGGAGAAGCACCGTACGGAAGGCCATCTTGCCAAGACGACCTGTTCTTCCTTAATAAGACTGACTACATGTAAAGTTGCCG
>NW_019091477.1:197236-279806 GCF_001949145.1 Acanthaster planci | reverse complement strand
TACTCTGACACTGAGGTGACTTCCCCGTAGTTGACGTAGGCCCTGCGCTGAAAGATACTGTTTCGTTGGTCTGCCGGGTACCGGGGTCACTGTTGACCAATCAGCGTTGCGGATCAGTCGTCCGGGCCTGTGTGTTCCCCTGATTGGGTAAAACCACAGGGCTGTTGTCGGGGGCGAGTTTTTTTTACACAACACGCTGGGAAAACTCGGCTTGAATAAAGGCTATACTCACGGCACTGGAGAAAAATTCGAAGGAAAGTCTGAAAAGAGGAGCCTTCGACGACGCGTGAAACTAGTCTCCTTCCGAGATTGACAATAAAAACCATTTCTCATAGGAAAGTACATGGTGTATGCCCAGACAGATGTGTAATAAAAAAGACGCGGTCGGGGGGTTGCATATCTGTTTTCTTCACTGTGGGGGTGGGGGGTCTGTTCTGACCATCTGTTCCGTGCTCTAATGTTCTGACGTATGCTGCGCATGTTGTGTTTGCGACAGATCGAAGTTATCACCTTGCGATCACACGCCTCAATACTTATAGCCTTGTCAAACATTTGCTTTGTGTAACTACATGTACTTTAAAGAAACGATAGGGCCTACTCGGCCCTATTCCACTGTGGATTTATAGGGCTTGCACATTTATAAAACAACATGGAAAATTAACTTAAACAGCTGTCTGGAAGGATCCGGGACTTACTCGCAGAGCAAAGAGGCTTCGAAAGATATAAACAGCTTCAGTCGGCGCCCTCGCGGTTTTAAAGTGTAATTAATTATTCATTTCAAGTTTGTACGTGTAACGTTGAGCTGTTGAGCTCAAAGTGAGTAAAGGCACACAAAGGTGTAGACCTATCTTCTTTGTTGCATGTGATTATATGTTCACATTGTTGTCAATCTGTGTAGGGGACTTATCCAAAATAACTGCCAGGCTGTGGAAATTCGAAAAGCGGGGGGGGGGTCGCTGGACACCACGTGACATGAGGGGCGCTGTTCGTAATTCATGCAGTTGTATTGTCTTGTGTGTATTTAAAACTCTTAACCTTACATCGTACATGCCTTTCTCCCTTTTCCAGTGATACTATACTTCATTTTGGTTGCCGGGAAGTTTGAAAAATCCTCCAAATCCGCCACTATTCTCACCACGAAAAAGTGGGGGGGGTCAAAAGCCCATTCCCTGGTCAACACATCCTCTGAGAATTGCTCCCTGTAGTTCAATCATTTCCATTTGTGACTTAAGGTTATATAGCGATGTTGTGTCGGCATTTTAAAAGCACGAGTCAACAGAATGTTTGGCCGATCAACAATATCTTCAATATTATGTAACCGGCCTTTATCCCAGATGCACTGCGCATTTACAACTACACGCAATCTTCCGATAAATCCTTTCAATATACAAACTACTTGCAGAAAACCACACCAAGAAGATCCCATCAGGACTCCATTTCCAAATTAGAAAAAAATCCTGCTGAACTTCCTTAGTAATGACCCTGCCTGCTCTTGTTCAAGGTCAGCCGACCCTGACCTCGACCTTACCCAATATCTACATGTACATTTGCATGCGACTCGGCCTGACAATGTGCAATGCTCCTTTCAACTAAAGAGTGCCTGCACAGTGCGCCGTAGTACCATCGCAGAGGGCATTTTTCGATGCACGATGTACATGGAGATTCAACTTCAGCAAATGGAAGTCAAAGCGTCCCCTCGTGCTTCGTGATGGCGTCGCGTAACCTCCAAGCACTCTGTTATGTCTTCTTAGGTGGTCTGAAGTACACTGAGCAGTTGGAGCTCTGACATGCATTTAAATTCGAGTAGATCAACGGACTCGAGAGGTCCATCACCCAGAGCACGGTGCACAGTTCATACCTTTCAAAATCACTCCTCACGTAATCGCAAAGTGCAACAGCAAATCAGCTGTTACGGGTTATGATAAAGTCGAAGGCCATCAGGTCGAAGGCTTGTTGTTTATTCTCTGGCTTCACACGGATGACTAACTTCCCGGAAAGACCAACACGTGCGCGTACTTGTTAAAAACCATTTGTTGGTTTTATGCAACTCGCCCCAGACTTTTTGGAAATGGGAGATGGTTTGACTGTTTTTCAACCGGTCGGTTGAGGTGAAATATACGTGACTTAAATCTGTAGTGCTGTGAACCCGTAACTGTGGCAACCACTGCTCAAGAGACCAGATGATGAAATTCGGACACAATTCTTGCCAAATGTATATCCTTCTCCAATGTATGAAAACAATGGGACTTCGTGAGCACACTGTCCAAGCATTTTCGCACGACAGAGGGTGATGATGCATGGAAGATACGGCTCAGAAAAACTTATTTTTTCAATGTATAGATTCATTAAACTAATTCAGACCTCCTCAGAGAAATAAAGCCTCTTCCAGAAAGATTTTCAACGTAAAATTTAGACGGAACCTTCACGTTTGAGTCCAAGTCCACACTGCCCCACTGAATTCAAAACTTCAACCGAGGGCGTGTCTTTTATCCCGGAAAAACAGGCACTTCGATGCATAGACTGCAAGGTCTCCCGACTAATTTTCTCAAGGTCAGAAGTGACTTTTGAGTCATTGTCGGATAGAAGAAGCATGTCGGGATTAAAAAATATGGATCTTAGGCCAAAATGGTCACTGATTTCTGACCTGCGCGTCGGCAAATACAACTTGAAAGTTTTTTATTTGGTACAATATAATGTCCGAAAGCTGTCAAACTTGCTTGATCGACCGGAGTCCTGCTACCACGTAATTTTAAAGTGTTTTAGATGGGGTACGGTTCAGTTATAGGTACAGTAAAGGAGTCCTTGTAGGCCTCATACGAATGTACAGAAATGACGACATCTGAAAAAGAATGCCCAACTAAATACTCTTTTTCAGATGACGTCATTTCTGTATTATACATTCACATCTGGGAACCACATAAACGAGGTGGTCTTATGTCCTGTGTACAAGTACAAGCTGAAACCGCCTTTTAAATGTTAAATAAATAGTGATGGGGTCAGTCTATTTCAGTGTTAGTAGCGGCGGTACGTACATGTACATGTACATTCAAGCACATGTACATGTACTCTCACATCATGTCTAGGAAAAAAAATGAGGGCAAAAAAAGCTGTGTCGCCCTACCACTTTTGGAGCCAGCCCCTAACTAGAAACCGGAGACTTTTTGGCCTTAGCTTTTGTGACCTCATGTTCTGGGTATTCCCTTAAGTCTTACTGAATTCTAAACTTAGAATTGATCTGGGATGAAAGATCCCCCACATCACAGGCACGAGCTTGAAACTTTTGACAGTTTCATAAAATTCCTGAGGTAGTGACGAATAGGAATTGCCTATCGATATCATTCCCCTCATTAAATTGGAAGATATGCCTTTCAACATGATGTGTTCTGTTTGACATTCAGTATACGATTGGCGAAATAACTTCAAGCATTCCTCGAAGATCCCACAAGCCACATTCCAGTCCCGCTCGGCACTCAATACGAGATATCCCGGATATCCGTGGTTGGGGACTGTCCAATCTCTCCAGGATATATCTTCGGTCACTTCTTGGAAGTTGGCTCAACTCGACGCTGAAACATCCATGACCTTCAACACCCAAACAAGACTCGTGCTGACACAGTTTGTTGATCCAGGTAGGCGGGTGCCGAAGAAATGCACGTCAGGGGACACAGGTGGCGCATGGGCTGACCGTACACAAGTTATTCGTTTTCAAGGATAACAGAGGAATGTTTTTGGATGAAGTGGAGTTGTCACTGTTTGTTAAGCAATTAAACACAATCTTGCTATCAATTTATTGTGTAAACACGGTGTATGTTAATGTTAAATTGCTGCACACCATAGCCATAAAATACTTTGAACACGCTCGGCATTTAAACATGTTTACAAACTGACAGCAAGGCAGTGTTTACAAAAGTGTTAAATCGCTAAACGTGTGTACATCCACAGAAAGGATTCAGAGGAAGAGCGTATCGGTAACGGCACTTGCGGCAGTGGCGTATATCTTGGTTTTGGTGGGAGGGGGCAATTTTGACAGTAAAACAACCTCGCAACCCGTCCTACAAAGTGCCGGGTGCTACTCTTTCGAAAGGGCTATCACTTTCAATTGTTATTTTAAGGCAGCATGTCTCCAGGGAAAAAGTCCTCCCCCCATACACTCATTGACTTGTGCGTACTGCTACTAAACGTCAGTCGAGTCGTTTTCAGTACATGTATAATTATGTCAAGTGCATGTAAGTGTAGTTAACGCGCGGTGAGAAAGCTTTTCCGAATAGCGCCCTCTGTCAACTGCATTGCAATCCCTTCGATTTCTAAAGGCCATGGGCAGCCTGAAACATGACACAGTTTAGAGTTTGCATCGGTGTTAGCAAAATGGAGCCGAATAGACGATGCGTGAAAGCAAGGCCCTCCAAATCCACTGTAAGCCCCGATACCACTGTCGTCACGTAGGTCTCGTCTCCGCTCTCCAAATTTGGTATTTGGACCCCTTTTCGAGTTCTTTCTCAGTGAAAGCCGGGGATGTCGATCTTGTTTGCATGAACCTCATCCCCAGGCGTTAGAACACAAACACCACGTAAAGAATAATACAATGCAGCCTATCCCATTTTGGCTGCACAGCACACTTTCAGTTTGTTGCAACACGAAATTCGACAACGAAAATTCACTGACGCTCGGAGTGTGTGAAAAAGCCAGATGTTACTCGGTTCATGAATAATTTGACTCTTTCCAATGATTAAGCAAAAGCTATCTGCCGGAAAATAATGATATCGCGATGATAAATTATTAACAAGCACCAACAAAACGAGAACAATTCCGATCATAAAACTAAGAAGTGCAAAATTTAAAGATTTCTCTTAGAAATTGACCTCTGAAAAAGGCAAGATGTGTCAATGTAGTTATGATATAAAGGATTTCTGTTGCCAATTTCACCAAGAGACAAATGTATTGTGTTTTCCGTTTTTATGTTTTATTTCCAAAATTCAGTTGACTACAACAAAATGATTTCTCATACAGATAAGGTGGTAGTTTCCCCCTCTTCCTTCTCTTAGCCACACCCACAGCCAATGAACCGCATCCAAAAGCCATCATGCCATTTTTTCCAATACTGTGTGACTGAAATACAAAAGGTCAACCAAGATTACAAAATGAAAAGTCGTTCATTGCCAGTCTTGTTGGGGCCAAAATGTTTGATACAAGTTTTCACGTGTTGGAGTTTTGTCACTGCTGTGAAGTAGGCTGGGTGTCTGGGGTCTGTCCGGGCTGAGGTAATGCCACAATCGGAGGTTGCCAAGACCCGGCCTGGGTCGGGAAGACAACGGTGGTCTGAGTGGGCAGCTGCGATGGCAGGGCATCCGATCCCGACCCCTCAAAGTCACAGACAACCTGCAGTATCCGGAGCTGGGCCGAGGTCTTAAACTTCTCAGGCAGACGTCGCATCTTGGGAACCAGGCTCATGCAGAACATCATGTCTTCGTCGTCGTCATTGCTGCTGCCGTTGTTGCCGCTGCCTCTTGAGTCCTCAATGCGGGCTTTCCTGGCTCCGCCGTTGACTGCCAGCCAGGGACGCTTGGCGGCCTTGGGTCGGACGTGCCGCTTGAACTGCAGGGAGGTTCCAGCGTGAAAACTGCGCCTGGGAAGTGTGGACGCCCGCAGGGTCAGGTGGCTTGCACTGGGAACGTGGCTCAACCTGTGCATGTTGATGCTCACATCACCTCGGCTTGAAGCTGGAAGGATGCACAAAACACACATTGATCCTTGGGGCCCCATGGCATGTGTGGAAGCTAAAAGGGTATACATTAGTACAGTGCACACACCCCAAACTGTGCATACAAAAAAGCACACCACACTGAACCACTAAATACACTCTTTTAGACCTTACTCACAGGGAAGCCATTTGGATAGTTCCCAGAATCTATCGTATTTGATGTAGTTTGTTAAATGGGTGTCGTGGTGCCTGACTATTTTGGGTTCCATGCCTCAGATTCATATTTTATAAAAAGTGGCTCAAAAATAATTAGGTGTAACTTTAGATTACTAATCAGCATAAATGACATTCACCTGAAATGAATTTTATTTCATTGCCTTCATTTTAGTTCTCAGGCTTCCCAAATAAAAAGCTAGCCTCATTTTCAATTCAGTGTAGCCAACTTGTGAGTAAGGCCAATTATAAAAGGACGTGAAGAAAGTTGTGAGAGAAGGGAGATAGCACTGAGTTCAGTAATGACTGCAATGTGTAATCAAATGGATGACACTTCCTTACAACTTCAGTCCCAGTGGATGGAGTGACACGTGTGCTATAATATTTTTCCTAAAAGTGGGCGGGGTCATTTTCCTTCCTTTCAAATTGTCTGTCATACTATATCATATTGCTGCCTGACATGACTTACACATAACAAGTACGTCTATTTCACACTCAGAACACTATTGCTAATCACCTGGATGGCCACCTGCCTCTATGAACTTGTCACCCGACCACATTCCAGGATCTTCGCCATCGTCTGATTCTTGAGGTTCTAAGTCCCCACAAGAAAAACAGAAATAATTTCATCATCATGATGCAACTTCAGTGAGGAAGTAGAATATTCCAGCTGCTCATAGGCCAACCTTCAACCCGACCCCCAACCACCTCATCTGACCAAATACACAAGGTGAGATACATAGTCACTGTATGCTCATCTGGTCGGATTAGTGCACGGTCCATAGCAGTGATTTCATTGTACATGTACTTATTTCAATGGGAACCCTTGTCCCAGGGCGAATCTGGAACCAAATTTGAGGGGGAGTAAAACTTGTTGGGGGGGGTCAATAATTTAAAAATTCTGTTTGCAACTTTCCGTGCCTTTTGGCACCGCTGCCTCCCCCCTCTCCCCTTTCCATAAATATTTAGAAACTCATTTTTGGAAAAAAACACGGGTGTAGGAGGCCATCACACCTGCTGTTCTGTTTTGAAATTTGAACACAAACATTGAAAACAACATACAATTTAAAATGAAAGGCTACCACACAATAATACAATTCTTCCTTGTTTTGTTTCAGGCCTATGTATCTTTCACTTTATATCACTGTGGATCATTAAAATTGGCTTCGACTTGAAATTATAATATCAAAAAATTTGCAAAAGGCAGAATTCAGAAAGTAATAAAAATTCATGACTGTTCAATTTACAATATGTATATTTGCTTTAGTTTAAGTGAAGTCTCGTTACAGGCCTACTGGAATCATGCCCCCCCCCGCCTAGCCCCACCCCCTCAATTAACACCTAGTACTTCTACAGTAAAGCTTAAGTTAAGATTGAATGACAGCTCGCCAGAAGATTTTTACACTACTGAGCCTACCTTGTTCCCCCGTCGTGTTCCTCGGTCTGATGTGAGGAATCAACCACCTGAGATATTCGAAGCCTTCCTTGATGGAGATGTCGTCTCCGAGTCTGCTCGTCCCCGGTCCCACCCCTCCCGCCTGCTCACGCCGGATCTTCTTGAGGTACCTCGAGAACACCGTCCGTATGTTCCCGTATCGGTTCTGTACCTCGGCGATGTCCAAGTTCAGCTCGTCGGCCACCGCGGCCCAGGCGTCCTTTTTCAGCATTTTCCCGGCCTTGTGGTACTCGCCCGACGTGTTGTAGATGGCCTCGTACTTCCGAATGGTCTCCATCAGCTCGTAGTTGCTGATGTGCGAGTTATTTCGGTTGTCTGCCGCCATTTCGTTCGATGTTTCCGATGGATTTCTGCACGATCCTGGATTATTTTTTTGCGATATGCACTGTGGTTTGGCACACACACAACGCTACGACGAAGACTCGTACGTGTAATGTAATGGCTACTCGCAATGCAGTTTGGGACACATCTGCGACGTGACGCACAACCGACCGCCATTATCTGCGATTGTAATAGCTTGTTATTCAAAACAGCTTAAACTTGACAAAGTCGCTCTGTAATTCTGATGTGTCCATTGATCTCCCTTTATAATGGAGATAATGGATATGTCTTACATAACCATGAGTCGAGTACGTACACACGTACATCGGTACAGGCCAACTACCCATTGTACATGTACATGCACATCGGTAAATTGCTAGTTTATCCGACTACTTGCCGTAGGTTCGACTTTTATGTGCGTGATGTCAGACTTGGGCAAGTTTATAATGCCGGGAATGGCTGTTGCCGATCGCTCGGTTCGGAGCAATGAATGGATCCATTTTGACACCCGTTTTGTATCTTCGTCTGGCAGCCCACCCGTGTTTTTACTTACGGTCACCATGATGGACCAATTTCCAGAATTTAACCCCGCCCCCCGGCTGCAGTGAGGCAGCTCCGTTGATTTTGGGACCAGGATTTCAAGATTCACTGAGCAACTGAGGGCCAAAGTTCGACCACACTCAACCTTAATTTTAGTAACCACACGATAGAGTTTACTGTGAACTTTCAAGTTGGCCTGATCATAAAAATTCCTTTTCTTTTTTTTTCTTTTTTTTTTTTTGCATTTATGTCAGTGTGGCAAACCATTCTTCACTGTAGTGGTACAAGGAGTAAAGTTTTTAAAAAAAGTTAACTTACTGTCGAATCCTGTTGGAAGGAATTAATTTTTTTTAATCAGTTATTGGCCCACGCATGGCTTTTGGTTCATCACAATAATGGTTGGGTTATTTCCTTCCGCTGGAAATAATCTCCATGGCTGGCCGATTTTTTAGAATCGGCGGTTTGTGAGCCTGCTTACGCCTGATAATAGGCTTTCCATTTCAGTTATATCTCATTGTCTGGGCACACTGTACATGTACAGTCACGCACAGGACTTTATGCCCTCTGATTCGTGATAACAACACGGTCGTACGTGCCAGCTTCAAGTGGGGAATTTCAGTACTGAAATGGCAATGAAGAGAAAGCTAGGTCGGTGGCTGTCACTCGTTCAGTTTACGGTATGACTGCTCGGTGTTCTTGGTATGCATTATGAATCCCATGCAATGATGACACACCTAGTCCCCTTGAAGTACAACGATCACGGTGTCTCCTTGTGAGTACATGTAATAATTCCCAATTATGATTTACAGTAACTCAAGATTAATACTCTTGCAATCGCAGTAATTTAGGTTAACGTGGCGGCCGACATTTTTGTCCATACGATTTCCGCAGGGTGTGTACGGTTGTCTCAGTCGGTCGCCGTCATCATCTCGTGCATTCACCACCTTGATCCACCTTCCCCATCTATCACCACGTTAACCCACCACTGTCATCATCATCTCCAGTAGTATCATCATTGCCACGCTAGAATTAACGAACTTCAGTACCACCTCTGCCCCATCCTAATCACTGACGCTCACCCCGTCCAGCATCACTACCGTGGAAGCATCACCACCACCACAGTAGCCATTTTCACCACCACATCATTGTCAATTCCAATCCATGCATGATTCAACATATTGAAATTGAGAAACTGAAGCGACAGAACAGTCAACATCCGATGCGACAATGGTTTGCTGACAGGTATTAATTTAAAAGTCTCCCACCTGCATTATGCCAATTTATGTAACTCTTTATTTGCCACAACATTCAGTGTCACAAATTATATCTGCACATTATAATATTCCCCCAAAAAGAAATTCTACTTGTGTATACTTTGCATGGCATTCGCACAGCTATTATAGCATATATAGAGCAACTGCCAAATGGCAATCAGCCGTGACGTCTGACCTCGAACAAAAGAGCCATTCTCACAAAATAATACTTACCAGTCCACTCGTGGGTTGCCAAACCACACCTATTTAATAAAACTGTACACGCACAACCTTTGTAATTATAGATCGTTTTTAATAGACGTGTAAGTCAGCCGTGGTGTATAAGTATAGGACAGCGCAGAGTGCTTGGCCTTTACAATCAATATTTTGACGAGTAGACCTATATTTCACGCAGAATTGTTTTTGGCTCACGTGATTCGGTATGAGAATATATATTCGATTTTCGTTTGTGAACGCTAGCTCCATGCAGTGATGAATGCGCAACATTATTCACGGTGGCGAAATTACATGGATTTTCTTCCTCGGTGGACTGTTTTGCCGTAGCTTGGGAACTGGGGAATTGGACTAGCAGAAACCACGTGCAATGTACGAAATTCCATGAGCCGTGAATGATGCTGGTAGGGTTTTGTGTGATGGAAAGAAAAGATGAGAAGGTTGGATATTGTACATGGTGCAGGCTTGTTGATACTGCATTGATTTCGCTGAGTCTTGCGTCTCGATGCAGAAATGTTGGCTTAATAATCGACAGGATTTCAAGAGCTAGAGGAGCTTGTGATGGGACGTGGGAGGTGTTGAATATTCCAGTTTGACCAAGGCACATGTAAACATGAAATTTTTAAATCGCCAGAACGTCACTTATTGGGTAAGTCGGCTACCCAAAATAATGCAAGATACATTTTGATTTGCCTAGACATTGGAGAACTGGTCTTCCAAGCGGTGGCAAAAGTTTCAACGGAATCTTGAACTTTGAACCGCAAGAGGCAGTGAATAATGGTTCTTAATACAAAGAAGAAACAGGAGAGTATCCCTCTGGTTACCAGGGACTCGATGGCTACTAGTCACGGTGGCACGGATTCCTCAGCGGACTCCTCCCCTGAACGCCATGCCGCTGGGTCCGCCGACTGCAGACGTCCTGCCCACGAGTCGCCGACTGACCATCACCCGCTCCACCGGCGGGCCTTCACGCAGATTCTCATCTTCCAGAGCCTCATCTCGGTGGCCTTCCTGGCCGTCCGGGAGAACATCGTGCTGTACTGCACCGAGGTGCTGTTCTACCGGGAAGGCGGCGCGCCAAAGATGATCGAAGTGTACGCCGCGCTGGTGCCGTGCCTGCCGGTGTTCGGCGGGCTGCTGGCCGACACTTGCGCAGGCCGATACAGGATGGTCAAAGTTGGAGCCTTCACGACTCTGGCAGGTAGGTTTCCGGTGCTCTATAGTGTAAGAGATGTCACAAAGTACGCACTTTGTCTTGTTCATATAACGGCAAGATCTAAAAGTATGTCTTGTAAAAATCTTCCAAAACACTTGCACCTGCACCCTCATTTTAATATTAGCAAGCAAGGCCCACGTGCGCGACGATGCGTATCCACGGCATCAAACCAATACATGTAAATGGTCCTAACCCTGCCAAATCCAACAAATAAGATTATGTGATTAACACTAAACCTCAAGAGTTAGGAGTTCATGTACGGTACCTACTCTATGGCTCATCATACCCAGAGCAGGGGGCGGATCCAGGAGTTTTTGCTGGGGGTTGGGAAATTGTCGCTCGTGCAAGAAGGAGGAGGTTGCCACATGTAGCTAGCTGTGGCCAATGGTGAAGCCATGCTTTCTTTATCCTTGACAGTACATGCAAAATAAAACTGCTCATGTGGGGTTATTCCAACCTTTGGACGTAGACCCCTAAAAAATGGCAATGTTGAGGGGAGTGAGCCCCCCCCCCACCTGCGCCTGCCAGAGATGGATGGTGAACTCCGAGGGCTTCACCATGAGGTAGTGAAAGAGCTTGTTGAGGGTGATGGGGTTTATTGCAGTTGTACTTCATCTTCCAAGTTCCCACTCCTGTTTCTTTCAGGCTTGCTCCTTCTCACCTTGGACGTCATCCCCTTGGAGAACTGGTTTGCCCGCTCCATCTCCATCGAGGCCAAGCGGGGCATCTTCATCATCGGATTCACGCTTATGTTCTTGGGCTTTGCCAGCTACGGGGCCAACGTTGGGCCCTTCGCCGCCCGCCAGGTGGAGCAGGCCGGAGAGAAAGCGGTCCGGACGCTGTTCCATTGGTGAGATCCTGTGAGCCGTAAACTTGGACACGAAAGGCTCATAAATACGGGCCTTTGTCTGGCACAAGGCCCTCTCGATTTAACAGAAAAGTGCAGGCCTTCCCAAAAAGCCTTTTGCAAGTTAAATTTGAAGAAAATCTGGAATACAGAGAATGAGTTATCTGATTGCACATACACATAACATTTTGAATTCCCCCGACTGAGTGTTGCCATACCTCGTGATTTGGACCATCTCTGGAATGGGATGGTTCCTTTGTGCCCTTTCATCCGTTGAGAACAGTGTATAGATTCAAGGTGTCTCTTATATAACCGAGGAAAAGCTTGCTCCGAATAACGAAGTATCGCAACAGTGTCTATCTTCAGTACGGCGAATTCAATATGTTCGCGTGAGATCTCAGCATCGTTCAGCTGATGGGTGGAAACAGGCAGAATAAAACGGACTGGAGAATCTTTAGGCCAACTGGGACAAAATTCTGATCGGGAGAGGGCATGCTCGTTGTAATGGCACCATAAATCAAAGTGGCGGCCCGTTGTTTGAAACTAGCGCCGTTTTCTAATACTCAACTTCGTCTCCGTCTCAGGCTTCGTCCCCGAAACCAATTCCGATTGTGGGCCTGAAGCGTTTAAATTATATTGGATTACTGTAATCTTTGGCTCTCTTGCATTTTTTATGCTTTGTGGCACTATTACACTAATTACTGCGCTTACAGCTTAAGTCAGATAGTAAAAAAAAACAGTTGAAGCCTAAGACGGAGCCGAAGTTGAGTATTGGAAAACGGCCCTGAAGAGTGTCCTCCAGTACGCGTACGGAGTCCGAGGTCCTTGCTTTGAAAAGCAGAGACGTTTTGACTCCACTGCTTGCAGAAGGTCCATTCAACATCTTGGCTTTATCCAGTCCACGCTAAAGCTTCTTAAATCCTGCAACGGTCCTTATTTTTTTCAGGTTTTACTGGTCGGCTTCCTTTGGCCTGGCTATAGCTTTACCGATAGCCGATTACGTGGACAGAGTGGTCAATTTCGGCGCCGGGTTTGGTATTCTTTCCACTCTGCTGATTATTGGAATCGTGGTTCTCATGTGTCTGGGGAGCGACTACGTCGAAGTCCAGCCACAAAGTAAGTTGTTAAATAAATTGAAGTCGAAGTGAGAACTTACAATAGTAGCCTTAAAAGGATATATTCGGCTTAAGGTAGCAATCTATTGAACAAATGAGTTTCTGAATTTAAAGATGTGCGTTTTATTGCATTTGTTTCATTTATCGGGATGTAAATGTACTTTACACTTTACAATGACGTGAAATAATCAAGATGGGAGAGAAAATTAACACTGAAAAAGAACTGGACAATAATCCCTCAGGATCATCGAAAAAATGGGGCTCTCCAACTGACAAGATAGTGAACGCCGACAAACAATATAATAAATACTAATAAACAAATACATAGAATATACAATAGAATGTATAAATAAATACATAAATTAATAGCAATACTATAAAGTACTGAAAATTCAACAAGCCATTAATTATCAAAATTTGGGTAGGCCTATAATAAAAAGGAACAAAATGCAGAAACTGATAAAATATTAATGTACTCTTTGAAAATAACATACACTGTTTAACAAAGCATCGGGGATTTATTGCCTCTGTTTTTACAAACGATTGCATCGATTAAACAAAAAACTGAAAGGGCTGATAAATACTGTTGACCTTGTGGTGCACAGGTAGGTGAGGGTTTATCGTTGATGAATCTGGCAATATAAACTGGTCACCATCATATTTTTCAGAAGCACGCGTTCTGTCGCAAAATCCGTTCCGATTCAGACTTATACGTGTACTATTATAGTCATCAATTCGTTAGAAAATTCCATAGGGCCATATGTTAAGCATGAAAGCATAAAGTTACTTTAAGTTAATTTTCAAACATCTGTTAATATTGCCGTGACAAAAACAGATCATACTTTTGCCAAATTGGCCGTATTTTTGTAAAAGTATTTCATCAGAGGCTGTATTAAAGAAGACTTTTTTTATATTTGCATATATATTACCCTTAGAAATAGGTTTGCAAAATTTGAAATAGCCATTTATCAGTTATAAAGCACATCGTTCTTGTACTGTGCATGTGTGTCAAGTTGGTATCTAAAAGTAACAATAAATCTTTCCACTACTTTTTTTGAATGGACAAAAAGCAAGGTATTGTATGAACAAACGACATGCACGTTCAAAAATTTTAACTTTTACAGGAGACGCTCTGATTAGGGTCCTAAAGATCATCTGGCAGGGTATCAGGAACCGCGTGTCGGCCCGTTACGATGACCAAGAAAGCGACAGTAAACAGGAGAGGCCAGACGGTACGCTTGACTACGCCAAGCACGAATACGGGGGAAGCTACCGTCGTCTGAATGTAGATGAAGTCAAGCACTTGCTGAAGACTCTACCTGCGTTCCACACTGTCACCATCTACGCGATAGTCTACTATTTTGTAAGCCTTCGAGATTTGTCAACGTTTCTTTTCAAATCGAGGCTCCCTCTCAAGTTTTTCAATTCTTGGTGCGCAAGTCGCCCTTTTATCAAAACTTTCCCTTGATCTTTTATCGGATCTCAAGGTTTTTTTCAGTCATTTCCTCAGCAGAAATTAAATCAGTCATGACGGACTGGTTCTGATCTTGTTTTGAATCCAATGATATTTTTCTCTATTTATCCCTCAGATTAGAAGCAATTACTATGAACAGTTCAAAAGGCTCAATCCGTACATCGGCGAAGTCGGGGAATCGGTCCATATTCCCAACGTGACCTTTGACCTCTATTCCACCGGTGTGGTGCTGCTGTTCACCCCTATATTGTGCTATTTGTACCCTTGGCTGGAGAAAAGGGGTTTCAGAGTGACACCTCTGCGTAGAATAGGTAAGTACAGTTCAAGTTGGTGTGTTTTGTTGAGATTGATCAGCACATCTGATATGAATTGAGTGACATTTTGTCAAGGTCTGAGCATTGAATTAATCTACAACCTTGGTAAAAAATGTTGGGACACACGTCAAAAGCCACACCCTACCCAGGTCCCCACTCCCTCTCCGTCAATGTTGTCATCTCGTGCTGGACCACAGACCGCACATTGAGATTTAACATTAAGATGGGGCGCGGGGGCCGGGGGCCAATCCAGATTTAGCCAGGAATACTGTAGTCTGGTAGCCGAAACTAACAAATCTGGTGATTCTTGGGTCTAAAAGTGGACAATAACATCAGTGCCCAGAGCAGTGCACCGTTTATTATTCAAGGCTTTTGCCCAAATATATTTTGAGATCGTCCCTGAAAGTTTTACAACATATCCTCGGTCTGATGTGGCGGCTCTCTGATCAAGGAATGACTTATCTAAAGTCGTCATGCACCGAATCTTCAGGTAAAACGAGATTGTTTCTAGAGTTAATTTCTGCAGTGCCGTCTTTGTTTCCAAGGTGGCGCGGTCAGTGCCTTGCAAAGTATTAATCTTCACCATTGAAAAAGCCTCTTGGTTTACTATATTTAGACTTCGTTCGTGGTAACATTTCGTTTGTTTGGCAATCTCCCCCAGGCGTGGGCGTGTTCTTCGCCGCCACGTCTGTTCTCTCTGCCAGCCTGGTGGAATTCCACCGTAAGGCAGTCATGG
Source organism: Acanthaster planci (assembly GCF_001949145.1). The sequence goes on along the minus strand of NW_019091477.1, from coordinate 264,389 downwards.
ACGCAGGCGGCTCCTTCCCGATTCCCATCGGCAACGTGACATATGAGGCCGCCCCGCTGAGCTGCTTCTCGCTGGTGCCCCAGTACACGTTCGGTGGGTTGGGCGAGGCGTTCGTCCGCGTGGCAGGTGCGATGTTTCCCTAGAGTTATGGCGGACCAGGCAACTCGCAGCAGAGCTGTGACTCCAGTTACTGGTTCTTGAGTTCTTGGAGATAAATCCCGAGAAGAGAGCTCGAAAATATCTCCTGAAAACGAGCAGCTCAACAGTTCCCCTAAATCTCTTTTTGTGTGATCAAGCATAACATATTTTAAAAACCAGAAAGTTACCAATTGTTAATATCGGTAATTACTGCGCTATTGTAAGTTTCCATTGGTTAAAATGAGTGACTAACTCTAAGCATCAATGCTTCATTTGTATGCACACCAAATGCATGTTTACCGATACGAGTGATGCCCCTAGAATAAGGAAAGGATACTTGAAAAAAAGGCTTTAAATCACATGGATTACGTTGACAGTGTTCATCTTTGTACGAAAGGTCTATTTCATCTTCCGTTCTTATATCCAGCAAGAAATGAAACCGAGGGATACCCCCCCAACATGTCCAATCACTATACACACTCTAGGCTATTGTTACCTAACACATCCCCCCTAGATGTCTGAAAAGAATTACTCGGATTCCAGTGAAACAATGACCAACACAAAGCGGGGGGGGCCTCTCGCTTCAGGGGGTATCTTGCTCTATGTGTCTGTAGTATTGGGAAGACGAGATTGGAAGCCAAACTGTATGGGAAACTATATATACTGCTTTTTTCAACACCAGGTCTAGAATTCGCCTATCTGGAAGGGCCTGAGCATCTCAAGGGTTTCTCCACTGGGCTGTACATTCTCATGTCAGGGGTCGGGAGCTACATCCTCGCCAGGTTACTTATCCTTCTCATTAATGCGATTTCAAGCGGTAAGTTAAAAATGTCATCAAGTTCTGTCAAGGGGGAAAGAAAGCAGGCAGATACCAACTTGTTGAATGTACGCTCATAAACAAGCCTGTTAAACTGTTTTCAAGCAGATTTTTGTGTATTATTTTTCTCAGTTCCCGAATTCAGGACTACAGTTTAGAAGCTATCCGAAAATCGATCATTAGCCATGTCTGTGTTTCTTTTCTACGCCGATAATTACGCACAAACAAAGTTGCAGCAGGCTCTAGTCAGTGACTTACAGAGATACAGGTTCTTTTATTTTTCAGTCGTGTGGATCCAAGGCTGCATCCCAATCTCTTGTCTAGAGCTAGGTCTAGGTCTTCACTCCATTGGAAATGTGTGGAGATGCGTAGACAGTAGACCGAGCCGTAGCTCTGGAAGCCCAATGAACCTTTTTCGAGTTAAATTTGAATAAAATCTGGTACCCTGAGTTATATGATTACACATAAATATAACAATTCGAATTCCTCAGGCTGAAGATACTGTTGCAATACCTAGTGATTCAGGCAAGCTTTTGCAGAGCGACCACTATCTCTGGAATGGACTGGTACCTTTGTGTCGTTGTTATCCATTGAAAACAGGGTATTGATGCAAGGCGTCTCTTATATGCAACTAAGCAAAAGCTTACCCCGAATCACGAGGTATAGCAACGGTGTCTTTAGTATGGAGAATTCAAACTGCTAGGTTCAAGTGAATTTAGAGAATTCAGTGTATTTTATTCAAATTTAACTCGCAGAAGACTTATTAAATCGGACACAGACCGAGCTTCAATTTAAGGTCTTCACTGATCGTGTGTGGCACTCCCACTTCAATCCATCCAAGAGAAAGACGCCCTCTCGTCTTATGATTCACGGTCTCTTTATTTCCCCACTTCGACGTGTACAGCAAGTCCGTGGTACGCCACTGAGATCAATGACGGCCACATGCAATATTTCTTCCTCGTCCTCGTCGGCGTTCTCCTGTTCGATCTCCTATACCTGGGTCTCATCTCCCGTAAGTTCGAGTACGCCCACTGGCGGGAGCGTGCAGCCCAGGAGGGGGCGGTCCCGGATGTCGTGCCTGAGAACGATCCCGTCACCTCCGGGTACTCCAGGGTAGCCGACACATCTGCCAGCGATGCGGAAGGGTCGTCAACGCGCGGCGGCGGCGACTCAGGGAGCTAGTTGCGTTAACCGTAAGATGGGGACGCTTATTTGGATGATTGTGTGGGCGGAAGGTTTTTGGTTTGTATTGGAGGTCAGTTAGAGGGAATTTCAGCTTTCAAGCTTTGAATCGGTACCCTTTCTCTATTAGTTGGCCCCTTTTAAAGTTTGTCTTAATTTATTCACATATTATTCATAACTTAATTCAGCAGGAAGAATAAACAACAGCAACAGGTAATTAGATAGAACATAAACTCAAAATAAAAAAATACCAAATATTCTTAAAGAGGACCAAAATATTTTTTAAAGGATTCAAATACTAGAGAAAACCCTAACATCAGAATAAGCCGTGCTCCTGCGGGATTGTTAAAACTAACTTTGTCAAATAACTCTCCCTTTGCATGCATCGCAAACTTTTCATTGCCCAAAATTATTTCGATAAAAACATAAACAGATTCGGATGGCTCTCTCGCACCACGACAAGTAGTTCCAAGTGGACGCTGTTACCAGCAGAATTTCAGAGCTGTGAGAAACGTTACTGCAGTATCTCTCCAGAATCAGGTGCTCTGACGAGGGCATCGGGGTAATATGAAACAGTTGAGGCTTCTAAGACGGGAGCTCCCTCAAAGTTCAACCGTTTTCCCTCAAAGGATTAATGCCCAAACAGTGGCGATAGTCCCTGCCCAATGATTTCCTGACGACCCTTGATAAAGAATCTTAGGTCAGGCATCGCCCACGGATATAAATAGACATGACGCAAGGGTCAGCGGGCACAAGTTGAAAGCCCGGATGTTTTCGATTTCATTCCCTTACGTGGTGGGTTCCAGTTTAGCTGAGTGTTCCCTATAGTAATGAGGCGCACTTGAAAAATCTCTGAAAATTCCAAATCATATATACATGAGCATTTTGAAATTCTTTTTAAGTTGACCAATTCTGGCACAGCAACATTGCTTCCACGCACACACCCATCAACAAGTGAGTTGTTTGTAACTTTGTTGTGATAGGCCAATGCATGATTGTTGACGGTTTACGTTCAACAAGCTCACCTTCCCGACCGTGAATAACCGAACATCAACGGTACCATCCGAACATCCAGAATGTATACATGTAGACGGGACGAATTCGGAATATTTCGGCTATTTCCCTCAAAACTGGAGGAATTCCTCTTGTCCTGGTCACGTGACATTGGGTGATACCGGACCCTTGATTCGTTGGGTAGTCAGAATCATGTGGTCTGATATTCAGACTATGGCTCTGTATAAATTCGTAGCTGAACCGAGCACGTTGATGTACATTTGCATGTGTAAGGACTAGCGTGTACAGGGTGTCGATTTGGATTCGAAAAAGGACGCACAATGCAAGCAATCACGTGTAAGTAGGACTTATCGGTGTCATGCATCCGGAAAGACACAGAGGAAAATCATTGATCGCTTATTTTTCCCTTCACTGCTGCGTCCTTATAATATTCTATTAATAGTTATTCCATTAATTCTGTTGATATAGTACATGTGATATCAAACAGGTATAATGTTGACTTCTCAAAAGATATCACCTTAACTCTGTTAAATTTTCCAGCTGTTGTCCAAAGAAGATTGGAGTTACTCTACCTCATGGGTAGCAGATGACACGCGTTTTCACTTGTTACAGCTATGATTGCCAAAGCTAACCTTATTTTAATTTTGCTGATGAATAAAGACACGAGGACATTTGTAAAAGAGTATAATTATTGACTGAGAGTATGCGTTAATCAATTAAGAAAAATTCCCCGTACACGTCCGTACTGGCCTCCTTTGTACTACCGTCAACTCTTAACAATCGGGTGTAGGCCCTTTATTCGGTGCCAAATGTGACATCGGTTCCGGCACCTTCTAGAAAACCTGTCTCGTTTTTAAAGAACCATAGATGCTGGAGTGATGGTATAAAGTTGGTTGTTTATAATAATAATGACAATACGGGAATTCTATAGCGCCATTCCATCTAGATCATGGTGCTAAGGGTAACAACGACCAGTATGATATCAGGACATTTCAATTTAGATTACAAATAAATATGTGTTTAGTTGTTTTTTGAAGGATGAAACGGTTTCCAGAGCTCTGATATGGGCAGGTATTGTATTCCACAATGTGGGACTGGAGATTGTGAAAGCTTTGTAAGTGAAACTGTTTTTTGATCTGGGAACTGACAGCAGGGTGAAATCACAGCTGGAAAGAAGACCAGGTCGACAAGGAACATGTGATGTCAAGCAGTGTTCAAGGTATTGAGGAACTGTGTGGTGAATGCATTTAAAGATGAGCAGAGCTAGCTTGACTTGAATTCTCTGTCGGACAGGAAGCCACGCAGTGAAGTTGGGCAAGTAGTGGAGACACCGGTTCGCACCAGCCAGCAGCGAATAAAATGCAAGTAGTGCAATCAATTTTTAGGCGTTGGAGTCTTGTTGGATGTGTTTCAGCAACGCCAAATAACAGAACTAAAATAATCAAGCCACGAGAGTACAAGGGCTCGGATGACGTGAAGACAGGAATCAAAGACAAGGTATCGGCGAATTCGTGACATGTTCCGAAGGTGGAAGTTAACTGATCGAGGCATTGTAGTAACGTGTGTAGACATGGACTTGTGTTCTTCAAAGTGGACCCCGAGATTGCTTGCCGACTGTGACGGTGAGATGATGGAACTCCCAACTTGCATAGTGATAAGAGGAAAATTGCGAGGTGAATGGGCCGATGCTGCAACGAGAAATTCTGTTTTTGCTCCATTCAGTTTGAGCATGTTGTCAGTCAACCATGTCTTCAAGTTCCAGATGCCGGAAGACGACCTGGAAAGCGCAGCTGATATCGAGTCTGGGTCCTTAGAGTTGAAAGTGCAATATAATTTTATGTCCGCCGAACTCATTCATAAAAGTTATTCACTCAATTAGATATTCTATATGAGGGAGTCCTGAGTGCCATAAAATTTGGGAATTGAAGAAATACGGCAGCGAACCTCTGGTCTGGCTTCCAATTCTGAGCAATTTGGATGCAATCAGGTCCGAAAGTGGCACTATTTTAGTCGTTTGGCAGAGGGATGCTTTTTCAAAATATCTTCTTTTCTGGGCAGTGAAATGTAGTTCATTTCGGGTGTTGTTTGCTTTGGGTGAAAATCTCTTGAACATTCATTGGTCAACCCACTAAAAGGTTTTACTTTTGATCTGGGACCTGCTGCTGTTAAGCACGCACCTGCTTTGAACTTTGATCTTGCAACTGAACATGAAACCCAAGAGTTCATTTGTTCCTTGCCCAATGAGTCGTGTCGCCTGGATCCTATGCCTACTTGGTTTCTGTCCAACATCAATTCTCTTCTTCCGCAGTTAGGCCTATCACCCGTATAGTTACCACATTTACTGTAAAACATGCACTTATCACCCCGATACTTAGGAAATCCTCGCTGGACATTAAACGAACTCGCCAACTTTCGCCCAGTGTCAAACCTACCTTTTCTTTAGAAAGTTATATTGAGTTTACAGTATCCATATTCTTCTCCCCAGGCTTAGCGAATCCATTGGCCTGACGCAGAATGCTCTCTCTTGGTTTCGCAGCTTTGTTTCTTGTAGTGTGTAATGTCGAGGGCACTATACTCGTGCCCAAAACCACTCTACTATGGAGTACCAGAAGGCTCTGTTCTAGGCCCTTGATATTTATCATCTGCGTCAACCCTATGTGTGACATCATTCGCCGACACGGTCTCAAGTTTCACATTTATGCCGATGACATTCGGTTATTTGTGGCCTATTTGCGGGGGGGTGCACTCCAAAGGAGCCTCCGTTGCTAAGAAAATTTCACCTTCTCTTGGTCCCGCTCGGGGCCCGCAGAGAAAGTGCGAATCTGACTAATTAATTAGGAAGGGCGCCATCGTTCGTTAGTTGGCGAGAGCGCTGCAACAGCTGTGTATTAAATAATAGCTATACACAGTCCAGATGTACCCGCACATTGATATTGTTGAAACGCGAAACGACATCGCACCTCTAAACATTAATCATTTACTTAGATATTGCCACTTATGAGGGGATTGGCACAATTACATTTGGACTCTCCTTTCAGTGCTAGAAAAATGCAATTAAGCACATTAAATTTAATTTGCAACTCTTGCCAGCTTCTGTAGAACACAGATGATGTATTGAATGACATCAGGGATTAAGTGGCGCTTCTGAACAAAAATGATGGCAGGTTTTACAAATATTTGGCTAAAGGTCTTCTGTATACATTGTCATAAGATGAAAGAAATCATCTCTGCTCCCTGCCGCAAAGTCTGGTTCCCAGACCAAAGGTTCCGACGAATGGGGAAAATCAATGGGTTCTGATTGCCGCGACGGTCACGTGACAAAAACGGGAGAAATCCCCCCTTCCGAAATTGGGCGAAAATTTCGTAACTCATTGGAATTGGGGAATTGAAGAAATATGGCACTGAACCTTTTGCCCGGACCCAGGGTTCCAATTCTGAACAATTGGGATGCCGTCGGGTTCGAAAGTGGCACTATTTAGCCGTTTTGCAGAGAGATGCATTTTCAAAATGGCTACTTTTCCGGGTAGTGAAATTTCTGCTTTCGGTGAGAATTTTGCAATAATTCATCAGTAAACCGACTTAAAATTGAAAGGAAGATGAAAGAGAACATGTCGAACATCATTATTTTTTCTGTCCAGCCTGGACACCTGTGAGAGTTGTGAGTACATGTATTTTTGAAATAATTTTGAAATATAAGGTTTTATCATTGGTGTCTATGGGAATTTATTTTTAGGAGTGAACTCACCAGAGTTTTATGTTGAGAGAGAGTACCGCCAACTTCAGACTTAAGAACTAAAATGGCGGTTCAGTATGGCCGCAGTGCAGCGTGCAGCTACTGTGCGCTGATTGTCTACGTGCACTGACGCATAATCCGCCATTTTGGCCCCAACAATAATTTGAGGCGTCCGCGTCCGAATTACTTGACTGCGGCTAGGAATTACACACGAGTCTATGGTAGTGGCCGTAGCCGGTAATACCACTGAGTCATGTGTAACGTCAAGGCGCAGCCAAGTGATTCGGACGCAGCCAGACACTCGCGTCACAATTCTTTAACTGAGGTCGTCGCTGACAGACACCGCCATAACACGCGAATCGCTGTCACGCATCGTGCGCGATAATGGATCCCGTGTGTCTGGTCAGCGCCGCCATTTGACAATGAATTACAATCCAATGCCACACGTAGCGTCTAGCACCTTTACTTTCGTTTACACAAAAGAAACGTCTCTAAAGTGCCGAGATAATGAAACAGACTGTTCAAGTCATAGTTTATTGCACACAGGCTTTGTAAACACAGGTGGACTGTAGAAGGAATGACACAATAATAATATATACGGGTACTTGTATACATATAGTCGGTAATATATAGTTACGTGTTAAGAGAATGACCAAAACGTCCAAAATAAGAAATAATGCCTTGTTATTATAACCATAAACAATTAAAATATTGTATTCAAGATGCAAAAATGCCTAGTTTAATTAATACTATACTCGATGAATATAGACCCCTACAGAGCTGGCCAAACGAACCGAAAAAATACATTATAATATAGTGTCCAATGAAAGATGTCCTGGTGATAAACGTGCCGCTGTGGATCTGGACTAGAACACTGAGCATATAACTGTATGCGGCCGATCCAAAAGACTTTCCCCGCTGCTGATATTAGAGGGTCTTGCGAGTCCCAGCTTGAATGTGCTTGCACAGGGTGTCCCCCTCAAAAATGCTACACGTAAAATACATGCACCGTCCATTTTAAATATAAAATATCCACTGGGGGTACTTCTAAGACACTAGTCTTAGGGAAAATATCCTTGAATTAGTACTTTTTATTTCGTTTGATTTGCTTTGGGCCGCTCCAGAGATACGCCCCACTAAATACAGGCACTCAAAACTGAGTTTGTGCAACTTTTCGGTAAACGGGTTATTCCTCAGCATATCCCAGTGCAAAGTGCTGTTAACATCTCCTTTGAAATCAAACCGTAAAGGCTAAACATGCGTTTAGCTCTGTCTCAAAATCAGGTGAAGTAATTGGTCGAGAAAGTGGCAGAAAATCAATTTTGAATGCTTATGTTTACCGGGTCCTATCTCTGTAGTGCCGAAACCAATTGAGATGAAACAAAAAGCACCATTAAACCATGCGAGTCATGAATAGCCTCCTGCCAGTTGATATTTCATATTCACAATGGGCAGTATTCGCTTACACTTTTTTGTGTTTGTTTGTCGGTTTGTTTTGTTGTTTTTTGGGGGGGACGGGGGAGCTTACTTTCGATCACAACGTACTCTTAATCCATGATGATGATTTTTGATATACATGTACACTTCCTGTGTCACTTTTTCCATTTGTCAATGTCGCTTCCTCCATGTGCTCCCCAACTGGGAAAGATATATGTCCGAAGACACAGTGACATGATTATGCGCCGCAACCGATGGTCAATTTGTACCAATGACGTAGTGCTGTGTTTCCCACAGTGCATGGTGGGACAGAAATAGGGATGTCTTATACTACGAGTTGGAGAAACAGCGCATGCGCGAGTTACATTCGATCACAAGAAAGTGGATGGTGCAAGTAATTTTCCAGAACATTTGAAATGATGAGTACACAAAACAATTGCCTTTTGGAAACGGAGATAATCATGCCCGTTATGCTTGTGACACATAGTGCATTGCGGTAAACACTTATAATGTCATCAGGACACAGGGCTATTGCCTATGCAAGAAAATTCGAGATTATTGGCCACGCTTTTGCTCGAATAAGACGACATCTATTCAGGTACACATTGGTATAATTTGTACATAGTTATCAGTGCTGTGGTTGAGATCACAAGACCAGCACACGACGCGACCAACACAAGACCTCCAGTCTGAATTCAAGTCATGAGCTATTCAAATGAACAGCAAAAAAAGAATTCCTTTGTCATTGTTCACACTGTTACTGGCGCGTGGTCTTGTGCGTAGTCTTGTGTATGGTCTTGTGCACGGTCTTGTGTCTGGTCTTGTGACTGGTCTTGTGACTTATCTTTCGCGTGGTCTTGGGTCTGGTCTTATGACTTGTCTTGTGTCTGGTCTTGTGACTGGTCTTGTGACTTATCTTGTGCGTGGTCTTGGGTCTGATCTTATGACTGGTCTTGTGTCTGGTCTTATATCTGGTCTTGTGCATGGTCTTGTGAATGGTCTTGTGCGTGATCTTGTGAACGACCTTGTGTCTGGTCTTGTGATCTTGTGTCTGGTCTTGTGCATGGTCTTGTGTCTGGTCTTGTGCATGGTCTTGTGATGGTCTCAACTACAACACTGATAATTATAGAAATATGAAAAAAAGAGCCATATCAGTGCCGATAGGAAAAAGCACAATGCCCTATTGAATAAAGAAACGAGTAAAGGAACTTTGCAAAATCATTCTAAAGAAATAACTATTTAAACAAAAATATTTTCTAGAACGAAAAGAAGAGTTTTTTTGGTATCTTTCAAACAATAAATGGGAAATTTGGAGGCATAAACGGTACAGTGCTAATCTCACCGACTAGACAGAGGTAAAACACGCTTTAAAAACTGCAGACTCTGCCAAACGCAGCTGCTGTGATTAATTATCTACAAATTGCATATTAATATCAGAAAGCATAAAACCGAAAACACGGCTGCGTGATAGCAAGCCCAGCACCGGTACCAGCACATGTTTGGTTGGAATTAAAAAAAAAAAAAAAACCAAAACCAAACAAAAAAAAGCACGCTCGGTATCAAGAAGTCAACGGTCCATTGCACAGTCGCGAAAATGTGTCATTAAACAGTGTCTGCATTCGATATTCATTAATTTTCAAGTCGAATTAAAGCAATATTCTCGAGTTCACGGCAGAAAAACAAACTGAAAATGAACGGTAGGGTTTGGGGCTTTTATCAAGGGCATGCCCGCTGTTACATTTAGTCTATTAGACCGGTGCCAAACTTTCAACCAAGTATACATGGTAAGCCATTTACACGTATAAGTATTTAAAATGGCACAGCAGATTTTCCAATGGAAAATCAATAATTTTACCGACTTCAATCCAAGGATTCAGACTGCAAGCCTTGGAATGTCTCGCCCAACGACCAAGTAAAACAACACGTACGGTTTAGTTCTCATTCCCTATCGATATCAGCTCTCCAGATTTTTATAAATCAGCATTTTTGGTGGTACAAAACTGCACAGTTCAGACTATCCAGTGGGGCTACCTTCGGTTAATACGGGCGATTTAAAATAGTGCGCCTCCAAGAGTGTTCAACGCGTTGGCCAATCACAATGCGCGAACTCGGTCGACCCAATTCGCGTTCGGAAAGGGTTGGTTGGCCAACGCGTGGCAGACTCTTGGGGGTGCACTATTGTGAATCGCCCGTATTGTTCGGATCTGCCAAAGATCGCTGCAAAGATGTGTCGGTGCCTCGGTGTGGCTCTTTAACCTCATATCTGGTTTTTCTTTATGAGATTACACACCGGCAGTTTTTTTATGTTTTTACGATTCAGGGCGAACAACGAATATGCAAAGAGATGAAATTTGAACATGTGAGTTAGATTTGGTGCTCGAACAACTCAGCTTTTCATTCCGCTTGTATTAAGCTAAGGTAACCCGCTCGCGAAGGTTATTTAAGTTCCAAATTCGATGGTTACGGCTAGGTTCAGTTCCGGCCCTATTCAGTCTTCTTTATTCACACTTAAATGAACCTTTCTTTGTGACGTACTTTCCAGATATGTTAAAATAGCTGAAAATAAATAGATTGCTTCTTTTGCACGTCCGAGTCAACGCTTTTCGGCGGCACTGTCATCTAGGCTTGTCGGGAGATGGTTCACGGATGGTCCGTCGTCGGCGGCTGGCCCATCGTTTCGTTCGCAGGCTCCGGATTCTACCCCGGTAGACGCCGAATTTGGAAGCGATTTTCCGAGACAGAAGCGTGAGCTCCATGGAGCTGAGACTCATGCACATCGAGGTGAAGCACAGCCCGAAGAAGGAGTAAAGGAAAGAGAATAGCAGTCCCACATGGATGTTCTGAGGGAGGAAGACTAGGTCGCCGAAGCCTATGGTGCTGAGAGAGATGAAGCAGTAATAGAAACCGTCGATGAAGCTCCAACCCTGCATGGCGGAGAAGCAACCAGCACCGATGAAGAGATAAATGAGGAGCAGGAGCAGCGCTAGCCAGACCGGGATGCTCAGCATGGCGATGTCCGCCTCCGACACTCGCATGAACTCGCGACCGGCCGTCGAGGGACGCCCGGCCCCGAGCCGCAGCTTCCGCAGCTTCTCCAAGTTCTTTTCCTCTTCAGAGTCCATGACGTCATCTTCACTGACGGCGTCGTTTCCGCTTGGGTTCTCGTTCTCGTCCGAGCTGTCGGGGAATTCGTGTCGGACGAAGTCCAGGCGTCGCTTTGGGGAACACTCAGTGGAGTTGGAGGTCGACGAGGCGACTCCAGAGTCGGTCGCGGCCTTGTCCCTGTCAGTGTCTGTCTCCTCGTCTGTGGGTGCAGGGTGAATGGCGTCGTCGTCGTCGTCACCTTCGTGAGAGCGTACCGAGTGTCGATTTGGCAAGCGTCCGTTCGGTTTAGGTTTCGTCTGAAAACTGACGATAGGAAGTGAAGTCCGTCGGTTACGAGTCCCCTTGACAGCCGGTTGGTAACCTGACGACTCGGGGTCTCTTTGGTAACTTTGCAATTCTTTGATGCCCTTCAAAGATGAGTATTTCTTTGTGGGCCCTTTCTGGAGTTCCCTGGCACACTGTTCGTCGACGATTGAATCGTGGCGAAAGTACGTAGACAAGAACTGTGGAGTTTCGTGCTCAGTTCTCAACAAAGATTCGTAAAGTGGCGACGTTGTCTTTATATCCATAGATAATGAATCGTTCACTAACGTTTCTTTCACTCGGAGGTATTCTGCTTTACTGGCAATGGAAAGCTCAGAATTCCGTCGTTTATCCACGTCAGAGTTTGCATGTTCAGACCACTCATCACTGTTGTCTGTAAATCTGACATTTGGGACATTTTGCATAGATTGTCCGCATTTACTACACGTCCTTAAACCAAAGTCTGTCGCCCGCCGAAGCAGTGACGTATGTAAGACGTCACCTGGTTCATTTTTGCAGATTTCATCACTAACCTCCACAGAATCGGGTTTTTTAGCCATCTGAGCCGTCTGCTCTGTAAGATCGTGCTTGATCGTTCCGTCTTCTTGCTCCTGAGGACACACGATCTCTTTATCCGATGGATAACCGTCCTCTGCGATGTCACCATCCTCTGTAATTTCATCCAGCCTCCAGCGAGGCGACAGTTCCACCCTCTCATCAGCACCGATGGGCCGAACAAACGCCGCCGTGTTTTGGTTGAACGTACTTTCCGTGGCCGATTCTCCTGGAGTTTCCACCTCTACCGTAACGCTGGACACTGGCCCGCGGCCAGTGTCCGTCTCACCGGTGTCCGTGATGCAGGCCTCCTCTCCCGTGCTGGACCCGCCGTAGTCGCTGTTGTCTCGGGGAGCATGCAGCCCTGCGTCCTTGTAATCTAAGTGGTCCTGGCTGTGACCTTGCCAGCGCGCCTCCGCAGCAACGGCGCCGCCTATGTCCTTGGTTTCCACAAGACAACCCTCCTCGTCCAGTGCTGACATGGCAATGTTGATGTGCACCTCGGGGATGTTCCAACCACCAAAGGTATCCTCCTTCCGAGGAGCATCTTCCTCATCCTCACGGGCGCCATTCCCTCCCCCTTCAGCCTGATCATCTGTTTTTCTGTCTGTCCCTCCCTCTAAACTTTTCTTTGACGTTGCTTCGCCCTTCTGTCTACTCTCGTGGTAGCGACCGCACAGCTTGTATCTAAACTTCCTGAATTTGATGATCGCGACCTTGGTCCAACGAGCGAATTTATTTCCTGAAAGTTGAACCACAGAATGACAGATAAGTGAAAGTTTCTGCGAACGGAGACAATAGATTCCTTGAAACATGTAGCTGATCGGTTGGTTAGTTGGTTGGTTAATTGTTCAGTCGGTTGGTTGGTTGGTTAGTTGGGCTTGATTTTTACTTAGTTGGGTTGGGTTTAGTTGGATTGGGTTTGGTTTGATTGGGGTGGGTTGGGTTGGGTTCGGGTTGGGGTTCGGGTTGGGGCTCGGTTCGGTTTGTTTCAACGGATCCCTGTCAAAGGTTGGTCGGAAAAATTGACAAACAATAAGTTACATCAGTAGTTGCCTCACTTTGTTTTCAGACGCCGCAGCGATTTAGGTATGTGGGGTTCACTGACCTGAGAATCAAATCCTTCATTCTTTGCAACAATACGGCAAGTAGGGATATTAAAGGTTTTTAGGGATTTTGTGACATTTGTCTGGATATCAGTTTAATTGACAAGATATTTACTTCCATTATCCAATAAAATTATACTGCACCTCTCAAGGTTAATGACGTAAGTAATGGTTCCGTTCGCCATTACTTGAATAAATTGCCACAAAGTAGTTTGACATGTCGCTCTCTACCCTTTGACATCAGTCACCATGTGATTGCCATTGTTGTCATTGTCTGTTTCTAGTGTCACATCAATCCAATGACGTGGTTTGGGGTTTTGGCTGTTGTTTCTTTGTTGTCGTTGTGCTTTACAGAACTTGTTCTTTGACGGGCCTTGGCTTACGGCGAATGCATCAACGTCGCCTTACAGTCATTTTCCAATTTGTATTGATGTTTCTATCATTTAAATAACAATCCTTGACAACTAACCCAAATCGGTCCATTTAAATTTCATTATTGAAAACACAGCAGGAGAGAAACAAAATCAGTTAAATCCACCGTATATCTGCGACAGAGGTGTTTCAAAACAAAGTGGAAATTTCTTCTAAAAAAGCCCATCACAGAACAAATTATTAGAACAACAAAATTACATAGAACACCATCAGTAGATGTTCTAGATGGTACTTTACCTATGTCTGTTATAAAGAGCAGCATAAGAGGGATTCCCACTACGGCATAAGCGACAGCGTAGAGTCGACCGAACACGGAAAGAGGTGTGACGTTGCCATATCCTGCAAAGGAAGAAATAAGACTGGCTCAAGGACTTGGTGACTGCGTTTTAAATTTTGATTAATTAACCTACAAAACTTCTGTTTCGGTATTCAACCCCAAAATGCGGTGACACAGACTAGATTCAAGCTTCGAGGTTTATAGGGAACTCAATGGGTGGAAAATACCTGTCTTTCTTCCTAAAATTGGCTGCACAGTGAACAACATAGTCTCCGATAATTTCGAAATTAATCATGTGTTTTGTTGCGAAATTGCCGAAGAAAGATCCGCGAAGTAGTAGTCTGTGTCAAAGCACTTTGTGTGTCTAGCTCCGAGCATTGCCATGACTGCCCCTACAGTCATTTTACGTAAAATTTCAATGCCTGTTGTCTGTCTGCATTATTTTCACTTCTGGGTTGGGGAATACACCGGCGTTATAACTGCTATGAAGTCAGTCTCCTGTGTTTGTACCGTTTTCTCTTTCCAACTTGACCACGGCATTGGTTCCGTGTTCAAACCTCATGATTTTATAGCCCCATGCTGCTCAATCAGGGCTCTATTTTCTGCATCAGAGGTCACATACACAGAAGTCTTTGCATGTTGAATACTGAGACCTCCTCGATGGCCCGAGTATTAGTGGCGAGAAATCAGGAGGATGGGGATGGGGGACTGTTGGGGAATGACTTGCTCCGCCGTGGAAACCTGAAAAAGCGGTGGGGGAAGGAGAAGCGCTGACGCCATGACCCACAGTGGGCGGTGTTCAGGTTACAGATGTTCATCTGTAACCTGTCACCTCAGATAAGAACGGCGTATTTCAAAAAGCCTTAAAGCATTGTTCTCCTTTTTCAGTGTTAGGGAATTTTTTGGGTTTGGTGGAAGTCTGACAAATATTTCACAATCCACCTTAATTATTTTTCCTCACCCACGAAAATGTGGGGAATGATTTCAGAGCTCAACCCCCGGTTAAGAAGTGAAGGGGGGCAGGTAATGTATGCCCCATCCCTAGGATTTACGCCCATATTTATCTTACCTATTGTTGATATGATGGTAAAGCTGCAATAATAGGAGTAGATCCACGACCAAATTTGGCCTTCTGAAATTTCCAAGTAGATCTGAGGAATTTTGAACAGTTTACTTTCCCAGTAGAGCAAAGCGTCATAGTGACAGCTTACGTTACTGGAGCAATTGACAAGTTTCTTGGCTATGTTGAGCCGTTCAGTGTTCATATCAGTCCTTTGCTCGCTTTCCTTCTCTGCTTCCAACCACATGAAACAAAAGGCGCCGAAGCACAGGTAAGACTGGATCAGAAGGAACAGACCGAAAGACGAGGAGAGGATGCTCTTGACGCGCCTCCAGAGCGGGTGGCCCGTGGGCCTCCTGGCGGCGAAACCCTTGCGCGGTGCGGCTAGGCTGCCGCTACTTCGCACGGCCGAAGACTGCCGGCTGTACAGCCTCGGCACCGCTCCCTGGGATGCCACGCTGGCCTGCCGGCTGGGCGGCGGGCACTCTAGACTGGCCGTCGGGGAGGGGACGCTGATATGGTCCCCGCTGCGGCGGGACCGGGCGCTCAACGCGCTTGCCGTGGACAACCGCTTCGTACCCGATATGAACCACGGGGGCGGGTCCAGATAATATCCGCCCATGTTGCCTTCGTCTGCTTCCTCAGCTGCACTCCTTGCATTGTGGGTTTGCTGGAAAAACATGGCTAGTTTCTTGAAAAAAAAAACCAGCTCAACACGCTGTTCAATTGTTTTCAATTACAAACCCTGCCATTGTCACTCTAACCTGTGGCGCACTGGTCTTCCATATTTTTTTCCCGTCCGACCTGTCTCTAATTTTCACAATCGTAAATCCACACGGGACAACCAACTGACTTCTTAGTGAAGTTATTCCAGATTCACATGCATCCAAATACTCTGAGTTGTGACCTACATTTTGCGGCCGACTTCAAGGAGCATTGAGCCATCTACATTGAACACACAGAACTCCAAAGAAAGTCCATTCGTTCCATTCGGTTTGGTCTTCTGTGAAGTTATATGAAGAGAGAGACTGCTTGAGAACTAGCCCACGTACAAACTTATCTCCGGAGACTCCGGTGTTCGCTTCATGCCAAAACGCATACTGGGCTTACTCTTAGTTTCTGGCAGGTTATTGCTTGCAAGAGTTTCGTGAGAAAATGTCCCTCCTATCACTTCGCAATAATCACCCTGGCGATGTGACGACAGCGCGTGTCGCGATGACGTTGCGGCGTCCGCGTATCGATAAGACAGTCCAGAAATGTTTGTTTGTCCACCCAGGGGCAATCATTCTACTTTCCCCTGTGAGAGATTGTTGTCGTCACCCATCGGCGAGACAGAGGAGAGAGCAGAGGTCCACAAGTTCTCTCACAGTCACAATATGGGTCGGTGGGGCCCGATCCTACATCCAGGTCATGCACAACGATGTTCAGAATGCTGTATTAAACGAGACGGAACGGTTATAGAATGCTGAATTCATAGTCTCGACTGAAAAACATGACATAATTTCTTAGCTTGAAGACGTATTCAGATTGGTAACTTGAAGTCATTCCGCAGAAACTAGAAATAATCTAGGCCAACGATCGCCGTTGTTTTGTAACTGGTCGTGTTGTCAGGCTTCAATGGCGACATACGGACCTGCGTTGCTCAGCAGTAGCTTTACCGTATCAGTGGCGTTGATCTATGAGTCGGGAAAAAAAGAATAACAGACGCCGATCAATAGAGTTGTTCTTATGATCTCTTCACACACAAATGGAAAACACAAAAGCTCGGAGGCACGAAATTCGATTGGTGTGCGCTGAGCGGATGAGTACATAACACGGAAAGGGTGTGGTGGGGACCAGTGTGCGCGTGGATGGGCAAATAGGGATATCCGAATTATTTGAAAGGTTTTAAGTGGCGCATTTGGGTCACGATGTCACAGGTAAACGCGTTAAGCTCTAGTGCGAACTGAATTTTTCTCCATATTTTACATGAAGGCCTGAAGCATTTTCATCGTTCGCGTAAACATCCGCTGCAACTGGATGTGAAAACATTCAGCGTGCTTATGCAAATTGAAAAGTTTAACTTTTAAAATCGAATCTCATTCCACTTTTTAAACCTCCGATGGTGAGGAAGCTTTGGGGAAAATAAAAGCTATATAGAAAGGACTACTTACAAAAAGGCCTAATACACTGACGACAGAAAGTTATTCCAGCGTGAACTGTATCTTCCAGTAATTGCTATCTTGTCACCCAGATATGAGATGTGCAATGTACATGGAGCAAAATAATGGAGGCAATGGGTACATCTTACATCAATCAGTGGCCTTTGTCATTGCCTTTGAGGCCTAACGATAAAAAAGAATGTAAACCGAGTGGAAAGATTCCGTGCACGAGATACAGTCATGTCTGGGCTAGCGCATGCTCACACGTGCGTGGCCATACTCCCAATGCATCCCTGAAAAACACCTGTTCGAAAACAGGTATGACATTTTTACGCACTGGTCTCACTTTAAATGGACACCAATTACAAGCCTACAAAGAGTTCGTTACATCAGTGGGGGACAAATACAACGGCTGTTCTATCAGCTATCATTTTCAAGCAAGCTTCCGATCGCTTCTTTGTCTATTTCTGTTCACATCGTTATATTAAATATTTATCATAAATCTGATTTCATGCAATTTCATGGATTTTTTCTTTTTCAAAAGTCGTTGTTTTCAAAAATATCATTAAGTCGAAAGTTTGCTTTTCAAGAAAAATTGGAAAAGCCAAATATTAACTCTTCACGCGTGTAGGGGGGAACCTTAATTTGACACAGGATTAAGTCGTGGGATTCCTCCTCCGTCCAACGATAATCAGACTTTAAATTTTTTACTTTGTAAATTGCTTTGATAAGATTTACCATTGATTCACACTGATCAAACACGAAACAGCCGCCAAACACAAACTTTTAGCCAATCAATCGATCGGCCTTACACTCTCTCGCAATTCTTATGAATCATTGAGGGTTTAATGGCGCGACCCGACTCGGCCTCATTGTTGTCGCAGTGTGTAAAAGGATTCAGTCCCTACAGGGAAATGGATACACTTGCTTTCAGTTTGTTTGATTGAAGTCACAGACAAAGTCACGACTGGAGTCAGTCAATAATTCATTGCTTGAGCGGTCACCGACGCTTCTTCTGTGACCAAACAGTGACCATGACAAGCGTCCAGTACTGGACTTCAACCCCCAAAAATCGTGGAAAGCGACACTGCTCGAACACTGACGCAAGAAGGTTGCTGCTAAAGATGTAAACTTGCATTAATTCTGCGTGTCCAATTATTGTTGCATCATTTTGCTGGTCCCATTAAACAACCGAACAAAAAACATCGGTTGAGTAAAAGAGCGTTCTGAAAAAAAAAAGATTCAAAGTTATAGAGTCTAATTTTGTATTTCAAAATTTTCAAGATAAAGAAAAATCTTTACCAATTTGGAAAAATCTTCATATAATCACTTGCGTCTTTAAATTTAACCACAGTACATTTAATGTGATATATATTCTACATTATATCACATTTATTCAATCATTTCAATTAGAAACAAAATAGTTCGCACGATATGAAGCCTCCTCATTCTCATACGTCCTGGAATTACTTGCCTTTCTCTGTTTAGTATATTTTTATAATTACGAAAACATAAACTACAAAAAGTTCACAAAAATATAAATGTTTGCTTTCATGCTTTGTAAAATGACAAGATTACTTAAACACTTCATCTAATTCGGAAAATTGCAAATTTTGAATTTCCTTGTCAATGCACTTTACGTATTACCAGTCACCGTGTCATAATTACATTCCTCATCTAATGTCACTTGTCACATTATCTAATTCCTCCAAAAATGTGTCAAGAGCTTGTATTTACCTATCCTTAGACTCAGGGCACTGGTTCGCCACGCAGAATAACGCAACTATACGCTTCGTCATTTTTCATCCCCCCCCCGGAAAAGGTTTTAAATGTCCAGACACAATGGGTAAAAATCCGTCGCAAATTGAAGTGTTTTATATAAGGGACATACTGTCGAAATTTCAACCCAGGAAAGTGAATTTGGTTTAAATTGGAGTGATTTGAATTTTTTTGCGTGTTGTGTGGGAGTTTTGTACACGAGAACAAAGGAAATTCCCACAAGTATAGCTGTGTAAGGATATGTGTGTGGACATATAGGGGGTACTCCTCTGTCTCATTTCTTGCTGGGTATATTTGACGCATGCGCATTTAAGAATCAATCGTACATTCGTCGCCAATCGTTCAGCTTGTAATAGAGTTAAGAAACATAAACAGTGACTGCATAACGAAAACTTCACTACTTGTACCACACAAAAAGAGAAAATCCCGGCTGATAAATGTAATAATTATTTCCACCCCCTGCTTTTGGGGTGATTTCTTCTTCCTCTTCTCAAAAATCCACTAAAGGGTAGCTACATTCTTTACATATACTCTGTTAGCAAATGATCTAAACAACTGCTGTTTAAGAGGGCACATGAAAAACCTTTTTTTTAATGGTATCCGTTCATGGAGCAAGTTCGAGTGACGACCACAGCCTCAATTCAACTGTAGTTTCACTCGTATACCGCCCGAACGGCGAATGGTTTGGACTATCTTGTCGACCATTCGGAATTAGAGTCATCAATAACCGATTTTATTAACCATCACGAAGGGAACCATTTACATGAAATAGCAAATTTCATACGCTACGAGAATTGCAGCCAGCGGTGAAATGTGAGTAACGCAGATATTTTTACGAAATAGACCAAGGGCCCTTCAAGCGTAACAGAATGGTACGTGCAATTGTCTACTTTTGTCAAACTATAGTTCTCGCCAGTTTAAGTTGTTTAAATTATTTTTAGCAGTGAAAATGACACATTCGTTTTCAATGCGGAGGCGTTCCATGAGTGTATATTTGCTTTTGCAGAATAGGCATAAAAAATTGCCGAAGACAACATGAAAAACAAGCCCACTTGAAAAAAAAGTAATTAAAAACCTTCTTGGTTGCTCGAGACACACATCAAATTAAACCATATTTCTTTTGTTCGATTTGTGAGTTAAGTGGTGAATTTAGAGAAATTTCCAACCACAGACATCGGCCCTACAAAATCGACAATGTGAAAAGTGGTACCTTGCCCTCCATTTCAAAACAGTGGCACTTAGAGGGCCCCGTGATTCTATTTATTTATTTAGTTGTTTCTTTGTTTCCCCGATCAATAAATCATCCAGTGTCAATCGTATATGATTCAATCACTGAATCAATTTTGGCTACTTATCCGTACGATCATGATGCCATGTACACGATTTTTCTATTACTTTGTGAATACTTGCAAGTGTTCGAATTTAAATTCCCAAGCTACCAGATGTCCAGTTCATAAGTGCAATCTGATGCTGATCTGAACCACATTATGCATTTCCATGGTGTCGGCGACCTCAAACAATGCAGCACAAAGGTGAATTCGCGGCAATATCGATCTTGCGGGTTGGTGAATTTGGATTGTCATGTGCCCGCAGTATCAAATCCGAAACTGAGTACACACGAGCACCAGTGCCAACACAATAAACGCGACAGCTTTTGACAACGTTTCGCTGAAATTTAAACATTCCCTTGGAAAAGATGGATTGTTGATGGTATCGGTCAAGGAGACGATAAAACACGATTGAGACATTTATTGTTATTTGTACAAAGAAATTACTTCTCTCTGACTCACAGTTTTCTCAAAATGCGGGATGTGTGTATGAAACGAGACAATCCACAGAAGTTACGTCACAAAAGGCTATACGCCCATCGTCATGCACCAATACGCCCGCATTTTCGAATCCCCGAAATTATCTGAAAGCACAGCGACAGAATTATTAACAGAGCAAAAGCATACCCCATAATGAAATCAAAACATTTGTTGGAAATGTTATAGGAAAAAACTTCATTTTTTTTCCAAACAATGCTTGAGCCCATGGGTTGGTTGAGACACACTAACTACCCCTCCAAAGCAGAAACTTTAGGTTCATTAAGCAGAGTAAATCTACCAAATTTCACAGCAAAACGTAAACAGTTTAATATTGAATCATGCCTTTGGATTATTCGTGTATATCAAGTGGAAAGTCGGGCTTTCGTTTTACCTTTTAGCTAGTGCTAGAAATTGGAATGTTGTTCATTTTGAAAAACAGTTAAATTACTTACGGTTTTTAAGGTAAGGTGATGTGTTTTCGTTTTAATAATGCCACAAGGCCCTACAACCACAAGGCTTGTAAAAAATTACGTGGCCAAAAAAGGTGTTAACTCCAGTTCACGCATCGTTAGTCATCGAATAATAATGAGAGAATACGGCGGGGGAATCGATCCGAATGTGGCGGCGAAGGTGCCATTTTTTTTTACGATTGATTCATTCATGTGCGCGCGCGGCGCAAACGGACATGATCACGGCCGATACAAAACGGTTTAATGCAAGCGTTACGGTCGCATCGCTACCAACAAAATGAACACTGCCAACCAACATGGCTCGTTTCAACTGATGGAGGGGGTGCTTCTGCTCGAGGCGGATATGCTGTATAACGCTCAGTTCAAGATTTCAAGAGGAATGTAAAAAAAAATTATTCAATATTAATAGTGAGGTCAGGTCACCCAGTACAGTACTTGTACAGCGTGATTGCACGTCAGCGGCCTATCCAAATCTTAGGTCAGGGGTGGGCAAAAATAATGCTATTATCCCCAAAACGGCTGTCCATGTTTTTCTCTCACCTGTATAAGAATCCCCAATTGCTCATATCGGGGGTAGTACCTTTTTCTCAAATCCTGGTTCTAATAATTCCTTTAGAACAATGGCCAACAAGTCTCCAGGGTTCAACTTGCCGCCCCGCCCCCCCGGCCCCTCTATGGATACGCCAATAGATATGTACAGCATTGGTTGGCCTTTACTTTTATTCGTAGAACAACTTTTTAAATCACCAAGAATATCTTCTGTTTTAGCACAATGTTCTCAAAAGCCTTCCGTGTGAAAGGATTTAAAGATGAGAGGTTCTGACATGAAGTCTATACTTCAATTTGACATTAGTAGCCAACGTTTTAAATGAGCTCAGTTGGTTTGTAAAGAACTGCTCATGCATGCGTAAACCGGGTATGTACACATCCATTGTATGCACGGAGTAGTGCTTATTTCTTTCGTCTTGTTAATTAATACGTGAGCATCCTTCGAGCCTAACAGGGCAAGCGAAGGCTGGCCCTGACGTAGGTCACCCTTTTGCTGGGGTTGAAGCAGTAACATGTTTTGCTTTTCTTCGGGTAGAGCACAGGCGCGGATTCATAGGGGAGTGCGTGGGGGCTCAGCCCCCCCCCCGCTCTGACACCATAAAAATAAATTCAAAAACTATATTAATATTCGAACAATATGTATGTGTACAAAGGTAAGTGCATCAGTAACAAGGTAGTACACTTCCCTATGCGTCCGTCTGACTGCAGCAATGGGCCTTGGTTGATCCTTGAAAAATTACTGACGATTACATGTACACCCTTCCCACCATGCCCCGTTTTGTAATGTGCATGCAAGAATTCAGTTGCAACACGTTTTTGTCGTCTGAAAGTAAGAATAGGGATTAACGGGCAAAACATAGAGGGATTTTTTTTCTTTTTGGCAAACTAGGTGAGCAGCTGGTGTGCACCTATATATAAGGACCAGTTGTTTTATCATCAAAGACAATTTTAGGGGACGGTTGGACCAGTATTCTAAATTTCAGGGATTTATTTTATAGTGTAATTCGACCACCAGAAGTAGAAGCCATTACTGCGGTGGTGCAACGCTCGGGGACAGGTGGTACGCACGCGTTACATGCCTCTTCGACCAACAGGGTTTCGTGATTTGCCAAATGCACGCGCGCGTCAAGCTAAAGAATGTGCTAGTGCCTTTGTTTCACGGGGTGTGCATAAAGGAGGTTTCCCTGTGGAACAAAAGAACTGCCCTGCAAGATGGCTCCCATGCAAAGCCTCTATTATGGCTTGCAAAAGATCGGTGCTTAAAAAGTTGGCCAAAATTAATGTGTCCTCGAACATGTTCACTTTTACATTGTCCTCTGTCGCCTAATCACATTCCAGTGGGTGGTTTGGGCTTGTTCATCAAATGTTGAGAGCTCGAACGCTAGGGAATATTTCCACCCGAAACTTTTCATGTGAAAGGTAAAGGTTACCGTCGTATTGGACGCATTTAATTATGCAAGTGTACCCTTCCAAAAATAGAGGAAGCAATATGTTCATCTTGAATCAGCATGAGTAAGCAGCAGGTGACGCGTCTGGTAATGCTTGACTGAAGTGCAGCATTCGGCACAAATATTGAAACGTTTGTCTCTCTGGACTGGCATCTCTGATACTGCACTCATTGGTTTCAGCCTTATTGATCAGGACGGTCGCAACGATTATCCGTGAGCGGAGTGCTCTCGGATAGTGTCAACTTACCTTAGGGTGTTCCTCAAGGCTCATGTCTCAGACCTATACTGTTTGCAATTTACTCGAGTAAGTTGTTAGAAATCGTAGAACCATACCTACTGGAATTCCATTCATATGCTGATGACACTCAGATGTATCTAGCATTTAGGCCTCTATCGCCTACGGACCATGCTACAGTTTTAAGTGACATTGAGTGCTTGCGTACATGCGGTCCGTAACTGGATGTTAAAAGATAAATTGATGATTAACGACGCAATGACCGCCTATTTGGTCACTGGTACGAAGCAACAACTATCCAAGAATAATATCGATCATGTGATCGTCGGCAATAATCGTATCACTCCTGTCTTTTGTGTCAAGAATCTTGGCTTTTGGTTCGATGAAAATTTTAAGATGAACGTACGTATGAATAAAACTTGTAATGCTCGTTTTTATCAGATGTACAGCATTCGCAGCATTCGTCAATATCCCACTCGCTGGGACACTCAAGTGTTGTTTCATTCACTTGTTACAAGCCGTATCGTTTATTGTAACAGTCTGTTGCACGGTGTCGCGCAGTGCATGGAATTTCAGAGAGTACAGAATGCCGCAACCAGACTGGAATGTTGTGAATCAAAACGTTGTCAAATTACCCAACTTGTCAAAAATTTTCATTGGCTGCCAGAATATTGCATCTGGTTTAAGATTCCCTTGTTTGTATTTACATGCGTCCGTAAAATGTCACCTACGTGTATTTGTAGTCTCGTTCAATTGCATGTATGCGAGTCCTAATATTCTCTTAGATTATCACGTCAGCCGAAGTTACAGGTCCCATCTTGCAAGACCTCTAATAACATTGGTGTGAGGGCATTTACTGTGGCTGGTCCTCGGCTTTGGTACCAGTTACCCAATCACATTTGATGTCAGGAAACACTATTTGGATTTAAACGCGGAGTTGAAACTTTTTTATTTAAGTAGGCATTTTATACTTACTTGTGTACCTGGTTTATTTTGTTTTTAATGTTTTGAATTTTCCTAATCCGTCCACTTAATTGTAATTGTATATAAGTACTGTCTTATTTTATTTCATAATTATACAGCGTTACAGTTTTTAATTTAATTTATGGTTTTTAAATGGTTTTCAATGTAATGAGTTGTAATGCACATAAGAACATTTTTATGGGTTTTACACAATAGAAATGACATTATTAGCATTAATTTATGGTTTTTATAATTTGATGCGTTCCGACTAATACAGCAGGCCCGTCAGCGACATTGCCATCGACAGACACAGAAGCTACTGTTTCATTGTATTGCATTTTGAAAAAGAAAACGAAACGGCTAGAATATCATATCATACACGGCTTTTCCTTACATCATAAAATCTTCCGAGTTTAATGCGATGATTGCGTCACAGGCGTCTATGTAAACAATAACTATTGCACTCGTGCATTTATAGCACCATAAACACGACCAAAGACGTGTGATCATCTCATTGCAAGTAACTTCTAGCGAATGAGTGTCCCGTTTCATATTATTTATATTTTGATATTCAACTTTCCCACAAATGGATTACCGCCAGTAGAACCTTAGATGTTTCAAAACAAACAAGGTACGAATATAAAATTCCTGGGGCGTAAATTCTGAGGATTATTTATTTCCCAGGCTATTAACCGAGGCTATACATTTAGACGGGGGTATTTGTTCGTGCGATAAAATAAATATTTTCGGCTGACCTGTATTGGGGGAAAATGTGCGCTGTCAGAGCATGTCCACTTTTCACAAAAATTGGTGTCAACATGATTTGGGGGGTCAAAAGACATCAATATTCAACCATCCACGTACATGAACCTGACACGGTTCAATACACTTTCCCTTCAAAATGTTACGCTGACATTTGCCCTTTTAGCAACGCCTGTCCTCGATAGCATTGTGAACTCGGTTGAGTCGGCTAGGCCAGTCTTACTTAAAAAAAAAATACCGTAGAACAGTAGGCGCGCTGAATTCGAACTTGGCTTTTCTTGTCCTCTGTCAATTTTGTCTGTTCTTCTGTGTGTGTGTTTGTTTCTTTGCTTGCATCTCGGTCAGTCAGGCAACCTGTCTTGTTTGGGGGTCAAAACCTTTCTTTCAGAGTCGATAAAGCACAGCGGAAACATTCTCAGACATGTTCCATTCATTCTTCAATGCAAAATTGTTTGCGTCCAAAATAAGGGGGGACAAGTTAATTGGGATTGAAATCCTACTTTCACTTGTTGAGGTGGGTGTAAATTACCAGTAAATATCGTGTGTCTGTCATTCCAAAATGGCGGGAAACAACATTGCTAAGTCAGCACGACGCATGTTGTAGTCGAAGCCACGCCACATACCGGTTATGTTAGTTACTTTACAGACATTTGTCTCAGTTCACACGCCAACGTTTATGTACACGCTGTACCATAATTAATAGCTATGGTAATTATGATGGCAGGTGTACACCCATCCGCCATAGGCCTACGTTTAAACCAACTTACCATACTTACTGGACGCTCACCAGATTCAACCGTTTTCGAGAGACCATTTCATTCGTCGCTGCCAGTCACTTGGTCAGAGCTATATACACCACAGGAAAACCTCTGTCATCGAAAAGAAGAACTCTTGATTCCAACACAGCGACAGTCCGTTTCGATGTCGGCCCATTGTCGGTGTAACTTCCATCGTGCACCACGACGCGCCGTGTGTCGGTGTACATTATGCGCGCAGTGGTTCCGTGCAATATATACCACTACATGTAGTAAGCTTTGCACAAAAAAAAAACAACCTGAAACATGCTGGTAGGTTAGCGCTACGGAGACAGGGGTCTGATCCCGTTGTCAACTATGATTGGTCGGGTTTTTGTTTTCGAGGTTCGGTCATTATTTTTGCATCTTTCCTCGCGTTGACATGACACTTCATGCGGATATTTCATCCACTTCCTCCACCAGCACCATTTCTTAAACCTACACATATTTTTGAGTCCGATACCATTCGACACATAGGCCCTGTAAAGACTGGCCTTGGTGATTCAGTTGAGTTCGCAGAAAGTTGTTTACTTTGGGGGTTTTCATCGGGAGACCGGCGCGACCTCAACTTTGGATGAACTCTGAACTCCGTTCGGGCGAGGGATTCTTACTGGTGTAGCCTTGTTTCAAGTCAATAGTGCAATCACCAATTCAAATCGATGCGTCCCGTACGGTAAGCGGAGATAGTGACCCCCTCCCCGTGCCACTTATGAATGAAACCATAATCGATGTTTTTTGTGGAGATTTCACAACCACTAAATTGAAGTGGAGTCCTCAATTATAGCGTGATCGTCGCCCTGAGCAATTGGTGATGTTTTGGTGGTTGGTGGTGATGCATAATTCCCACACCGTTACTTTGCTGCGAGTCCCGTGCCTTTCTTCAGCAACTTCACACAAATCAGACGACAGCAAAGAGCTTACAAACAACTGAATGAATACAATCCAATTTTAGGACACTTTTACCGTTATTGTGGCGTACATGGCACTGCGTCTCTTTTCGAGACTAGTGGTTCATTTGCATAAAACGAGGCTTTAGAATTATGTACATAATCTCAGGTGTTTGTTGAAATGTTTGCACCGAAGGATTTCGTTCTTTGAGCAAACACGCCGCATACTATCTCGGGAAAGTCTTACCCTAGTCTTGGCTCAAGACAGGACTTGTTAATCTAAAACATGCCACACACGCACGTAACAAAGCCAACAGCAAAGCTACCTGTATAGCGGCTCGTGCAACTAATTACTTGCATCAGGGCGATAAAATTCCTAGTTTGAATCGAGACTAATAAGCCCTTTTCAATGTCGAAACTATGGTCAAAAGCGAATTTGTTTTTATTTTTCGTCTGTTTCGTTTTACTTGGCTGTTGAAGGGTCAGCATATCTCCTTTGTACTCTTGTCCATTTTACTATAGCTTGCTGCCAACCCAGAGCTTGTCTTACCTTCAAAGTATCTACAGCTTTGCCGAAATCTCGAGACAGGCAGTCCAATCTTGAGCGAATTTTCTCTTCTTGATTGTTAACCATGAAATCCAGAGAAACACTTTGTTAGCGACAATCAAGCCGTATATGGACAATGAGCAGCCAGGCTATGTTGATTCGCATGACTTTCTACTCAAACCTTAATTGGACTCGAGTTCCATCAAGTCTTATATTTTCAAAAAGTCCTTTTTTAATACTTGACGGCACTACAGGGCTTTCGTAGTTTAGCGATAGCATATAAACCGCAATGGATTGTGCTGACCGTAATAATCAAGGCTGCAGTGATTCAAAAAGTCTGTGGATACGCAAGCAGGGCCCCTCAACTGGCAGAGTAGCGCCGTGGTAGGTTGGCTTGGAAAACTTAGCGCCCCCCACCCCACCCTCATCCAATGTTTCCCATCGTCTTAAAGTGGAAAAGTCAAGTTTGTCCGATTTCCGGAAAGATAGACGATTCTACCCGATAAGCCAAAGGGTTCAAGCAATACAGTGTTTTTTTAATACAATTATCGTCTCACAATTAACCTTCAAGTTTCAACCGTTCGTACCGTACCAATGCAATTTCAATATGCATGAGCAGAACTCCGATATCATTCCGGGCAGAAAAAATCTCAACTGAGTTTATCAGAAATATTGCTGGTATTTTGTCCCAAACATCCATTTTCTTTTGGCGATTCACTATTGTGTCAGTGAAAGGAAACCAGCCAACGAGAAGTGTGTTTCAGTGTTCGAACGGAATATTGATAGAACGTGCATGGCATCGCTGAACTTGGCATGATTGTAGACTCTGACCATTTTGAACATAAATGAGTGTCTCAACGCAGATCGCTCCCTTGGTTTTATTGCAATTTGGAAACTGTCAATTGAATTCACTTTAACTCCTTTTTTTCATGCCAACATCAATTGTAGTTCTATGACATTTTGTGTTTAACTCACTTCAGTATCGATGGCTTATATCGACCTAGTACTAATTGAACAAGGCATTACGGGTTTTCTACAGAGAGTTGTTTTTAACATGCATACAATAGTCATTCCTTCTCTAATTCATTTCACTCATTATGTGAGTGTTCTCTGTTATTGCTATCGGTTAAAAACTGCATGTCCTGTTGTCCAAATTCCAGTTGCATTTGTTTTCTAGAAGGGTGTGCCAATTTCCAGTTCGCTAATCACGGTACTTGTCAAGGTTTATGACATTTGTCGACGTTTTGGGTGTCAAGGCTGTTTTGCGTATTGACGTGAAAAGTGTTTTACTGCTGTTTCACTTTTCGAGGATTTCTCTGCTTGCGTCGCCCATCCCTGAGATTGCGCTGGAACACGTCCAAACACTGCGCGCATGCTCCGTACTCCTCTGAAATAAATACTGTCGTCGACTCGACGTTTTCCTCATCGCTTAAACCTCCCTCGTGTCCATGGATTCTGGCTGAAGATGCACTTGCGGCTCCCTCTAACCGATAGGTTGAGGTCGTCAAGTTTAAGGCGTCTGCTGTTTCTGTGACTGGAAGCTGCCGCGAGCGATACCAAAGTTCGCAGGACGCGGACCGAAAGCCCAGACCGAAATCTGACGTCACTATGTCTTCACATCTTAAAGACGGCGTCCCCAGGCCTAGCCCGGGGCAGAACTTGTAGCCGGCTTGGGCAGTGAGTCTGTGCACGCACTCCAAAACGCTCTTACGCCAAAGGGTGGAGTCGGCGCCCCCACCACCGACCGGCAGGGCGTCTACTGTGCTCAACGTCTTGTAAGCCGCCTGGAACTCAACCTTGCCCTCAGGTGATACGAGGACTCTGGCGGGATTGCACGGACATTGTGTCGTCGACGTCCCGTGACCTTTTGAGCCACTCACGGGTAAGAGCGTTGCTTCCCTAGGGGTGACCTCTAAATACTCTCTCCCCTCGGCCGCTAGAGGGCGGTAGATCAATTCAGGGAAGATGCAATCTACAATTTCCTTTACGAAGGCGACACCGACGTTGGGTGCAGATCTATACAAGGGCTTGGACTGCCCTGCGAGAGAAGTGAATAAATCTGTTTGTCGCGGGTCTTCAGGATCGATTCGGTCCGTCAGAGAAGTCGGTATGTCGTTCTGAATGGGTTTAGTTGTTGGAGATATTCTGGCTAAGTTGCAACCGTCAGACTGCCGATGAGGTGTTACAAACATCGTGCTTCTCAGGGTTGCCAGGTTCAGAGGACTATTTGCACCGTCTTGAAGACATGTTTGTTGGAAGTTGATCTGCTGAAACTGGAGACTCGTGTCCCGGTCCCTCTGGTGGCCTTCCCGCCCATTTTGGCTTAAATTCAAACAGTAATATTCCTTGGTTTCCTGTTGGAAGTCGTCCCTTTTCACCATATCCACCGGGATTT
The DNA here is from genome assembly GCF_001949145.1 of Acanthaster planci. The sequence continues at coordinate 234,452 of NW_019091477.1, read as the reverse complement.
GTGGGCTCAGCGCAGTTCGCGACGGGTCACTGACTTCACGACCGTCGTGTGAACGGTTGAGCTGGTCAGCCGTGTCCGGCAACTGACCGTTCAGGGCCGTCGTGGGAGCCAGAGCAGTGGGCCCCGGTGCGTACTGGTGTCTGGCCCGGCCTCTGCCGCGACTGCGCCCTCTGCCACGAGCCCGGCCCCGGCCAGCTGTTCCCATTCCGCGGGAGCGCACCAGCCCGGCCTTGAGTAGGTTCATGTGCAGGTGATTGTACATCACCGTCCCCTCCCCGCATTCCCGGATCAGCTGCCTGAATTTCTTCATCCTAAAGACTGAATTGGCAGTTCACAAAAGTTCAGATTTCGATTCTCGAAAGTTTGTTTTCTTTCTTTGAATCCGAATGCTCATTCAAGCTGCTTGCGATTATTCCCTGACGCTCGTGAAGAATTGATTCTTTTTATCAATAAAATCCATGCTAGGAAACTCATGTGGTTCCTTCTTCCTTAGATGCGCGTTTGTGTATGTCTTCTTCGTCGGATATCTGTAACAAAAAATTCCTAAAAATCAAGAAAGTTGCATCACTTATAAAGCTACGCTCTATCGACCCCCATTATATTCTGTTATATATATTATATTTTATTCACCGTCATCAAGTGATCTCAAGCCTGGCTTTTGTGGCGACATTTGTTTGCATAAATAAGTTCAAATATTTTTTGCTCCAATTTGACACAAATCTCGTTTATTTTTTTCAGTTGAAAGCTGTTTGTCTCATACTTCTGCTTGACATCTCTCATAAAAAAATGTGAGCAATTACAAAAAGTTTAAGTAATGAGGGGGAAACCTCAAACATATCGTAACTGACACAAATAATTAAATATGTTTTGAGGTCCCCTGTTGAACACTGCTTCATGAATATTCTATTTATGAGCTGCATTCTTTTAACTGTGTTTGGAAAATATCTGTCGACTGCAAATATCCGTCATACAATGACACTCAGATTCCTGTTACACTCCAATGTCACGTGATCAAATTCTTTCCCACCCAAATATTTTCCTCATCTATAAATAGGCGGCATGTGTAGAAAAAAAAACTCTCCTCTCGTGTACATGAGCACTTACGAAATTCCAATCGATCAAAAAATATAGGATACTGATCAATTTGGAAACTTTAAAAATTACCATCGTCTAAAGTTGCCACTGAGCTATCGGAAATTGTGAAGTTGAATTTTTCTCACAAGTGAAGACGAAAAAATATGAAATTGCTCGATTCAAATTTTCATTGTAAATGTTCGCGCTTGATTAACATGAAGGATGCTCAATCAAGGTACTTTTCCCCGCTTTCTTTTCTGATTGCCAATTTAAAACGTACAGTTCACACTCAAAAACCTCTTACAAGAATAATTTATTATTGTTATGTTATTCCATTTTAGCCAGACAGACAGCTTCAGAAAGAGCGGCATAAAAGGAAAATTGCATCTTGAACTGTTTAATTACAGCATAATTACCTTGGTTATCTCTTGAGTGTCTCTCTATCCTCGGCGAAAGCGGCAGAAATCGCGACAAAAGTTAGAAGGAAAAATTTGGTGTCATCACCACGCAGAGGTGGGTCGCCTCTTGGTGTTACCAAGTCCGCGGTGCTCTCTCTCTCTCCCCCAAGGACCTCTCGGAACACCGGCTCGAGATCCTCCTCGCAAACTTCAGATTCCAGAGCTTCACCGGAAGCCGTCTTCCACCAACCCCTGCGACCAGCGTTTGATGAGCTTTTCTCCTTCATCATCGTCTTATGTATTCATAATTAAATTTTTTCTTCTTCAGATGACGACAGCAAAGTCAGACGACGATGATGTTGATAATGATAATATTAATATTGCAGTGCCGCGCGGGATAGCCAAATAAAGACAAACTGTTTTAAGGGGTTGGTGAGCGAGGTATCCCGACTTGCGCAGCGGGAGGAAAAGACCGGAGGCCATCTGCTGGTCGCGCGCGAGGAATTCCTCCAGCATCTTTGCTCCTTGTTATGAAAAGGATCGCCTAGGCTGCTGATAATTTGTTAGTTTCGTGGAAAAGCGGTATCCACTCTGAATTGAAAATGCGTGTAAATAGTTTTAGAAATTAAACAAAAACATTAATATATTGATAGTCATGCACAAACACCACTTTCAATCTCTAAAAACCATTAACAATTTCTATTAATGCTTCACAATAAGCTCTAAAATTTTTATCCAATATTCCCGCTATGAAGAGATCAGAATCTTGGAGTTTATTTGCTTTCACGGAGAGCTTTATTCCAACATACTTTCTAGTTGAATCGATTTCAACGCGTCAAGTTAAAATTCTTACTGGGTCATGCTCGCCACCCACAGAAAAGGAATTGTGCAATTCATTTTCAAAATTGTAACAATTTTGACGATTGTGTGGTTCTTTTTCTTAAAACTCATTATCTGGTTGTTATCCAAAAATGAGACTGTTCTTCTCATGCTTGCGTATATGCTGTTATTTTTATTGTTATGTTTTTCAGGCCGACATAAAGCAATCCGACAGTCGTTTCATGGCACTTGGCAAGACAAAAATGATTGACCTGAAATCGTCAAATCTCTATACCCGAGACACAACAGACAGCTAAGGTGGCCGTCGGATAGCCCAAAGATCACCGACTGACCTAATCAAAATAGGCCTACCATTGGGGCGGGCAATGCCGTTTGAGGGTGGATAGCTGAAACAAACCCCAAACGACTGGAATTTCAGCTTGAACCAATTTTAAGAAACATTTCCTCGACTGTATTCGACTGCCATTTTCTTTCCCTGACTGCAAAAACTGCAACATGTTATGGCTCCACGCATTTTATTTATTTTAAATAGAAAGGGAAGAAGGTGTTATTTCAAAAATCAACTTAAAAGGTCATTACAGCATAAATGTAGTTTTTTATGATACTCTTAAGTCTTACTCTGAGCATGACAGAAATAGTGTAATGAAACAGACTACATTGATCCTACTTTTATTTGTTAAACTAGTTTTTCGGGGGCCAACATATTTTAATTTCAACAAATGTTCAATATTTCAATGAGGACCTTTTAGCCTGTGCAATATTTCAGAAAGGACCTTCCAGCACTAACTAGACGTTATGATTGTGCTGTAATTGTGGAACGAGAAAGGTTTTCATAAATATCAAAATATGCCTGCTTTGATCACACCAATGCGACTGCCTGTCCCCATCTACTCAGTATTTCTGGGGTAATCGTCACTTTTACCGGTTTGCAACTTGAAGACACAAACTCGCATTATTTTTGGAACTGTTCACGAGCTCATCAGTTGTTCAGACAAGTGTTGCACAGAGAGAGTTAGAAGAGAAACGGGGGTGTGTACATGTAAGTTCCTCAGTCTTTCTTATTTTTATTAACTGCTGTTTTCATTTTTCTTGTAGTGTGTTTTCTGTTTTGTCTACAGTATTATTCCAACGATCAACTGTTCCTGATGTGGTCAACAGGTGTCGCCCTTCATTGGCAACGCTCGAGCGCGCGCGATCGGGCAACGTAAACTGAGCTGGATTTTTTCCTAGAAAGCTAGGGAGTCCATACCTATAGGTGGCGCAATGCAAAACCACTTCCGCAATCTCTCTCAGAAAAGTTCATGTGCGGCCAACATAGCTGGAATTTTTAATGGTACTGTACTACTGCGGTATTCGTGGTGATATACACTCCAAGTCACTGGGGCAGGGACGGCTTTTCTTACGAGGGAGACCGTCTGGACTCTAACCCCGGCCTGCATCGTCGTTGAACCGGTGAAATAATCTTACAAACTTCAGGGGCGCCTCGCGCCGTAGTTCACTCGAACTTCACCGAAACTAAAGAGTTTTACTAGCCGGGCGACGCTCAACTCGGAGCGGGTGGGTCTGCCCCCGGCTGGCATCATCAGAGCGACGCGGCACTAACTTGGAACTCGCCAGTATATACGGTGCAGGAAGTCCTTCGGACAGGGGATTGTACCCGGTATTTTAAAGGGAAAATGCCGGGGGAGAAGACCTTTAACATCACCATAGCCGGGCCGGGGCCTTGGGGCTTTCGACTGGCCGGGGGAAAGGATTTTAATACACCACTGTACATTTCAAAGGTGAGGATTAAATGTTATTTTCTCCGAACATAATCATGATAACATGCCTAAGTCTTTGTGTTTCTGTTAAATTAAAAGCCTGTCTGCAAGAATTCCGTATCTGACCATCACAACGTTGGAGCTGGTTAAGTGTTGAAAGTGTTTTTTCTTCACTTTTTCCACACTGATTGTTATGCACACATGTAACATCCTCACTGAGTGACGATCAAGTTGATGGGAACGAATATCTTCCTGATCTTTGTATATATTGAACACCCTTGTTAAGAATTGTTCCATGTGCGGGTATCGCCTATTACCTTGCAGTGGTTTATAAACCACCAGAAAGTGATCAAATGTCCTAAAATGTCAAATTTAGCAGTGAAAACACCAAAGCGCTCCTACTTAGCAAACACTTTATACTGAGAATTTTTCAGACTAGTCTCATATGGTTTGCACAGAGTATCAAGTGAGGCCATGTACAGAACTCTGTCCTAAACATTTTTTTCAAAACGAAAATCTAGACACACCCAAGACCATGTCTGTAACTCGGACGTCCGCACAGCGTTCCAATATCTACGTATAACTTCTCTGTCAGCCCCTGCTTAGCCCTGTAGTAAAACTTCTAGACCTAAAATAACAGGTTGGGGGCAGGGGAGGGGGTCAGTGTGGCTTTCCACACCCCCCCCACCTTCCCAACCTCTGGCCTCTTAAATACAAGCTAGTCATGAAGTGTTTTGGAGTCCAACTTCAAATCCACAGGTCAGGGTAAATTTTTCATATAATGTCGTACCGTGTAGCTTTACCCTCAGAAATCCCTGCATGCCATGAATTGCAAGGTCAAAGATCATGCTGTATATCGGAATGTCTAAAGATGACACTGTCAAAAACACTTTGCCCGTCACAGGTCACTTATCTGTGTGGATAGCGTGAGGCATTGGAATTTTAGTAAAGTCGTCAATTCCATATTCTTCGGCAGTGTAGATTTCTTTGTTGCAGAAGAAGATGTTGGAGTGGTTGTTGACAAATACAAGATTTTGTTGAATTTGGAATTTTTCCTCAGGCTTAGTAGTGTTTTGATGAAAAACAACAGTTCCTGCGCAGCTTTAATCTTTTTTACACTTTATGTATATTTATGAATACACTTAAGTCTAGGGCAATTAAGTGCAGCAGCAAAAGACCCGTTAATTGATGCGTGAATTTATTCTGAAGCTTCTTTTTAATGCGACCAAAAATGCTGTAGTTTTTTCTTATCAGGTCAAGTATCCCAGGCTAAGGACGCCTTAGTCTGGGATGATCACAAGTACATGTATGTAAGTTTGTCTTCAAATTCTTGTCAGAAAAAAAGACCACTTCTGAAGCCCCCAAAAGCCCTTGGCATACCAGACCCATATAGGTTACTGCTTGAGAAGGGCAATAGGTCAGGCAAAATTGAAATCATTACAACAGAGTGGGTCTGCCTCTCTGTCAAATTCCGGTGCCTTGTCATGTAAATTTTTGTTCCTTTCAATTCCCAACATATACAGTTGCAAGTGGTCCACGGATGTATGTACAGTGTACATGTACAGGCTCAGTGACCTTGTGGTGATTTACATGTGAGCCAGATGACATCATAGCTGCAGTATGTAGGTCAAACTGAGCAAACATCAATTATACATTTAAGTGCTCAACCATTCTTAAACCATTCGCTTTGGTATGTTTGAGGTTAATGGGTTTTTTTTTTTGGAGGAGATATGCCTCATTGGGCTCTTTCTGGTTCATTTGTAACCTGTCCACGCCTATATCAATGTCAGTAAAATTACACAACTTTTACTAGGGTTCCTTAGGGCTTCCAGAATTTTTTCAACATGAATAGTCACTTGTTGTTGTTTTTTTAATTCCACGACAGACATGTTGTCTGCCCTCTTCAAGAAAAGTGGCCCAGATGCTGTGTTGGACCCTTTGCTCAGACAGAGTTTTGCAACACAGCATTTCAAGTGCTGCTCAAGTGCAGACCAATGTATTGACAAGTTCATTTACATCTCAACTGATGTTGGATTAGCATAATTTCATGAATTCAAAGAGCACCAGCCTACTATTTTCCCCGACATCACAGTCATGCCCTTGCCGCTGATAGCAATGTACGTGCATACATGTACACGTACATATAGTATATGAAGAATTCTTCACTCCTACACCACTGTTTCAAAGCCTATACTGCTGCACCTTGAAACTACCATGTGACCTTGGACCATTTTTTCTTCTATAAGTGCTGACCTCTTCGCTGAATATTGATTTGTCTGTTGAATTGTTTTGGTTTGTACACTTGTTGCAATACTGTAGTGCACTTGTGCCCAACACATGTACGTGTATGGTTTTGTTGGCCTTGCTAAAATTGGATTTTCCATTAACGTAGCACTGTGGAAGGTCTTTTGTCATTGTGCTCTGCATTTTCTCTCTCAAGCACGAGATAACACTAACATGATGAGGAACATTTATTGAGCTGCTTGAAAATCAAACATGAATGTAATTGGCATCGACTGCCAGTTTTTTCATGTGAGCCAAAACTCACACAGTGCTGGGACGGAAGGGTTTCTCTCTGAGTGATAAATATCACCCTCGTACATGTAGTTTTTACACAGTGTCAAAAAATTGGTCGTGCATAGTTCCCCTTTTACCTCATGCTTGAAGACTGCCTAACATCACAACCTCAGTCTTTTAATGGACAACAGTGCTTAATAGCATTCAACATCCTCTCCAAGTTTCTCTCAAGCATTGAAGATTTGACATGACCTGGAAAGTAAACATGAACGTGTAGGTCACATGCCTAGACAAGTAAACTTCTTCACATATCGGTACATACTTTACGTCAATAAATTGCTTTCTTTTTTTTTACTGTGTACATGTATTAGATTTCAAGTTATGGCTTGTGCGCCCAGGTTGTCCCATAAGGGGGAAAGCTCCAAAGAAAATGGAAGCTGGTGCAAGGCCATTGGTGGAAAATCCTCAAAGGTTCCTGCAAATCTGCAGAATGTTTGAGCAAGGAACACCATGGCATCATGGGACCCATCACCCTTTAACCCTCACTAAATTATGCCAGCCCTACCAGGGTATGGTGCAGCAGTCAAACTTGGTTTGGAGTGCGTGAAACTGATCTGACCCAGTGCCAAAAATGCGAGTGCAGTAGAGCTGAGAAGCACCCATATGATGACTGCATCTTGCTTGTGTGCTGTAATTTCACTGAGGGGGGTCTCATAAACATGCATTATGTCTCCCCGGCCTTGCCAGTATTTATTCACCCCAAAACAGCATTTGCATGCTGCAAGCCAAAATAAAACTTGCAAATCAACAGATGGTGTCAGTTTTTGTTGTCACTGAGCTCACCACGACACCTGTATGTAGACTTAATGTCTACATACATTAAAGTCGTTTGATGATCGTGTTCTGTCGGCAGACCATTTATGCAGCTTTTGTGTGCGTAATGTATATGCAACTGGCCAAATTTGGACTTAGTTACCGGGTAAATTGAGCGGTTAGCCAGTCCGCAATTTGGGGATGAGGCGCCCAACGTCCCCTCGCAATGGTAAAAATATTGATAGACCATGTAGATCGTGGCATGCACACTTGGAAAACAAAACCACACCAATTACCCGCCTGGCACCAAAGTCTACTCGACAGCCAGAGTGCTTCATTGTTAGGCCTGCAATGTGTAGAGTGGAAAATTATATTACAGTAAATGTTGACCTGCGATGTGTTGTTTGTTAGGCTTAGCCTTATGTCAATATTGAGGTATGTTTGCCGAGGTACCGGTATTCTTATTCCTCCATGGTGTACCAGGCTTTTTTATTCCCGGAACAAATAATTTCCCCATCGTGACATTTTAATAACGTGATAAATGTACAGTACAGTATGTGAAAAAAACACACAAGAATTTGGCCTGAAATTTTACACAATGTACCAACGATAAAAAAAACCCACCTTGACACATAAATAATTGAGAAAGCAATACAAATTGCAATTCATTGCCGTGAATAGTTTTTCAGTAAGTTCTATTCAATTTCCACTGTTCCAGTGAGGATAAAAATCTCATATCTTACAGTAAGTTCATAATTGTTTACTCCATACCAAATGTACATGTACACTACATGGTGTACATGTTTATACATGTAAACATGTCATGTCAGAGCAACAAGGCACAAGATGCATACAGCATGTACAACCTAGTTGCTCTAACGTGACGAACAATCACTCCAGACTTTGGCATCGTATCCTTGTTTCTGACGAGTAATCTTGATAATGATTGGGACTTTCTGTCATTTATATAGTATGTGTACTGCTGTGGAACCAAGTTCCAGAATTGAGATTTTATTTCCGTGGAAAGTCGGGAGTTGTGTTTGTACATGTACTTCTTTGTCACAAGACCTCAAGGGAGTGACCTTTCATTAGTGGACACTGGACAGTAATCACAACACATAGCTTCTCAAGGCCTGTAATCTTTTATTAATCCTTGTAAACCCTAACATTGCTCCTGTGCATAGGATTACCAAAGATTATCGAGACTGTTAATTCCTTTAATTGGCGACAGAAAGGCATTCCCTGCTCCTGGAAATTTGGCCCTGTGCCCATTGAGAAAACTACATGTGTTGACTTTGGGGTTTGAACCCCACATGCACATACACTGTACATGTACATGGTTGTGTACACATGTATATGTGCATGTCCATGTATGTCAAACCATTCTAAACTGTTGTGGGATTGTCAATGTACCCGTACAATGTACAGTGACTAAGCCAAATTCCACAGGTACATGTATGTACATACTTCTACAGAAATCCCGAAAGTACAAACAAACCAGTCCCAGTCAGGCAGTCTGTGGTTTTTGTGACTAACACGCCCCGAGTTGAAAATTCTTCACCCACAAGGGTAAAATGACCCTTACACAGAAAGCATTTTGTGGAAATAACATCCTGTGACATTCTGGTTTAAGTTTAAGACTGCATTTGGGTCGTTCTATAAATATGGGGTCCAAAGTGTGACATTCTTCCGTCAGTGTTATCTCTGACATGTATACCATCTGACATGTTTGACAAGGGATGCATCACTGAAATTGATTTCTAACTATTGTTATTTGTTTGGCAGGTAATTTGCAGTACTTATTTAGTCTTTGAAATTAAACAATGAGTCCTAAACGTCCAAAAATCGGACGCCAGATGTAACAGGGATGGGAAAGAATTGGACCCCGCATTTATAGAATGACCCATTTATCAGCACCTGCCACTTCCTCAATTTCATTTGTAATTATCAAAAGTTGCTACATGTATATGGGCCAATTTCATAGAGCTGCTTAAGCCCAAAATATGCGTAAGCACGAAAAAACAAGTTGCTTAAAAAAACAAAAGTTACCAGCTCAAATTCTACCTGATTGTCATTCTAACCAAAAGACAGCTACATGTAAATACAATCCCAAAGCAATATACATCACATGGAGTTTTGGCTGGTTACCTGACTTATCAAGCAGAGTTTCTTGTGCTGAACCAAATTTTGTACAAGTTTAAGCAGCTCTATGTAATTGGCCCCAGTACTTGGCCAGCCTAATCTCTTTTTAATAACACTGAAAGTAGAGCCTCAAAGAGTACTTTCAATCTTACCTTAATTTCCCTCCCCCCCTTGGTACATCTGCACCTGTACAACTGTACATTGTATGCTGGAATGCACTGTATCAATTTATCAATTTATTATTAATATATATGTTGGGTAAGGGCAAAACCCGTTATATACACTGTATCAAAGTTGTCAAGATATATGATAATTAATGGACATGTAAATTTACTCACAGGCAATAATGCACACATCCCCCCCCCAACAGGTTGTACCCACTGAACCCAACACCCCTTAATTATTGATACTACAGTTGACCTGGCTCAGTTACTGCTCAGCAAACATTGCTGGGATGGGATCAAGCCTAAGTAAAGAAGTGTTTCCAGAGGTCCAACAAATTAAGGACCATAAAGCCATTACAGTGTTGGTGTGATTGCAAGTCCATTTAAGGCTTAACAGGCTGCTGCAAGAGCTGTGATCATGTCACAGTTTTATAATACCACGCACAGGTAGGAATGTCCAACTTGTATGAGCCGAAACAGAATCATTTTGCCGGAGTGATCGGCGTTCACAGAGGTGAATTCTGAAAGTTTCGGAACACGCTTCAGCAGCATTATGAAATCAGCTTGTGAAAGATGGAAGTTTTGACAGCTATAAAGTAAATTTACCATACATTTTAGCAAAACACTAAAGAAATTTTCATCATGATTGTAAAGAGCTCACACATACCAGAATCTCAGATATACATGCAGCGGCGTAGTGAAGGCATTTTCTTTGGGGGGGGTGCCAGGGTCAATTTGCTGACTGGTCGATGTACGTCAATAATTCATGACATCTATTTCAGTTTCATTTGCCGACTGACCCTTTATTTGCCGACTGGAAAGAATTATTGGGGGGTGCAACACCCTCCACACCCCCCCCTCGCTACGCCACTGTACACATGTAAAATGTGGACACTCCCATGGATCTCAGTTTTCAGTTTAGCTCAGTGAGACTGTGGCTTGAAGACTCCCCCCAGATTAATCAGGCAATTGAGAGGCCTGCCAGTTTTTGAGACAGCCATGACACTTTTTGTATTGAAACTCCTGGACATGCAGGGAGATGTGATACTCGACCAAAATGTTGCTGGGGTCCGCAAGTTTGATGCTTTTTATCCGCCCACTCTGGAGAAAGATATCGTATGGTGCTGACGCCCGTTTTTGGTCCGGGCAACTTCAACCGAAATATCCAGTTTGCGGATTCCTGAGGCATTGCATTTTGCTGTTTTTTAAACTCTGTGAAGTTTGGCACAGTCGCCCGGGACCATCTGAAAGGGATTTCATTACATGTAGTTTCCTTCATTGCAGCTGACAAGCACAATCGAGCAATTGTCCGTCTGGAATGTGCATGAGAAAACAACCCTCTGAAAGGTTCCAACCACTAACATTAAAATCCCTTGCCAATTCGTAAAGACACGGTCATGCAAGAGGGGCAGACTGTCTAGTGCTTCTGGGTTTTTTTTATCCACCGCACCCTTTTTGTGGTGAGTGCACACAGAAAATAGCCTCCCTCCCACCACTTCACCTCTCAGCCTAGCTGAAGAATGCCCGCTTGCCCCATTGTGGCAATGCAACATTATCCCACCGAGCGGCACCATGGTATTGGGCCATAAAGACCCCTTTTCAAAACTCCCGACAACATGCTCCCCAGGCATTTTTCCCGACTTTTATTTAAAGGGGTAGATGTTGATCTTTCTAGCCCAGCAGAGCTCAAAGCTTTGATCTGTTGTTTTCGAGGTTCATATGATTATTACCTGGTGGGGCTCCTTGATTCAAGACTACAAGATAAGCCCAGGTGATTGTACTGGTAGTTTGTCTGCCTGTATGCAGTTAGGGAATTGTGATTCTTGAAAAGGTCAACGACTTCCACAAAAGACCTACATCCAATTAACTCCATTTGGAAAGATAACGATCCATCAAGTCGGCAAACGAAAGTGGACACGCCCATCTTCTCTGCATGTGATTTGACCACCTCAGAGAAGACATATTTAACAGATTACAAGCTCATAAATTTAAGAGCGCAAAGCAAAAAGTATAACCAAAGGTAATTGATTCTTTGGTGAAAGGAAGTCTGAAACAAACTCTGACAGGAGGCATTACAGGGAAACCCAAACATTTGGAGAGAAACAGCGGTTTGCATTTATTTATCAATAAAGATTGAAAATGAAACCGGATTGAAGTGAAACCATCATCTGAACATTCCTGAAAACCATCTCAGTAGGGCAGAGACAATTTGAATAATTCACTATTCGAATATTCAACATTCAATTTGATTGTTGATGAACAAACCATACACAAAATCAGTTGCAATAACACACACAATTGTACATTATGATCACGATAATAGCTTCTCACTTCTAGGAGTATCTCCAGCCACAATTTAGCAAGATTTAAGAGATGAGCAAGACTTACAGCCCTGTTGAAAATTTCTATTTCTTTTAAATTATTTAATGAATAATTTACTTATTTAATCATCGTAAGTTTTCGGACCCTTTTCATTTGAATCTGCTTGAAACAAGCCTCCATGGTGCAATTTTTCTAATTTAAAACAAAAGAAAATTTCTCCTTCCTTTTCATGAATTTTGCATTCGAATATTCAAATACGAAAAATACTATACGAATATTTGTCGATCGGTCGAATATTCGGTTGTTTGGGTATTCAGCACAGCCCTTCATCTCAGCTGCCTTGGGAGTACAATGTGTACATGCACTAGTCCTTGAAGCTATTGCAAGCAAGGCAGGCGTAAATGGATAAACATAACCGTGTCTGCCCTCACAGGTACCCATTTACTCCTGGGTGGAGAGAGGCAAATAGGGGTAAAGTGACTTGCCCAAGATCACAACATGCTGCCACCAGCTGGATTCGAACCCCCGACCTTAGGATCAGAAGCTAAAAACCCTAACCACGAGGCCACATGCCCCCATGTTACATTACATGTATGTCAGTAAAACAATTTTTTTTTCCCCTAAGATTTTTTGTACCACAAATACTTGGGCGGGATGGTTGTTACCTTCTTTTGTACACATGATTGTTCAGATTTAATACTACACAATGTACATGCATAACAGGTCAGCGCTCTACATTGTTTTCTGTTGTTGAGTGATTGAAAATGTCTCTACATATCTAGAAATCATAGCACAAAATAGTTTACAAAGCTGAAGTGCTCAAGAACATCAATTTTAAAACATTTACGGTAGCATATACCGGCACAACAGCATACACAAATTTTGGGCCTCATCTTACCAAACTAATCTTCCTTGAAGTCAAGAGCAGAAATTGGTACAGCTGCCAACTTCTGTCTCAAAGTGGCCCCGGTGTTTGATCTTTTGGGCCGCTCTTCTTTATGACTAGTCGGGTATTGTTTCAATAGGTTTTCCTCCAGACATTGGTCATAAAGTCACATGTACTCCTTAACCTTTTTTTGTTTATATGTACCTTGGTTTGCGTAGTGCACGGGTGTGAGAATTCGGCTTTTTAGCTGATTTCAGCTTTCTTGTTTGATGATATTGACACCAAATTGCAGCTTTTCCTGACACCTGGTCTTACATTTTAGCTTTTTGGCTACTAGTAGCTGATTTCAGCTTTCATTTTAAGTGGCCACTCACACCCCTGTTAGCGGTTCATTCCTCGCCTTCCACCTCTTTGGTCCGGGTTCGATTCCTGGTTCTGTCCAGATGTGGATTGAGTTTTGAGTGATTGAGTCCCTGCCTGATTCTGGGGGTTTTACCTAGAATATTCCTCCGGGGTTTTTCTCCCAGCTCTAAACTGTAAATACGTGTATGTCTCATTGTCTCCTCTCGAAAGGTTTCTTCCGGCTTGCAAGCTACCTTGCCTGGGGTGCTTTTCAGGAATCCACGGTGTCATTACCAGAAATAAATAATAGTAATAATAACATGTAAAAGTTCACCTGTTCATGGGCATTGCCAAGATTTTTGTGGAGGGGGGTGAGCACTTTTTCCAAGGAGAAAATTTCTGGGGTGGCTAAGCACTCATCAGCAATTAGATGATAAACTGTGAACAGCAGAAGGGGTCCATTTCATGGTGTTTCCAAACAAATGTGGTAATTTTCATCTCATGTAGCTTTTTAAACAGTTCTCTTTCACTTGTTTTTCTTTGTTGTTTTTGATGGGGTAAGATATCCCCTTAGCCCGGCACCAGTTGGATTTCATTTGACACCGCCAATTTGGACATTGTCACTGCTTCTGCTAAATCCAGTGTTCCATCTAGCCTTGATTCTTGTCTTTTTCTGCAGGTGACTGCAGGAGGGAAGGCGGCCAGTAGTAAAATTCTCCAGAATGACTGCGTGACAGCTATCAATGGTATACAGACTGAGAGCATGACTCATCTGGAGGCACAGGGGGCCATCAAGAACACCTTCGGTGATCTCACCCTCAAAATCATGAGGTAAGTTCAGTTAGTCACTTCGTGAGTCACACTTTTTTGACTGTGCATGTTGCTCGTGAGTTACAAGTGACAGTTAAATCGCTCGGATGTCACATTTTGGTGATTCTTGGTTGGTGATCTCACCCTTCAAATTAGAAGGGAAATATGTATCATTGACTCCCAAGTCACACTTTAGTGACTCAATTGGCAATGTGACTCGTGAGTCATGAGCAACACTAGAGTGAGGGATGACTTACAGATCTCACTTTGGCAACTCAAATATCGTGAGGTGCATTTGCATTGTCAGAAGCTGCATGACTTGAGACTCAGGAGTTACATACATGTACGTGTACATTAGTTTGACTGTGTGACTCATGCCTGGCTAGTCACACATGACTGGTAAGTCACACATCATTGTCCAAGGAATAACGTTTCAATGTCCAGAAGATTATGGTTGACAAGAAAACGGTCACAGTAAAGATCTGTGAAAAAAAACCTATGGAACTCATGACTCGAATCAAATCACACCTCTCATATTTGATTTGGACGTACCCTGTTGGAGCAGGCAAGCCTCATTTCTGTGACTCCAAACTCAAATTGAGCTCCAATTAAGAACTCACTGAAATCAAGCCTGCCATTTCTCAGCCAAACACATATTTTTTTCAACCGAAGCGCATTCCCAGATCGAGAAACTGAAACAATTCCTGGGTAAAACACACTCAGCTGTTGAAACAGATAGCACCAATGTTTACACAGCTTTAACCACATACACAGAATGCATTGCCTTGCGCATATGGCAATGAATTTGACATTCAAACTTTGTCTACATGAAACAAATGTGGTATCAGATCCAGCTCTCCCATAAACAATAGCCAATGAAATCATAACACACAGGAATATTTTCTTTGTAGGCCATGTCCGTTTATCATGTACACGTAGTATACATGTAAACTTTTACAATCAACTCTATGTGATGTAGCGTTTCACTGACAAATTTTAAGCTCCTGTACATGTATAAATGCACAGTTTCCTAGCCCTTCAAGATTTTTGTAAGGTGCTAAGTGTATTTTTTTTGGAACTGTCGCCAGAGGCTGTCAGCATTCACCATTTTTGGAGCAGCGGTTACTGATACATGTAGCTTGAATCCTACTGTGTGATATGAACAAGGCCCTCTCACCGTTATAGTACTGTTGTAAATTTGGAAGTCCCCCCCCTCTGGAATTCTTTTGTTTGTCATTGTTTTCCCAGTCCTTGTGTGACAAAGTCCTGGTCATGATGGATAATACAGCTGCTCCAGGCAACAATCTAGTAGGCCTACTGTCTACTCCTGGGCTATCAGTACAGACATCTGTGCGCAAACTCTCGACAAAAATTGTCTTGTGTTTCCAAGCCGAAGCTTGGCCAGCCCTTGCAGTTGAATCGGACTGGCCTAGCCTTTTATGGTCGTGCAGCCTCGCCTGGCTGCAGTCGGCTCCACATACCAGCCCATTGAACAGCCCCTGCTCGCTCGGGCCGCAGTTAGACTGGTTAGCTCGGCAAATGTGGCATGTGCAAACCCCCTCATGAATGGGAAACCCAAAGGAAAGTTAGATGAGCAGTACAATTAGGACAGAGTCATCTTTCATTCTGGTTTCTAAATTCTGGCAAGTGATCACATCCTTAGGAAGGAACACTGAAACACCAATTTGAAGAGCATTGGAAGTAGTAAAGACAGGAAGGTTTTTGTCAATCCTCTCGCCGGGAAGGCTTGTTTGTGTCAGCCCAGTGAAAGTCTCAATGGATTTTTATCTGATACATTTTCTGTGCAACCACAAAGTCCCGATAAACAAATTGAAGACCATTTTTTGATGGATGGCCCAAGACCTCAAAGATTATTGTGCCTCTGTTATTGTGTGTAATGAATCCAGCAGCCGTCAAGCAATACTGGTCCAAGGCCAAGATAAACCCACCCAACACAAACACCGAAGTCTGGTCTCAGACCGATCACAGGAAGGAAGGGCAGCCGGCTTCCCGTGCTCATGTAACAACATCCAGTGGGGTTTCTGCCTCTGTAGGCATGAACAGTGTGCTCGTAACTTCCGCCTGGTTCACCGCCTACATGTTAGCCGGTGTCCATTTCACTTCCAGACAACTAACAAAAGGAAGTGGGTTAAATGCAGCACTGATGCCGGACCGCATGCCTGAAATTTCTTGCATGTATTTTAGATGAAACTTGAGGCTGTTTATTTGATGACACATGCCAAACAAGCAAGGATTCCACAGTTATTTTTTCCCGAGAATTTATTCTATTGTACATGTTACCAAATTTAAATTTACAATCTAGCATGGTTTTCTGGCCGGTTTTGCTTTTGCAAAAATGCGACTTTTAATTTTCGGATGTACATGTACCGAGGTACATGTACATTATAGATGTAGATGCATTTATGTCAAACACTATTTTTTTATTTTCTTTCTGTTTTTTCAATAATTGTTTATGTGTGTTTTTGAAAATTCAATTTGTTTCAAGGAGGTTTAAATATTTTAATCTGTTCATTGATGCATTTTTGTTCCTCAGTTACGATTCCCATAAAAAACGCATGAATTTATAACCCTACCTACGTGTACATGTACATGTATTTTACTCCAGTCTATTCTTTATAAATGGCAAATAACTTACAATTCAGGTTGTGTTACTGAAAACCGATACTGACACAAAATCTGGCTCCAAGAGGATGATCAGAAATGTAGGGCATTAGTCAGATCGTCATTGCAAAGCTGCAATGAGTGGGGAATGCTAATCCTATTCATTATTGGTTTATGCTAAGATTGAGGCTTAGTCACTGAAACTCATGACCAGATCGCAGGAACTTTGACCGCGGTGCGGCACGGCACGGCGGAGCCCAGAAGACGTGCTTGGTTAGTGAATTGAAACCGTGATAGTCATATCCACCAATTTCGAGGAAATCATTGATACTTGTGATCCGTGGGGGCGTAGCAGTGGATGTGAATCAATGGGGGAGGGACGTTGATGAAATCAGCTAAGTTAAATGCTGTAATTTTTACACCAGTTGTGTGAAAATGGAAGGTACCATTCTCCCATGGTGCCCATTCTTTCCTAAACAGGTCAGCCAAAACTGTATTCTGTTTCCACTGCTGTTCTCAACACAAGCAGGGCTGGGGACTGGCAGCATGTACAACCTTTAACTTCAAATGACCACAACAAAGCCATACAGTATGTTTGATTAAGTTCAGTCTTCACATTTGCAATGATAAGGAGTACTGAGCTTGGCACAGCCGAGTTCCTAAGGGGGTCGGAATGTGCCTCCCTCCCCCCATGAGATGACCCCAAATAGCCTAACCCAGTTCTTTTACCCGGCTCTTTGAGGGTTAAACATTCGTGTGTGGGAGGGGGGGTGTGTGTCCATCTGTCGACCACTGCAACTAAGGACTACTGGAAAAGGGATTCAGTTCATTCATTCAGAAATTGCCAATGACAACGATTAATTCCTCTATCTACCAAGCTTAAAGTTTATGTGTTATCCTCGATGTGATATTGGCCCGTCACCATTAGTTGTGTACAACCCCCATCCCAGACTATGACTTCTTCAGTATCATCAAAAAATGGATGCTGTTGCCTGATTGTTGTTGACTGGCTTGATTTATCGATTCCGAGCGCACCAGACCACGCATGGATTGACTCATCATGATGTCATAACAATCAGATTTCACTGGCAGCTTTTTTTGGCTGCACTTGAATGACCGACCGCTTGCAAACTCTTCGGGTTTTTATCACTTTTTTTCCTGAACTAAGATAACATTCCTGGCCCGCTGATATATGCACATGTACATGTATATAGCCTGAATGAGGTGCGGTCATTCATCATGACCCCGGATCCTGAAATATTGCCAGCCGAGTGAGCTCAAGGTTGAAGACAATTCAGTCAGTGCTGTGTTTGTTTGACAGTGGAGATCAAAGTCGTTTCCTCAAAGGAACACTGTGCATGTACATGTAGGCCTACATGTACATGTAGAATTAACAATACACATATTTTGATTTTTCTTCATGGCTAACTGCTTCACCAAACATATCAAATATAAGAAAGTCAAGTCAAGAAGAGTTGACAGCTCCTAAAACTAAAAGGCAATTTAAGCTTGTGTGAGGCACGTCATGTGTAACAAAACACACGATCAAACACAGCAAAAATAAGTAGCAGTAACCTCAAACAGGTAACCATTTTGGAAGCATGTTATAGTTGTACACAGCGTATGTGGGTAATTCTAGAAATTAGGGGTCCAAAAGTGTGACATTTTCGTGTCCGTGTTTACATCTGACCTTTGTTATTTGACATGGAAATATCACCAGAATTTATTTCAAGCTACATGTATTAGTATTTGTTTGACAGGTAATTTGCGTTAATTCATCACTCTCTGAAATTAGAAGATGTGTTCTGAACTTACGAAATCACATGCCAGATGTGACAGGGACACGAAAAAAGGACCCCTAATTTCTGGAATTACCACATTATGTGCAAATTATAAATACAGAAATGAAATGTGTGAAACATCATGTTAGGAAACAAAAGATAGAAAAGGACAGGAGATGAGTTTAACTAACTAAATACAAATTTGAAGGCATAATATTTAAATGATCAAAGCTAAAACTTCAGTTTTTGTAGTGTGGGAACTTGATTCGTTGAGATAAAGGGGTAAACTATTGCATAAGCACAGTGCATTAATATTTTACATGAACGCTATGGGTTGAAATGAAACCTGCTTTGTTCATATTGTTCCTTACAACAGCATCCCCATACACAATACATGTGCACATGTATGTACATGTATGGTTACACATATTGTAGTGCCTTGTTCAAACTTCAGTGGCGTGAACAGTTTACTTTTTTAGACAAAAATCTATGAAATTTTCCTTCCTGTTAGGGGCCGTCCATGTACACGTACATGTACGCACTGGCATGAAAGGGGGTGGGAGGGGTTGGTGCCGTTGCGGACACCATGCGTACAAAGGGGGAGGGGATTCAAGCCGTATGCAAACCAAAAATTTGCCTGTAATGAATATTCATCATATTAATACATTTTCTCATACAAATAAGGGAAAAAAGGACACTGGGATGATTTCTTTTTAAGCAACATCTTTTTTTAAGCTGCCAAGTAAATATTTCCCAGGGCTGCTAATAAAGAAATAAAACCTGTTGTTACTTTGGTTATTTAATTTAGAAATTGGAAGTGATGTGCGAATACTAGTCCTACAGTAGATGTACAGTGTAGTGTGACATTTACATGTAATGGTGCTAAAGCAAGGCACCCTTAGAAGTCCAAAGATACATGTATGCGTACCAGGGGAGGGGTTGGAGCCACTGCGTACGCCATGCGTACAGGGGGGGGTGGGGGTCTGAACAGTGGACATGTCGTGCCTATGTACTTTATGGACGACCCATTACGTGTTGCGGGCAACCTTTTTCCTACTGTCTGCCTAAGCATTGAGAAGATAACCTGAAATGGACCTCAATATGAGGTCACGCATTAGGCTGTAGGAACCATTAAGATACCCGTCATTGAAATTTTCAGGGTTTTATTGCCATTTTCTCTCAGATGTTAGTCCTACAAAATGTGGGCACGTCCCAAATTTAGGTCCTAAAAATAATTTTGTCAGAGCCGAGAAGTAGGTTTCATAATAGCTGGACCTTTTTCCCTGTGGCCGGCCGTGCCTGCCTGCCTGCCACATCCTGCCTCGCAACTAGACCGTACAGGCATGGTTGGTAGATTTCACCGGGGATTCTAGGCGCACAAGTCTGGAATGCCTTCGGGATCTCCTGGAAAAATGTGTCCACCGCAAATCCCGCCCCCGGTAATGCCAATGCCCCCCCTGATCGAGTGTCATACCAAAACTGATGATCTGAACATTTGTTCGTACATTTGCAGGTGCGCATGCTAATGGACTTTTTGTGCTTGCACGAAACCAAATGGTGCGGAATTCAAACAAGGGAAGATGTGCTTTGGTGAAACTTCAGTCTAAGACAAGTTTTTGTTTCTCTTACCAACGCCAGCCAAAGACACCGTCCAGAGTCATTTTTTGTTGTGACTGAAACTCAGCCCAGCAACCGGTCTCAAATGTTATCCCCTCAGTGGAGCCTTTGGCCTTGAAACAATGTGGCATGTACCAGTATGCCTGTGAGCATGCAAAGTTCATGCAATTTCCCCATGTACTACCCGATAAGAGTTGACTTTAAATTTGTGATGTCATCAGATGACCACAGCATAATCAGCTGGCCCTATCAGTTGACTAGGGCCGTTTTCCAATACTCAACTTCGGCTCCATCTCGGGCTTCAAGTGTTTTTTACTACCTGACTTTGAAGCTGTAAGCGCACTAAGTAGTCTAATAGTGCCACAAAACATCAAATAAGATGCAAGAGAGCAAAAACTTACAGTCCCACAATCGGGGATTGGTTTCAGGGACGAAGCCTGAGACAGAGACGAAGTTGAGTATTGGAAAACGGCCAAGATTTAGGGAGCCTTAATGTCAGGTTTGTTTCCAAAGAACTATAAGGCAGGGCTGTTGATTGGTCAAAATTTGGAGATCAAAAGGAGGTCTTCTTGCATAATTAATCAGCTAATGTGAATAGATATCATAAATTCTTGTCTTGCAGCAAGCATCTGTTGCATAGACAAGCAATCAGTCCAACTCCTTCCGAAGACAAAACAAACACCAAAACTTCAAGTACATGTACCAAATGATTCCCCATATTGGGGATCCCCCCCCAAAAAACAAACACACTTTTTGCCCCCCTTCTCCCCTAACCTTTGCCCCGCCTCTTCTTCTCCTCCATTTTCCTTTTCTGGTAATCACCCTTTCATCATTGAATGCCTTGAAATTGTAGTCCTACACTTTCACCAAATTCCTTTGTAACATCATAGCATAGCAGCAGATCCTTTGTTTGGTTTCAAGGGTTCAGCAATCAATTTTTCTCCCACTTTTTGTGCAACTTCGTGCTCCTTGCGTTTGTGTGAATATTTGTTTACATAGAGTATGTATCCAAAAGCCGTGTTCTGACTGGACTTGTTTTTGGTCAAACTTACCGAGACAATGGTCACTTTTCCCATTTTAAGTCCAGTGCGGACATCCCAGGAAGTTTTCCTCTCGGTTGCTTTTACTGAGCCACGCGGTCATTTCTACCGGCCAACTTCTGCCCAGGAAAAATTTCTTTTCCCCGAAACGGAAAGTCTGGTGAGGACAGCGCGAGTGGTTGAAACCATGAGAAAGTGGCCAAGTACTGTAGATCTTACATTTTTTGTACTGGAACCTGTATGTACATAGGGCCCGAGTACTACAGTATCCTTTTCACAGGGAAACTCCGCTGATGTGTCGCACATTTCGCCGCGGTACGGCATGTAGCGACTATTTCCCGTATATATTTGGTTTCCTCTTTTGGTCGCAATCATGGCAGAAATTGTTATAGACAGTGTTGGAAGATGAAGTAGTGTTAAGAATGTACCGTTTCTAGATGATAATGAAGATGATAACACTGCTTCTCTGAGGACAAAAAATCAATGCAGAAAGGTCGTGCAAAGCGCCCTCTAAGTCATTGCATTGCCAACCCGGTTACTTTTCCCGCAGCCTCGGTAACATTTTCTTGTGTCAAAATTCCAAGTGCGGGCAGTGGCCACATTGGACCATTCTTTATTTGACGATCGGCTCAGTAGAACCCACGGGAGAAAAAGTCCAGTGCAAACACAGTTAACTTGGACTTACATGTATGTGTCTCAAATAGTGCACTTGTTTAAAAGATTTGATATTGTCCATAATTTTCTGGACGGCAGAGGAAACTGTCGCTGTTTTGCCAATCAGGGAAGACACTGTTCAGTTCATTTTTTTTTTCTTTTACAATTGCGAAACCAAACCTCGCTCGGTGAAAACATTCCGGGGAAAGAGTTGCTCATTAGTTTCATGCCATGCACAAATGGCTACAGGAAATGAAATACAGTCTAGGCTAGCAAAAATGTGAACTATTTCCAGCAATGTTTTGTGCACAGATCAATGCAGCGTTAAGGTTCCCTTCTCGGGAAGACATCACGGCTTTACCCAAAGATCGTATAGCACTGCCATGCGGCACAAGATGGGGAACTTCACCGTGAATACGCGTAAAACGTTGTTATCACGTGGGCGCCATTCTGGTTGGACTACACCTACGCAGTGCATGTTAATGTACAGGCGCAGGCGCCATGACAGGAGCGCACACACATTAATGTTCTCACTCAAATGGCGCCCATGGTGATAACACCTTTATGATCGAATTACCCATCTTGCGCCGCTATGTGGCGCTATATAATCTTTGGTTTTACCCTTGAAATGATGATTAGCATAGAAACCAGAAGGACACCAAAATACCCTTTAAAAGAGCAAAATGAACAATTGAAGATAATAATATCTGTTATAATGTTAATGTTAAATAATGTTAAAAATGGAGGTGCAGTGGTGCATTTCCAAGGGTTGTATCAAACGAATGTGTTGCATAGACTCTGTAGAAATCTTGTCCGTGCCTGCTGTCATGTGATAATATTCACCACAGCTTAGGAATTCTTCTTAACTTCAAACTTTTAAACTGCTAATTTAATTCCATGTACATGTAATTCTTTTGGGGTGGGGTGAATCAAATCGTAATGATACATGTACATCTGACTGACATCTGTCCCAGTTTCGGTAAAAACCCAACAAACGTTCCAAATGTGTTGGGCATTCTGAGCAATGTTTACAGAAGTTTCTAAACTGATCCCGGCTCTCCTGGCACATTCCATTATTCTTGCAGAGGGGAGGCCACACTCTGGAAGCCAAAGATTACGAGGGACGAGACGGACTCCGTGACAAATGTGTCCCTGCATGCTGACAAACAGGCAAGTTGTCAAAAAATGTTCAGTGCAGCATTCCAGACTCACTGATCACCTGGACCTGTCTACTGACAGTAACTCATGCTGAGGATGGTGCCCAGCTTGGCAGTCAACCAGTGAAAGTGTAGCCAATGGATTGTTTTGGGAGGCACTGGTGTTAAGAACAGTAAATCAAAAATAGTTCCCATTCCATAGGCTCTGCACTTGAACTATTGAGGGCACTGTTCGCATAAGCAATGTGAGGGCAATAATTCCTCGGGTGTTTTCAAAATTGTGTCTTAATCTCCAGATTCAAGTTTAGTTTTACCCTGAATTTTGTCCTAGAGTTGAGGTCTGTAGGTTTAATACCGCTGACCACTTTGTGTTGCAGAAGTATCCATTTGTCGGATATGAGGCCAAGGTTTAGAGAATTAGAATTTTGGTGCCAACAGTACAAGTACAAGTGAATGTTAAACAATGTTAACATGGAGGTCAAGGTGACATGAGGTGATCAAAACAAAACAAAAAACCAGAAATTTCGGTTTTGTTTTCAAAACAAAACTGAAATCTAGGAAAACAGCTCTCGAAAAGTGCTCGACAGACTTTTCCCACGCACCCTAATCAGCTGTCGAGGGTATTCAAAAGAGCTTTGTGGGGGCATGTTAACAGATTCAAGAGATACCATTCCAAGTTTTGGGAATTTTGGAACAGTTTCGGCCAATCTACAGGTCATTGACCTTACAACCATTGCCGGGAGATTTTTTCCCTTATTTTGCTCCCTCAGCCCATGTAATTTCCTCTTATTTTGAAATATCAACATTTAAGTAAAACGGTCCAGCACCACAGTATAACAAGAATTCACAATTTCCATTATGAAAACTCCCTTATGGCCCCCATCAGACGGCAAATTTCAGGCAGCTGATCTGCACAGAATCTGTTTGATAGCGAGGGTCACTCAAAACTCCAGCATTTATGGCTCAATTTCAGACGTTCGCTCACCCCGGTGCCCGCCACAATGTAACCGCCAAGCCCTTCGGCTCCCCAGGTCCCAGCGGAGGGCTGGGAACAGCCACCGTGGTCCACAAACAGTTCAACTCGCCGGTGGGGCTGTACTCGGCAGAGAACATCGCCGATAGTTTCAAGGGACAAACAGAAGGGATGATTGCCGGACGTGTGGGAGGGTAAGTTGAAATCACAGAGATCTCTTTTCTCCTCGAGGTTTTATTTATTTAGTCACATCCGTTCATCTAACAGCGCATTCAGCGCCAATTAACAGGATGAAGA
Organism: Acanthaster planci; assembly: GCF_001949145.1. The sequence continues at coordinate 210,243 of NW_019091477.1, read as the reverse complement.
GACAATTAAGAAGCCAATGAAGAAATGTTCAGCTTTAGAGGTGGGAGGAAAACCCCAGATATACATTCCAGGGAAAACCCACAGAATCAGGCAGGGACTGAAAACCCAATCCACATACATGCTGACCTAGGTGGGATTCAAGCCTACATATAGGTCGCAGAGGTGGAAGGTGAAGAAAGAACCACTACATCAACCTGAATCTCCCAGAGGTTGTAATAGTTCATTGCAGGAGAGCCCACTAGTCACAAAAGTCATTTCATTTCATGTAGCAAGACATAGGACAAAATATTAGTAAAACGCTGTAAGCGAGACAGTGTTGTGGGCCTTGGTTCTGTACAATTATAGCATTCAGCAGATTTGGAGGACATATGAGCCAAAAACTGGATTTCAAAGGGGTTGTAGGGGATTTGGTCTATTTCACTGTTTTGCTGTGTGGAGCGTGCTGCCATGAAAGTGTGCTGGAGCCCTTATACAGTATTCACACGAGTACATAAGTTGCAGAAAATATCCAAACCAGTCAACTGCGTGGCCTGGGAGCCGGTGACCATTGCTGGATTGGTAGGATAACGACAACTCTGTGTGGCACAAGTTGTGAACATGTGCCACTTGATAAAGAACAAGTGTTTGTTTTATGTGAAAATAGTTTAGTCGCAATGTGCAACGTATTATCACTAACCAAATACTTCCCTACCACAGTGGTAGCTGATCTTTGGATCTTTAGTAGTTTGATACAGTGGGGTAACTACAGAGGGGTACAAACCCTCTCCCCCCCCTAAAGGTCTGTGCCCCTCCCCCTTTCCTTTGTGCGTCCCTATTCGAAATGTACTCAATCTATGTACAGTAGGTACCTGTAGAATTCGCAGGTCCATCAGCTTCCGGTGCCCCCTTGGAAGACTCCTCGGTATCCCCTGGAAATTTCACCCTAGTAATCCCAGTGCCTTGATTTCTTTTGATAGGACCCATACATTTCCAAGTTGTTCTATGTTTTTTTCCCTGCAGCGAGATGGCACCACCTTCTCAGAGTTACAGCCAACCAGCCAAGCCCTACACCCCGACCTACCAGGAGCCGCCCTCCTATGCCCACGGCCAAGCCAGCGCCCAGTACATCGACAAGGCCGATGATGAGGAGATGAAATACTCGGGCTACATGAACCCCGGCTCGCAGTCGCGCTCTTTTAAGATGCTACAGAACATGACAGCTGACGAGGAGGCCAACATGGGTAAACATGAATACATGTACATTCTTTGAATGACCTCCTATATCAAGTCAAGTATACGTGTATTGCGGTGTTTTTAAGTTTATGATACAAAAACTTATTCGCTAGTTGGAGTACAGACTAATTCGGCGACTCGAATGACTAGCGCTTCCTGCAGTGGTTCCAGACTCGTTCTTTGGCGATGTGGTCATGTTCCCTGCCTCTTCAACTGATAGGCCATGCAAACTTTGCCCACTCTTCTTACAGGCAGCCAAAGGCCATTTTCCAATACTCAACTGTATCTCCGTCGATCTCAGGTTTCGTGTAGGAAACCCATCCCCGATTGTGGGCCTGAAGCGTTTAACTTAAATTGAAGTACTGTAATGTTTGGCTCTTTTGCATCTTAGTTGATGTTTTGTGGCACCATCAGACTTCCTATTGCACTTACAACCTCAAAGTCAGGAGGAAGGAATAGCTCAAAGTCAGGAAGTAAAAAACAGTTGAAGCCTGAGACGGAGCCCAAGACAAGTATTGGAAAATGGCCAAAGTTTGTAGAAAAATATCCCTTGCCTGGTTTCAGATTCAACCTCAAAATGCACATTTGCCGTTTTACTTTAAAGAGGGTTGTGTTCTCGTAAGGATAACAATAACGGCCATCTATAAAATGCAAATCATATCCGCCGTGAAGGCGCTGGTATCATTATTCCTGCACAATGGGTTCACAACATCTGAACATTCCTGAAACCATCTCAGCTCCCTGGGGAGTATACTAGCCCGATGCTGCCATTTTGGCACCGATGGCTCATCAGAACCACATCTGCCCTCACAGGTACCCATTTACTCCTGGGTGGAGAGAGGCACATAGGGGTAACGTGACTTGCCCAAGATCACAACATGCTGCCACCAGCTGGAGTCAACCCTCGACCCTGTGATTAGAAGCTACAAACCCTAACCACTAGGCCACATGCCCTCCCCCTCATGTTCATGGTCAGCGAATTGTGTTTTGATAGCTGCGTGAGATTTTTTAACACTTGTGAAATGGTTTTTTTTTTTTGCACTGATGGCCAGCCATAGTTTTAGCAGCTTTTTTTTAGGTCAAAACTTGATTGTGACATCAAAAATGCAGACGTAATGGGATATTGGGACTTTACATAATACGCGTCTGCTTGAGATTTAACCCTCCTTTGGTTTTACAGCACAAATATTCACAAGTGCCCAACGTCACTGTCTTGCATGTTGGTGCAGTGCACAACACGACACAGCTGTGCTTCTTTGAGGTGTTTACCAAATTACCCAAAGAGTGACTTCAACATAGGAGGGTTAATTAAGAATATGTAAATAAGCATTGTGCCATGGCACTTATGGTATTCCCTCAGATTAGTCTCACAAATATTTGCATGAGTTCAGAAAAATTGTGCTTGAGCTTGACACAAGCACATGAACTAATACATGAAGGATTGTTCTCGCAGAAAGATTTTCTGTAAATATGACCATGAAGAGATTATCTGTTTGTACTGTCGGATATTGACCCTAAGTCTACATTCACGGAAGGAGAAAATCACTGTCGTCCTTCGAGGAGCTTCTCAGTGGATGACACTTTTGTCACTTGTGTTTCCAGTGAATGACGTCTGATTTTTTTTGTTTCTGTCATCTCCCCCCACAGCTGCCCCTCCCCCCGGTGTGAGAAGCGTCAAGGCTCCAGTGGCCACGTCAGGTGGGAGTAAGCCAGCACCAACACTACCCGTGTGCGTCCGCTGCAACCTAGGAATAGTGTAAGTGAAGCAACGGACTACCACCTCAACTTGTCGACGGTATTATTTGGGTCATTCCGTGAGGTTGGGGCACAATTTGTGATGGTGTCAATTGTTACATGGGTTCCATAAAATTGACCGCTATTTCCCTGCATGTGGATTCCAGATTGACATTGTTATGCATCTTGCAAGGCTGAATACAGAGGTGTGTGGGATTTTGACTGAGTAAATGACCTACATGTACTCTACAGGTGGTAAAAAGTATCGAGGACACCGTCACAAATAGTACCCCAACCTCATGGAATGACCCATTTCACAACGAACTTGTCCCAGGCACGGTACTATATTTTGCCCAAAATGCTGAAATTTTGAAACGACCAGACACCGCGACTGCAGTCCTTTACAAAGTCGGACTTCATAAATGCTGACCCTCGGCGGTCATCAGTTCAAGATTTGTGCAACATTCCTCACTGCGCCATTGCATTTTTTTTAAACTCCGGGACAATGTTGTTGAGTGATACTTACCACAAGGCCTGTACCTGGCACCAAGTGGGCTCCATGTACGTGCTCCACCTCAATAGACTACAGTTGGTTCCAGCTCGGGCTTGTGTACAAACTCAGTAGGAATCACACAGACGTTACACCTTACTGCATGCAGAATGCGCAGCACCAGGAAGCGTGTCTGAACATCCTCCATGTTACGGCACAATTTATCCAGCATGAAGTGGTTCTTTGGCAAGGAAGTTTGTTTTGGGGGTTTCCTTTCTTCGTGTGGCCTTGTGTTGGAGATAGATCCAGCCTGCCATTAGTTAACTATGAGATCTGCGTGGGCGAGAGAGTAACTTTGTTACCCGGCAACCAAGCCTCTAGGCAATTTTTACTGTTCCTGAAGAAGAAATCGGACACTTAATGAGCCAAAGTTCCTGAAGTGAGGGTTTTGAAAATCCCCAGAAGCTGAAGTCAAAAACCGAGTCTGAATTACATGTGCTTGGCTGCAGCTTGAAATATCACATGCCTTTATGGGACACGCCCAAAGCCCCTAGCTTGTGGCTTCCATTATGCGAAATTTTTGTCAATAGCCACAGGATTTGGACATGGCCCTCTCGGGAAGGCCGTGTGCAGTGTAACGTTTAACAAATATTGACCAATGTGATGTGAGATATGATGTTTTGAACACCCGTGGTATGCATGGTACCTGAGGTTGGGCCAGAGGCCCTGTGCGTTCCTGAGGGTGTTAAAAAAATCATATCCCACATCATAGTAGTCAACAATTATTTTGTCGTATCTCTGTCATTATCCCGTACACTGCATGGGCACATATGTGCGCACATGCAATATGATACAGTGCTGGCTGATGTGATGTCTAATGGTGAGCGTGACATGCGTTTTTGTGGCCCTGTCGAATGATCATTCGGGGCCAATGAAAAAACACTATTCAAGACGGAGGTGTGACAATTGTTTACAGTCAGTCAGTGGCAACAACAAAAAATGCAACTTTGCTCTCCCCTCACAGCGGCAGTGGACTCAAAAATGGATATGCCACAGAATGTGCAAAAAATGCACATAGTTGTAGCACATGTGAAATGTGTTTTGATTGCCCAGCGGTTGCTCAGTGACGTGACATCACAGGGTGCACTGTCTATCTGCCCCTAGCGAGAGATGGCGCGTAGTTTACAGAACCCCTACATCCCTTTGCTGGGGTTCAGCCGCTCGCATGCATGGGTTCATACACATTTGATGCAGGACATGGCGAGTACGCATGACCAATTTCTGTTGCGATGTACTCTCTCCTTATTTAGATGAGCACCCAGTTGAAATGATCCCGACAAACTTCTCTTTTCTTTGCCTATGGGTGGGGGGTCCTTCTAGTTAGAGTGACTAGCCACGGAACACGAATAGATGAGATTCAGATTGCAATTGGCCCACGGCCAAGAATCACTCGGTTTACTAATGGTTTGTTTTTTCACTCTTTGTCCAACAGCGGACCCGTGCTCAAGGCCAAAGATAAAGCGATGCATCCAGAGTGTTTCACCTGCCACTCTTGCGGCGGCTCGCTCAAAAACAAAGGTGAGACTTTGGGCAGTTGGCCAATCTCGAAAATTGTCGTGACCGAAAGCAACATGTTGTCCGGAACGCTGTTAAACCCCCGGGACTGAAAGTTCAAATCCTGCTTCAGTCACATTTCTTTGTGAACCGAAAACTGGTGAAAAGGAAATGCTAGTGTATTTTCTTCGTGGCTTTCAGAAAAAACATCGCCTTTCTGATGAATTCAGAACACCCTCAAATCTACTTGAAGTAGCTCAAATACATAAAGGAGGCTGTCAGCATTTTTTTTCAACGTCAGCTTCAGATAACTGGATTTAGAACCCTGTGGGAACAATCAGTTCCAAAATGTTTTGTTTTGAGTTTAATGAAGAGAGATCAATTAAGTTTACTCGAAGCAATACTTGACCCATTTCAAGTCAAATGAAAGACGCCGATAATGCAAAGTAATTTTATCAATGGGTGATCGTATTTTTTCATGTCGTTCCTAGGGTTTTTCACTGTTCAAGGAAAAGAATACTGTGGCAACTGTGAAAGGCAAGCCCGCATGGACGCCTCACCTGGGTAAGAAGAAATCTTTTCTTAACAAGACTTGTGATTGGTCAATCTAACAGGGCCTCTGATTGGGTCAGTTCAGTGCACGTATTTGTTGGCTCAAGTGCCTTTATTCTCCGTGTTTCTTGTCATAACTCCACCCCACCCCTCCCTTTCCCCCACTGCCGAATGTGGGACCGGAGAAGGGCTGGTTTGAAGAGAGAGTTTTAGATCATGTTAATTTTGAATCACAGATCTTTTGACAGGGCTGTTATTGGCTGCAATTTTGAGAAACACCAATATTCCACTCAGGCATTTCTAGCTATCTTTTATTTCTGGAATGTTGCTGCCCGCATTGTTGTCTATCTTAAAGTTGTGGATTGGATAGTTCTGAAGTTTGCGCACTGCAAGATGTTTTTGCCTCGCTCATTGAGTCCAACCTTTATCAGGGTCTTTTTTTCATCGGTCAAACAGGGAAGGACACTATTGGTCAGTTCGAATTCTTCATTGTTACCATTTTGGTCCAGTCCAAATTTTGATCATTTACAAAGTTGATGGTACATGTATATGTATGTGTAGTTTTGGGCACAGTCTGTCAGGGACACATTATTATGCAGAGGCTGAATTGAAATGTTGACCCTCGAACGGTCTCTAATCTCCCTGTTCTGTCACGGAATTAACATAAAATGGGAACCAGTGATGTGCTCGGTTGGGTTGTACAGTTTGAAAAGGCAGAACGAGTGGAGCACATCACACGGGATGACCCGAGGCTGTCGGAAAATTGGAAAGAGAAGGACATGCGGATGTCACCGGCGTCCTCCCTGCGTGACACCTAATTGCAGATGACAGGAGATATTGAGAATCGTGCTCAGTATTAGTCGAGCGTCTATGATGATGTTATATGCTGCAGATGAAGCCAAACAGGCATGGGGAAACATCAAGGATATGGCCTCGCAGGAGGTCACAGTAATTTTTGGGTCTGTCTTCTGGAGCACAACCTTCTATTCATATCCAATGGCTCCTGTGTTTGTATTATGCTCTGGAGTTCCGTGTGTAATAAGCGTCTTTCTGGGGGGATTTGTAATGAGGCATTTCTCCGATAAAAATTCATTCAGCTGTCTTGACTTTCCTTTTATTATTTTACCTCCACGAGGCACTTCATACTCCGTTTGACATGCAGGAGAAGTTCATTCTTTGACACTACCGATATCAGTGTACAAGGAAGATTCCCCTGAACCCTTCTGTTCTGTTATTCTCATCGTTTCTTTGTGTTTTTATTTTGCTTTTTCCATTTTCCAAAGCTCTGCTTCTGGCCTGCTGGATTCATTTTATGGACATCCCCAGCTGATTGTATTATTTTCTCTCAGAAAACCTCAATTCGGATCCCAAATTTGAAACAAATCTTAACAATCAGCTCAGATACACTGGCTTGCACCAAAAACCCAAATTGTGCCCCCAGACAAGGCTTTACAGACATATTCAGGGTAATCAGTTTTCTCTCTTCTACCTTTGCTTGTGACATTAATCTCTTTTGTTGTATTTTTAACTACCATTCAATGTCTTTTATATGGCCCAGAAATTCCTAAAGGAATGAAATGATAAACATGTTAAAAAAACACAGTATACCTTTTATGGTGTTCAAATAAAACAGCGATTAAAAAAAACGAAGTGCACTCATCCATCAAACCTTGCTGTAACTCGACATCGATCAACCCTTGTGCCAGTTAACATGACGCTGGCAGAAGAAAAAAAATCTCGTGTCTGTCCCTATTCAGTGTATCTGCAGAGAATGTCTCTACTTCAAAACGGTGGCAGCTTCAATGACACCCAAGGAATTTGCCAGACAGCTCCGCGATGACATCTTTAGATAAAATTATTGTTAATCTCGTCTGTGATGCAGCTGTCTCTACACGCGTCTATGAGTTCCTGTAGTCCACTGTTACCGTCTTACTCTGTAGGGAGGTTTTCATGACACCGTTATCTGCAGAATCGGTTGTGACTGAGTGGGTCGTCAATTGATAGACGGGGTTTGATATTCTGCAATTGTACCCTAATAACATGCTGGATCACATTCAAGTTAGTGTTTGGACTAAAACGCGACACCTGTGAAGAGCTGCCAAAGTTCAAACTTTGTAACTTTTGGAATTTGTTCCAGTGCATGAATGTTCATTGTTACTTAAAAATCTTAGCTCTGTTGATATTGTGGGATTGAGAACGATGGAGGCCAGTCAGTATTTCATCACATGGGGCTTAGTAAGATGGACAAAGATCAAGACTATAAGATCGATTTCCTACAGAGTGGTGGATGTTGCAGGTTTCAGGAATGTTACTGATGAAAAAGGTCTTTCAATGTGTATGCCCACCCCAGAAATGATGATGTACCAACAATTAACACACATGTAGGCTGCTCTGGGCATACAGATAAATTGTCATATTCTGGGATATTTCTTTTGCACTTTACTCAAGACACCCTTGTTAACCCTTTTGACAGTTGTCCTCTGAAAAGCAGATGCAAATGTGTTATCATTAAGCAATCCTGGTAATGAAACTAAGGATTCCTCAAAAGCGCCCTAGGCACTGTAGCTCTTAAGCCTGAAGAAACCTGTAGAGAGGAGATTACGAGAAGCAGTTGCAGTGTTAGAGGTGGTAGGAAAACCCCAGAAGAATGTTCTGGGTAAAACTCACAGAATCAGGTAGGGGCCAAGTAGGGATTAAGCTGGGAATTGAACCCAGGTCGCAGCGATAAGAGGTGAGGAAAGAACCACAACGCCAACCCAACTCACTAAAGTGAGCGAAGCTCACTAGATGGTGATCTGTCAGCAATGTCCTTGTACCTTCTTTCAGCCGATGGATGAATTGTCACATTTGTGCACTTTACTTTCAGTGCCCTCCCTTACCATTTTGGACAGTCTTCCTCTTAAAAAAAATCACTCAATCATTATTCCTCTTTCAGACAAAAATTCCGCCTGCTTCACAATTTTTCTTGCTGACTCTCTCTCTCTCCCCTCTTCTGCCTTCTGTTGGCAGGATGTGGTAAAGCTGCTTATGCTGGTTCAGGGGCCCCTCCAACCAATCATAATGCAGGAGAGAGGAAACCAAGGGAAACCAAGAACCAATCAGAAGAGAGAGAGAGAGGAGAGTCAGCCAAACAAAGGGGAAGCCCCTGTTTTCAGTAGCTTAATATAAAATGCATGATATTTAAGTCCTCACGGTTGGCTAGGTTTGGTGTGCTCAACCCATTGCAGATTACCAGTGTGTCCTAGATCCATAATTGTAAGCATCTCTCCCAAAGTGTAGATGTGATTGGATTTTGTATGCAAAATTGCCACCGATTTTGAGCAAATCAAATTAACCGCAAAGTACATCAACCCACATGGTCTCTGTGCTCAGCTAAGATGTGAGCACATCATCGGGAACATTCTCACATCTGTTCAATAAATTGACATCCAAAAAAGTGCAGTCCATTCATAGCCTGCATTAATTCAGACTGTCGGGTGTGACTTGGAAGGAGGTTTGCTGCTTTTCAGTGAGTTTTTATATTTAACAAAACGTTGTAAATGCATCGCACATGTTCCTCAGAAATTTAAAAATTGGCCTTTTTCACTATCGGATACCTTCTCGAAAGTCACAGATGTGATTGTAGCTACCCATGTGTCGACACAAGTAAAGCCTCACATGTAAAAACAGTTGTATCCTCTCTTAAAGTTTGAAAATTAACATGTTGGATATGCCCTTGATGAGCTTAAAGCATGTACCTAGAAAGTAATACTTGGTGTCTGCCTGGTATAATCAAATCAATTATTAATATGCTTCCGAGGCTTAAAACATAGATGTACAGGCTTGAAGTCACATAGCAGAGATCCACAATGTTGCTGTCTTGTCCTGGTTTGGACCTTCAGCTTATTGTCAAAATGTAACCGGCAGCTCAGGCGGTTAAGCGTAGTCCGCACATACACGGTAGTAGTCCCCCAGGGATTGCAGGTTCAAACCCCACTCGGGTCTTCTCAATTCAATTTGACATTGAGTCTGATTAAAACAAGATATACACGTAGCCCAGATTGCAAAATTACCAGATTCTAGAAACTTTAGGTTTGGCTCGCAATTCACAGTTTCGTCTTTGTCCATAAATTGGGAAAGATGTTCGTGTACTGGGTTTCTCCGGTGTTTTACGTGACAAAGATGGAATAAGGGTTTTTACCACATTTTTGGTTGTTTGGGTTTTTTTTACCCATACCCTTTTTTGACACTAGAGATGTGCAATGACTTTTAACACCTTGGTAGTTAATGTTTCAAATGCAGAATCAGGAAAATGTCACCTGGAAAATTCGCAACCGAAAATAGTTGTCATTCTCTGTCATGGGCAGGTGCCTGGGTCACAATAACATGCATGTTGAACAGCGGATGGTCCGGATGCATGACCCAGATAACTGGCTGGGAGACTGTCATGTGTGACTGTAATGTGTGGCATTACGATAGCTTGGAGTTCTAGTTTGTCGTTATGTAGGACATGGCCCTGTGCTATCTTGATGACTTCCATGTTTGCAAGTTGCCCCAACAATTTTTGAAACTGTGCCATGATAGATGCCAATCTCTGTGCTGATACCCCATCAGCGATACCTGCAAAAATGGCTTGAGGCATGACTCGTTATGACTCAGACAGATCTTTAGACAACATTTTCCAAGTCTAACTGGTCTGGGCTTTCTTTACCAATCTTTGTTTTACCGACCAAATTGGTATTGTAACATTATTTTTCAAGCGAGCATTTGGAAACTGGAATTCCTATCGAGAGAGTGTGGCACATTTCCAATGGGTTCATATCTCATTCCTCATACCAAATTAGAAAAGGCCGCTCTTGAGTAAATAAGTAAGCAAGACAAGTGATCTACAATACAATGTGATGCGAAGAGTTGTCACAGCCCATCTACCCTCGCAAAAGGTTGACAAGAAGAGGTCGTCGAGGTTTTCCCTTTTTATGCATTACGATCTGAATGGAAACATCTTGTACATAAATAGTAATGAGCAGGGAGTTTAGTTACGGGCCTTCGTGCAGTTTGGAGTTTTGAACCAAAGATCGTATAGCACCAAAGGCGCAAGATGGATAACTCTGCCCAAAGATGTAATTACCATGGGCGCCATTTGAGCAAGCGATACGCCTGCACAGTTTACGGTAATGCTTGGGCGCAGGCTCACCAGGTGGACGTGCCTGCTGCGGCGCCTGCGCCTGTGCATTAATGTGCATTGCGCAGGCGTGTCGCTTGCTCAAATGGCGCCCATGCGATTACAACGTTTTACGTGCATTCACGGTGAAGTTTGCCATCTCGCGCCACTTCACGGCGCTATACGGTCTTTGTTTTGAACACACCTCTTCATTGCAGAACGGTTGGAAGGCTAACACGCAGATGTTGACCATAACGCTGGAAAGGTGCCTCCTCGAGATAAACACACTTTACCAGAGGAAGATCTTTTCCTTCTTGTTTGGTCACTCCCACATATATTGCACCGATCAGTATTCCAGAGTCATGATATGGATAAGAACAGTTTACACTTTTTTCTTCCCAAGCAAGTTCTCATTTCGAATCCAAAAGTTTAAAGTTGAAGACGCTTTCTAAAATGGTGTCGGTGCCCTTTCAAAACAGACTGAACAGAAGGCGAGCTCTAATCATAACACAAGTTGTCAGATATACCTTACATTGTTTCTATACTTTCCTGTAAACTTCAGGAATTCAAAAGTTACCAATATATTGGCACACTTTAGTGCAATACCTCAATATACCTGCCATTGTTGCAACAGTAACTTTATATATTTGGGGGAGTTCTGGTATTCAAGTGAAAATTTGAAGATCTGAGTTGATGACTTCAGACTAAGTTAACTTGCAAAATATCCCCAAGTACATGTATTCCTTCGATAGGTTAAAGAAATTTACATATTTCGTGTCTGTCCACGGTATATTTACATTTTGTATTCCCGTCTTTAAACAATATTGTTGTGATAGGATATGCAGTGCCGTTTTACTCATAGCAATATATATTTACCTATCTTGCCAATTAAAATTGAGCGCCTTGAAGTAGACTGCCTCATTTATTGCCAAAGTACACATAGATTCAGGGATTGTATGTGCCTTATCGTTGAATGGGTGCCATTTTTAATGTAGAAATTATGTTTTCCGACACATGTACAGAAATATAATGCTTGAATATTTATCTTCATAGAGCCAAATCTGTATACATGTGTATTTCAACAGTCTGCGGGGCTACGTACATGTAATAGCATATGTTTTTTTTAGTATATTGTGCCGTGAATAACTTACATGTACCTCATAGTATATGTGGCCTGTCACCACAAAACGAGCTGATAGTCAGCATTTTCAAAATTGAGATATTGGTATTTTTGAGTTCAGCAGAAAAAGATCTTTCCAGTGATATGTACATGGAACACTTGGGGAAAAAGTATAAGGTGACAATGTGAGATTATTCTGGCAGCTTTGTGTCTCTGTTGCTGGCATTGTTTCAACATTTTAGACCAGGCAAGAATGATGCTATTGTCAAAATTGCTGAGAAAATAACATTTTTACTATGTGATCCAGCAAAATATTTGGAATTAAATAGGAGACAGGATATTCTTTCCAAATATTTCAAAACCCCCATATTGAACTCCACTTCAACATGACTTTGAACTCTCAAACAGGAAAGATCGGGACGTGACTTCACTCTACTCTCATTTTGTCGTGACGGGTCACATATGCATAGTTTTCCCTATGAAGTTATCAGTACAATATTTGTATTTGCTTCATAGTAAATGTATTCATGGTACTTCTAGTATCACATCTATGGGACGTAGGGGACTGTATTGGATCTTTGCAACAACTATCGAGGGCAGTATTTGCATACCCCTGGAAATGGATATGTACCGGTAGCTCACCCCTCCAATTGTATTCCAGTATTTGTGAGAATTAAATTGTGGATTGTTTTATACTCTAATGAATTGTTTCACCTTCATTCTGTCTCTTTTACATTGGTTTTGGCAACTTGTGTTTTTCCGGGAACGGCAGAGGAAGAGCGTTGAATTTTGTGTTTTGTGTCGGAAAAATGACGTAGAAGTGGCTACAGTGACCCACTTTGGTTGGGGGGAGTTTGTCCGCCTTGAGCAGAAGCACCCTCCTCTTCTGTTGAAAAGAGCCATGTTGGTGGGCAGTGTTCACCATGTTGGTGGGCAGTGTTCATTTGGTTGGTAGCTACAGTACATGTACGCGACTGACATGCGTGCATTTCATAATCACTTGTGAACCAGCTACGTGTAAGCGCAGTTCCCAGTGAAGGAAAATGTCCTCCTCTCTTGGTCCCGCTCGGGGCAGATAACAGCAGTAAAATTGCCTGCAGTGGCCTGCAGTGAACCTACATTTTAGTTAAATGTGCTTTTTTTCCGTAAGTAGGTGTTGCCTTTCTCTTTAATAGCACGGTTCCTTTTCTCATCTGTCGCTGTCA
>NW_019091477.1:120905-197198 GCF_001949145.1 Acanthaster planci | reverse complement strand
TATGTTGGGGGGGTACCCCTCGGTCTCATTTCTTGCTGGGTATAGTCGCTGTACTGACTAAAATGGCCGGGCCAGGTAGTATTGTCCCCAAACCACCCCAGCACTCCGTGATTATCTGGATTCCCCAAGGAGTAAACTCAGCAGATGTAGATCGCTTCTGCCCCCTCCTCCCCTCCCCGTGCTTCCTGGGAACGAGTATCCATCACAGATTTCCTTTCATGCTGGCCGGAAAAAAATGAGCCCATTGAAAAGAGTGTTCTGAATGGTCTGTCCTCCCAAGCTGAGCTTTTGTTGGGGGGTAGGGGGAACCTTAAGTGCACTCCTTGATCTCATGCAATTCACTCTCATTCATCTGGGAGGGCATCTCTCGCCGTTCTTTGTTCCAGGCCCCCGGGGAGCTACACCAATGGTTCCACCACATCATTGCCTCAAGCTCCGGTCCATCAACGCAGTGCACCTCCTCAAGCCGTTCCTGACAAGTAAGCCGCCTTTTTTCTTTCATTTTAAGTTTGTTCAAAGACTACCACAAAACTACTGAGAGGCCTATTCGTTTTCGAACTGAAGTACAGCAAAACGTATCAACACTTTGACTTGATTTTTTCTTACCCAGATAGTGTAGGAGTCTTAAGAGACTTATTTTCAGTCCACAAGACTTGATGTTCGGCATGGCATTGGCAACAATACAAAATCCCAATTGTTTGTGCTTAGAATGCAGCATTCAGTGCCTCTCAGTGAAGAACTTGATGTATTTGATTTAGGGATGGATTTTCATGTGTCCTTCAATCCTTGAAAATCCTGCATCACACCTGAGTGTCCAAATTACAGGGGCAATCGCAGTGACCAAGTCTTGCTTCTGTGACCTGACCTCTTGCTAAGGTCATGACCCCATTTTGGCAAAGAACAGAATTGGTATATCTAATGTTACAGAAAATCAGGAAGTGAGTACAAGAGAATGAATGTTCTCCATTTTTTCCCCAAACTTATCAGTTGTGTATCAAGAAATCAACTTAATTTATGGAAGATAGAAGATGTGTAAAACAATTTTGTAATAATCCACAAAAATAACCATTCACAGCTAACAGAGCAACATTCAAAGCAAACAGAAAATGACCTCTGTCAAGCTTTATTAATCACATTTGACCACTTATGCATAAATACAGGCAATGTATCATGGAATGCACACAGTCACTTTAAGTGTAAATGCATGCGACATGTATAATTTAACCCTATCAACACATTCATTGGGCACAGCTTTGTAACTTGAACTATTTCATTCTTTATTTGTGGATTTATGTAAGGCAGTTAACTTTGCCCCATTCTTCTAAAACAATTAGAGTTGTTATGTGTTAGGAGACCTACATGTAGTGTGCTGGCAGATAAAGGCTTTTTGTTGCAACTTTGGGCTCTTCATCCGTGTACATGTAGCTTTATACATGTATGGTTGGTATGTTTGTTCACTAATCAATTCGTTGCTGGGAAAATAAAGGACTTGGTGGCTTGTGGCCACAGTTGGACAGTTGGCCATGATGGACAATGGCTAGTGTGCACAGGTGATCACAATGGACCAGTGACCATAGTGGACAGGTGACCATAGTGGACAGGTAGCCACAGTTGACAGGTGTCCACTGTGGACAAGTGACCATAGCAGACAGGTTGCCACAGTGGGCAGATGGCCACACAGGACAGGTGGCCACAATGAACAGTTTACCCATGAATGTGACACGTGACCGAAATGGACAGGTAGCCATAATCATCCTGTTGGCTGTGTACAGTTAGCGGGTAGGGCCCCAGCGGCCAAAATAGATCAGTGGCCACTGGCCAGAATGTATCAGTAGCCACTCTGAGATTTGGCCGCAATAGACTGGAGGGTACAAGTTTAATTTGCACGAATGGACAAGTGGCCCTATTTTGACAGGGTGCCTCAACAGCGGAAGAGTCACACTGGCCTAATACTTAACGTCACAGGCCACCATTCAGAAGTGGCCCCAATGTTTCAACAGCCACAGCCTTTAAAAACTGGCCACATGGGTCCATTGGCCTCCATATTCTTGTAGTAACAGCAGCAACTGAGACTTGAATCAGCTTGAACAAATAAAGATAGGCTTGCGTGCCCCTCTGAAAACGACCATTTTACAAAACTTCAGTGTCCATCAGAACACTTTTTTTATGCTACTGTCGACCCGTGTTTATCTTCGGCTGTCATTTTTGGGGCCAGACATGAATTCCTTGACAGATTTCTGTGTATTTTCTCTTCAGTGAGCCTTCACTGAGAGGAATGTCTTGTTTTTTAGGCCTTCTGCAATTGGCATGTGCTCAACATTTGAGGCAAAGCAAATTTGAATGACAGAAAATGTCGGATGGGACGATTTTTATTTGTCTCTTAGAATAGGGATAAGCTTTAGGAACCTCATTTCTTCAAAGGTTTTTTCTTCAGTGAGACTGTGTTGGATTTCCAAAGCAAGGCCTCTCAGGAGCAAAGTACGCGCTTGAGTCGGGGCATGGCTGCGCTGATTGGACGGACTACTGCGCGTGTGTGCCGCTCTTCCCGAATAGCCTCAGACTTGCTTCTGTTTGGGCATTGGCTCATTAGCCATGCATGTCCGTGTGCATGCTCATGCATCATCTACACAGGTAATTCCAGAAATTAGGGGTCCATTTTTTTTCGTGTCCCTGTCACATGTGACACATGATTTGTAAGTTCAGAACACTTTTTCTAACTGTAATTTCCAAGAGTGATAGCTGAATGCAAATTACCTGCCAAACAAATAGTAATAGTTTGGAGTCAGTTTCAGTGATACTGTATTCCCATGTCAAATAAAAAAGGTCAGGTGTAACAGAGAAACGAAAATGTCACACTTTTGGACCCCTAAAATTTGTTATCAAATTTTGTGAAATGGTCCCATCAGCAGTTGCAATCAGAAGCTGTGAAAGGCATTGAGTTCGGCACCTTTGGGAAAAAAGTGTCAATGTTACAGGGAATCAAAATCATGGGGAAATTTGCAAGAGGGACATGCAGCTTCGTAATTAGTCTAAGCGAATTTTGTAGAGAGCAGAAAGCCAAATGAGAAGCAACACAGTCTTCAAAGTCATGCACCACAGGCCAATCCATTACCTCGGTTGTCAAGGTACACTTACCTGTTTGTCTTTGTCGTAAATATGAAATTGTATCTGATTACCCCACTTACTTATTAATTAATTTCGTAAGAAAATCGTGTTAGTTTCCATAAGGTGGATGTTTGAAGAGGCTTGTCATTATATCAGCCCAGAATTAACCCACGGTTATCAGTAGATTTTTCTGCCTCCTTGACCTCCCCATTAAAGGAATGGAATGTCCCTCATCATTAATGTCTCGCCTCTTATGGCTTCTGTTTTAACAAAGTAAAAATATTACCTGACAATAACTGCTTTTCAGGAAACTTAAAGGAACTAAAAGTGTGCGCTAACTACAACATGGCGTTATGTTTAATACGGGCTGAAAAGGTTGAGATTTATTGAGTTGAACGTTCATAAGCTGTTTTTAGGTGATAAATTCTGTTCCAATTTCATTGCTCTTCCATATATATAGTGGCCATTGACAAATTCTTCGTTTTGGGGATGTTTTCAAATTGCATGATCACCCAATCTCATTTTCAGTATCATAATCATTGGTGGCATTGAAAGTTTGAAGAAATGCTTGTGCCAATAATCGTTTGAAATAAACTTGAAATTAAAAAGATGTTTACAGTTAATCCTTCTGGAGGAACTTTTAAAAGTGACTTCTTTCCATGAGCGGCTTTGTCAGAAACCTTTTGCCCTCGTCGTGCCTTTCACCGTCATCTTGTAATCTGGTTTGCGTTACAGGCAACCCCTCGTCTGTTCAGCAAAACATTTTTCTCTCTCTCCTCTAATTCTTCCATTTGTTGTATCTGAAAGTTTCATCGTGGTGTCCTTTCGCCTTGAGCTGTCTTAAGTCAATCTCGCAATAAGGGAATGCAGTAAAGAAATAAGAGATTAATTTAAGGCAAAAAAGTCGGAATCTACTTACACAAACCAGTTTTACTGTTCAACTTTGAAAGGGACCTTCATTCTCTAACACATGAAGTATTTTTAGGTCCAATAAAGTCCAGAGATAATTACATCACTACAATTTTTAGCTCAGAGTTATGGCAGCAGTGTAACATCAATCATGTAACATTCGAGAATTATCACTCTCGTAAGCTGTCTGATTTCAGATCCAAGTTATTTATGTAGAACTCTGTATCACTTGATTGCAAAACCTTTGAGTCCTGGTCAGGTTGATGCTCACGATTACATGTCTGGCAGGAGGGATCAACTCCAAATACCTTGATGTAAATGTCAGACTCACAGACCCAAAACCTCTACCAGAACATTGGGGGGTACGGGAATATCACCTTGGTTGGAAACTTAGAATCTCCCGACTGTTAGGGTAGCCGGTTTTTTAAACGAGCCGTCTCTGCCCACGGCTGGATCCCATTATGTCTCGATGCATGCTTTGCCAGTGTTTTTTATTTTTTTTCTTTCGAGAAAGTCGCCGGAGTAAACTCAGCCGTCAAATGTTACTTGAGGGAGGTTGGAGCTGTGCCCAGTGGCCTAGGCATACATGCAGATGCCCGACACAGCGTTTAACCTCAACATTTAAGAGATTGAACCTTACAGCAAGCAGGAGGGTTATAATGCATAAGCCTAGCACTTTGAGTCTGCCTAGGGTTGTTGGAGGATTGTCAGGAAAGCTGAGGCAGAAATCATTTCTTTTTGGACAAATGCCATGGTTCAAGCAAGTTCAGTTTCAAGTGTAGGACTCGAATGTGTAGGCATCTACTATTGTAAAGAAAATATCAGAGTAGTCAGTGAAGTTGTTTCTAATTCATATTCATTAATGTTGAACAACTATTTCCGAGTATGCTTGTGGGTTTTGTTTACAGTGTTGTGTGATAACACACATCGGGCAGGGCAAACCCAAAAAAAGAAAGGAAAATCCAAAATTAATCAGTGTTGAACAACTAAACTTATGGCAGTTTAACCCTTTAAACAAAATTACATAAAAGCAGTCATAATTCTTCAGATTGGAGAGAAATCTCAAAATACAGTACAAAATACATGTCCGTCCTCTGATGGCTTCAGACTCTGAGAAAAATTCCCCCTTTCCCTTTTTTTTTTCTTCCCAGAGCACCCACAAAAATACCTAAAAAGGGCTAACGGTTTCAGATCATTTCAGTCTTCGTCAGCACAAGCTATACAGTGTTTGTCCCTCGCATGTAAAAGCCCAAGCAGCCATCATGCATGCTTGGAATGCACGGAATGCTTGCATGGCATATTTAATTCACAGGACCAAAAAAAAAAGCATTGAGACTGCCCGGTAATGTTGTAAGATGCCTAATTGTTTTCGTGTTTGGAAGATGTTATTTCAGATTATTTTCATAATTGGTAATTGAGTAAATGACAAGTACACCTCATTAAAAAGTGTTCTAGTCCAAGTCCTCAATTTCTGTACATTTTTGGATCTGCATTTGTGGTAATTTTTTTGGGGGGGTTTATTGTGGCAAATGGGTGTAGTAATGTAATCAAACGATGGATGGATCAATATGTGTGTTAATTGGAAGAAATCAGATTAAGACCTCTTCAACAGTCCTTTAGTGAAGGGTTTTGGTGTGGTCGTTGGGACCCTCACCCCTCAGAGCAGAATGGAAGAACCCGACCGGTGACGCCACCCAAGAAAATTCTGGCATGCCTTTTTTTCCCTCCCCCCTCTTCGTCTTGTTGACCTGGGTCCCTGGCGTTAAGGGGCAGTCGCTGTTGCCCTGCCGCCATTCACTCGTTCACGCTGAAGGGTTCCTCCTTTTTGCCTGCTCTGAGGGAGAGCCCTGTCTGGTCGGAAGACGCAACCTCATCAGCTGCTCCATTTTAAAAGTTCACGTAAGTCTGGTGTAACTTCAGAGTTAAGTTTTCTGCAGCGTTGTAACGCCTATGCTTAGCATTCTACATTTAACTTTACAGCTTATCCTCTGTTGAGCCTACAGAACATTGCTCTATGGTAACAAATATGGATATTATATATACATTCTCTTATAACATCAAAAGACACTATACTGGTATATATCTGACCAATAACGTCACTTGCCAACCTTTGCTATCACATGGATATTTTCCTAATAGGCTTACATTGCTGGTTTTTATTTTTGATATTTGGGTTTACACGGTCTGGGCCAATATTTATGGTGCTGTGTAACAGTCTATGAAATATTGTAGTGCGTGCTATGAGAGAATGTTCTGCAGACCGTCCAGGGCATCAATCAGCCCCCCAAGGGTACTCTGCCGCCCAATTGTGCTGGTGCTTCTTGTGTTGAATGTGTAGAGAGAGGGAGCAGTACGTACGGCTTCAGAAAGGCCATTCGATTTTAACAGACACAAGTCGCGTCTGGTATCGACACGGTGGGGACCATTAGAAATAGTACGTGTACGGGATACATCCATAGGCTCGGAAATAAACTGGTTGGTTGAATCACGACTTTGTGTGCGTATATGAAAGCCATGTTGTTTTTACATTGATCACTATGTTCACGTTTACGCACATAGGTTTTTTAAATAACTGCACAAGAAGGCGATATAACCACCCAATTTTCCCAAGTCACATGTGTATCCCACATCCGCACCATGTCTAATGGTCACTAATATTGTATGCCCCATTAATGTGTAAAACCTCATTCTTTCTTAGGCCACTGAATAAGCTTGAAATCAGCAGGCATTTCTGCTGCAGGTACATGTACTGAAACGTTACTGCAAATCTCCGAGTACCGTAGAACCATAAAATTGGCCCAAAGGTGCACCGTATATTACAACACCAGTCAAACAGTACATCAGTGGTGAATTTGTAGCGTACATTTAAACAGTGAGCTAAACCCGTTCTGAGAAGATCTGACATTACATGCCAGTGTCGGCTTAACCGAGGTACATGTACCAGCAGAAGGACGACGATAATGCCATGAAAGTCAAATTCACATGTTCAAGTGTTTACTTTGGCATCATCTTTTTATTTAGTAACTACAGAAAAAAAAATTTTCCCATGGGGGCGTGGCCTTCCCCCGAACTCCTGTGTCCAGTTTCACAAAGCCCAGAGATTTACCAATCAAATTTAAAAATTTGCCAAGCAAAGGTGGGTTACCAGCCAAAATACATTGTACTTGTATTTTCATCGCGACCGGTTCCCAGCTGCTTTTCGCTGGTAGCAGATAAATGAGCTAAGCAGTGTTTTCTCTTTAAAGAGAAGCCCTATGAAACTGCCCCCCCACTTTCTACTTCAAATAAGTTTAACAAAGCATTGATTGTTCTGGAATTAGGGGCATATCCAGTTGGGGGGGCGGGGTTTTCCTCTTCCGGAAACATGGTTGCCATTTTTTAAGGAATTTAATGCGTCAGTATTTTAGAAGCATATCGGTGTAACCACCTTTCTGAGGGGGGAGTTGACTCTTTCACAGATAAACAAATCTGGCCTGTTGTTTTTGGAAAAGTCTATTTTGCATTTTTTTTCCCTCCCAAGAACTGGATACACCTCAACCTTGCAGCGTTGTGTTGAGACCCCTGAAGACCATCACAAGACCAACACAAGACCTCCAGTCCCAATTCAAATTGCAATTTATTCAACTGACCTGCGACAAAAGCATTCAATGTTTGACCAGTTACTTGTGACTGGTCTCGTGATAGGTCTTATGATGGTCTTGGGATGCTTTTGACTACAACGCCACTGCCTAGCATCTCAATACTGTCTACATTCTTGCTGCCAGCCGATTTACTGAAGAAGAAAAAAAAAAAAGAAAAGGTCATTAATAACCCAACCTGTCTCCACCTCACCGTGTGTCTGAAGACCCAGACACCCACATCCGTCTCCCGTCGTCACGTCACCGCCCCTCAGGCCAGCCATGATACCGTCCTACAAGTCCAGGTACCAAGCGCCCCAGAGGGAAGACCCCAACGTCGTCATCGCCAAGGCCCTCATGAAGAACCCAGAGGCAGTCAAGTCGTACGTTGATCCCAATCCATTCGTACACACGTAGATCCTAGAGAGACTTCCCATCACGAAGACGCCAAGAATTTGTGATGTGTATTCCCTTGTTGGCAAAAGGGTAAAAAAAAACTGATTGCGGTCAGCTGTGTGACTGGAAGTCAGTGAGTTTCAGAGATTTTCTGTTGTTAAGTCAGATTAAAAGGGAAAAAAGGGGAAATGCATCAAAACTCAGTAAAAAATTAGCTGAGTTTAGAATTAGCAAAGACTGATCAAAGGTGAAAGCTGATTAAATGAAAATATGAAAACTTCCATTCACAGTGAGATTATTTTGACTGCTCAAAAATGCCGTTCATCGCCATCGAATTCCGTGTAGCTCCTTCAGGATTTTTAAATTCATTGCAAACTTGGTTCAGAACTTTCAATAATTTAAAACTTAGAAAATTTGCATTTTTTAAACACTCTTGTGGCTTACTTTTCAAATTTGTATATGCCTTTTCCCATAGTAAAAACTTCATGGATATGCATTTTTTGTGTGATAAACACTCATGAATATTCATGTTTTCATCCCTCCCCTACAGATGTCAGGGTATCGTGCCCATTTTCACAGTAGATAAAACGGTAAAACACGAAATCCAAATGGGGCCAGAAAGCCCCACCAGCCCTCTCCAGAGATACCCCCGGGAGCCAGGGTAACAGAATGTTCGTCCCCCTTGGTGTTTATTAGCCCGCTTGACGTGGTGTCGCTCTTTGTCTCTGAGAATGTCTCCATTACTCGTTAACTTCACCCATCCACTAGATTCATCACTTTGTGTATAAATCCATGTCTGTGAGGATTGTCAAGGAGCAATGGAGCAGTATCCAGCAGTTTCTCCGGATTTTTTGTGAGAGTGTGGAATGGGTCGCAGCGCACAACTTCTGAGAAATCTGTGGAAAAATGTTCTCTCCATGT
The DNA here is from genome assembly GCF_001949145.1 of Acanthaster planci. The sequence continues at coordinate 188,250 of NW_019091477.1, read as the reverse complement.
CAAAATTCTCGGGCCTTAACAATTGAGGAAGCACCGTGGAAATCTTCATGATGGAGAAATAAACCTTAAGCATGTCGGAAACAATGATTTCCAGTTGTAAATTAATCACAAACAACTTAAGTGTTGTAATGAAGGCCTTGTGGTATGCCACATCTGATTGGCTGGTACAGTTTTGACTTTCTGGAAACTGCTCACTGGTTGGTCACCTTGGCACTCCCTGCAGACACACACATGTACCTCCGTGTGTGTACATTATTTAGCATGCAGATAGACCTTTGACATCAGTCTGTAATTTTAGTGTGACATGTCACAATTCTTTCCATCGTTTGTTGATAATGTGCATTGTAGAGGGTGCGTAACACTGTCAGACATGTTGAATAAAGTTTGTACAGCACGGTATTGCGTCTGTTCATTTTTAGCATGGTTGTACAATGTACTTGTATGTAACATTTTTACATGGCTGAAAAACAAAGAGGCTGCACACGGCTGCCTGCTTCATTAATACAAATAAATTCTACTTAACAGTTGCTGTTTTGAGCCATGTGGGTTGATTCATTTTAGTACACTAAAAGACGTGTACCACATGTCGCTATTGATATTGTTATTGCTCCATCTGATTGGACTGCAGTAAATGGTTAGTGGGCGTTGCCTTTTGCTTCGTCTGTTCACGGAGGCCATCCCCCTCTGTGGTAGATACAGGCGGTGTCTTTTGTTCAGTCTGCAAAAGGAGAAATTTAATCCAATGAGCTTAGATCATTCCAATGGTATTTTTTAAAAAGTAAAATTAAAATTACAGTTTTCTTCGACATGCTGGTTGGATCATAGTCTCAATGGCCACACATATCTTGTAATAAAAACAGACCCAGTAAAACGTTCCGTGGCATCCATGATGGGCTCTGGTTATCCAGTCTAGGATCTGAAATAGACTATGAATATGGCAGATTGGATTTGTGAGGGTTAAGATAACCTGTTATATTAAACTGGCAACTGTAAGTAAAATCCATGGGATCTGATTGGTGGGATCACAGAAATTAATTGTTGGATCCCATGGAACAATATGCAGCATCTATAGAAGAGTTTGTGGTATTTAAGTTGGAATTTGGTACAGTAGCAAATAATGGTTTCCATGTGGTTCCTCCCATTGGAACATTATCCTTTAGAATCTCATGGGATTCTGTAGACTTAAGATTGTCAAATACATGCTATTTTGTTTCGGTAAACATATTTACATACGGAGTATCTTTTGTCGTGTCTGACTCTGACCCCGAGATCCTACAAAATCCACTCAAAGGTTTAGGAAGATTTGGCAGGATTGAGGAAGGCACCACCAGTTTAATGATGGCCCCTTATCCCCTTCTCACTGGGAAGCGGTAAGAGCTGCTGTAAAAATTGAGATCCCTCAGCCCACTTTTTAGCTATTATTCTCGGCCCACGCTTGAGTGAACGCGGTGAAAGAAGGCATACCCTGGCTCTTGTATATATGGTAATTGGCCTTTGTGCGTTGCCAAGAAATGAAAAGGCCAAATTTGCATCATAATCACCAGCTTCACAATAGTCCCCATTTTGAAAAGAGGCAACGGGAATGTGGAAGCGTGAGTAGAGCCGCATGCCACCGAACAATGAGCCTTTTCACTGTGTAAATCAAAGCTGCAGAGCACGCAGGGCCACAAACCGAGAATTTGCGGTTTGGCAGGTGGTCTTCATGGTCAAGTGAGGCTGGAATTCTCGTAGTCGGCTTTCAGAAAAAAGTCCCGACGTCAAGGGGTTAACAGAAGTACAAAGACACTTCCCTTGGTTCCAGCCAAATGGTGGATTTTGAAGGATTTAGGAAGGTCTTCAAGGACATATGTTTAAAGTCTCCCGGCAGTAACAGTGTCAGCATGCTAAATGGCTTTCTGCATGAGGTACCCTCTTTCCCTATCGATGCCGGCCCTTGATTTATTTAACAAATTCTGACTTTAAATAGTGTTGGTAGCCATCTTGCAGGGCAGTTCTGTTATTCAACAGGGAAACCTCCTCTGTTCATACCCTGCGTAACAAAAGCACTGGCCCCCAAGATGGCAGCCATGCAAACTCTCTATTGACAGTCTGTTTCTTAAAACTTTTCTTGTTCCTTTTCTCAATGAAGATCAGATGTGTAATGACAGAAATCCCCATACAATCACACTGGTGTATTCATCCCATCGTGTGTGTGTTTACAAGAGTTTGAACATGTGGAATTGTTGAGAAGCTACATGTATGTATATACATGTACATCTTGTTTCATTCACTTAACATTCTTTGTACACCCTACACAGGATGTGTTTTATTGGAAGATGATGTCTGTTTTGTTGGTATCCACTCACATGTACATCTGTGCTTCGTTTAACACATGTTCACCATTGGCAAAGCTTCCTCATACACACGTACATTAATATTTCATTTACTATATCAGTAACCTAACTGTACATGAAGTTTTTGTCATCTGTATGTACACGTACATGTGTTCTCCTTGGCAAGGATGCCTCAGCTTTGAACATTCATCACCTGTTGTTTCAAATGGCAGTCCATTCAACATAATTCATCAGTGGCAGTGGATTTCACCAAATTAAGGCAGTCAGCCTCAAGAACATAAATGTGCTCAAACAACTCAAATGTTCGCTTCACACCACAGTATGGGCGTGGACAGGATTTTTTCGGGGGGAGGGGTTGGAGTTTCCATGGTGGGAGGGACATAGTTCACATCAGCTACAGAATGGTAAATCATCAACACTGGAAAGGAATCAATTTTAAGGTTTTTCAAGCAGATTTTCCCGGCCTTTCATCTCGTTTTTTTTTTCTTTCTTTCTTTTTTTTTAATCATTTCAATTTTTTGTTGGGGTAGGGGTCTTTGCACGATCATGCAGAGCTCCTTAACAAGTTACACATTGCTAGATGTGATTAAAGACATAACCATTAATACCTCAACCATAACTGCATTAGCTAACCATTTTCCCTTTTGTGTCAAGTCGTTAATCACCCGCGCTATTTTCATGTCAGCATTACTTGGCATTGTAGAGTGTACATCATCAGTATAGAGCCTTTCCCATTTAGCAAGGTACTGCTGTTCACCATGTATTGACATAATTCTGTTAGATTATGTTGATCAAAATGACGAGGAAACAGCACGTTACTGGTGTATGTGCTGTGATTGGTAAATTCCTTTGAATCCTTTTTTGGATTCTGTTGGACTCTGTTAGTTTATGCAGGTTTTATCCCGCTGGTCTTGAAAACTGTAGGATTCACTAGGTTTCAGACATTAAATCACTGTTACTGTATTCGGTTTGATCAGAAGGCTTCATACTTTGCTGTCATCATATTCCGCATTTTAACGATGGTGGATTTTGTTGGATCGGCCAACCTAATGGATTCTGTGGGTTATTGTAGGCTGTTTTTCTCTCATTTGGTTGTGTTAGACTTAAGGAGGTTTAACCGTCCCTTTCATAGGTCTCTGGTAGATTCTGCAGGTTCCATACATCACTGTCGGTAGATTCTGCTGGTTACTGTAGGGTACTTTTCCATCATTAGAGTCTAATCAACTAAGCTGGTTGGAGTTCTTTGTTCTAGGTTTCTGCTTTTATTACTTGGGAGTATTCATAAGGAATGAAGGGATTTGTGGGGTTCAGTCTTACATCCATGATTTGTGCGCATCGTATATGTAACCCACACAATGGCATTGCATGTTCAGTTTGTGGCACAAATGTTAAAGCCATTGCGGAAATTTAACATGCACCTTGCTGCTTTCAGAGAAACTAGTACTGATCAATTCTGCCAAACATAATTGCCCGATGTCCTGTTGATATTATTGCGTTAAATTGCGAAAACTAAACTTTGTGTACGTGTCAACTAGACCTGTGTTCAGACAGTGCATTGCTTGTTATACAAACCACGCCCAGGTCTGTGGAATTCATAGCAGGCCACATTGCTCAGAAAATTTGCATTGTGAGCAGAAAATATCATCACTTTTTTTCTTTTTCCCGTAATTGTCAGCTTGTGCAGTTAGCAATTCTGTGAGACAGCCGTCTGGCCAACTTGTGACCTCGCCCCAGTCGATACTGTTTGCAATTTGACAGAGATTGACCATTCTCACAGAGAAATTAAACAAACAGGTGGAAAATGGAGAGAATCATTTTTTATTACGTTTGGAACAGTGTGGTCTTACATTTTTACTGTTTCTGTCCTTTTCCATTTTGCAAACTCAACCAGTTGAAGTTTAAATCATTTCAGCGCAGTGTCTGAACATACTGCTCGTTTTTAAACTAGTTATGACCTCATTTCTCTAACTATTCCGCTTTGTACATTTGACTAACACTTTCCTCTCTCTGAATGGCAATTTGTCACTGTAATTTTTAATCCACTTTACTGAATTTGATCTCACCTGATTTTATTTGAAATGTTGTACATGCATCTGCTTTTTCCCGTCATTGCCAATGGTTGTCCTCTTTGAAAGAAAGTTGGTTCATTTTTCCACTGCCGAAAACTTTGTCGAAAAGTTTCCAGATCAGAGTCATCAAATTGTGGCAGTATAAAGCTCACTAGTTTTGGCCATAGTTAGTGATCATGCCAGGGAAAATAAAATATTTTAGACCATGTGAACTAAATTCGTGCTTTACCCAACTCTCGGCTCTCTTGGCAGTGGCATTAATCACTTGTTTTCTCATTTTCCTCTCCTGTGTGCCCCCAAACCCTTCACCGTCTCATGTCATCCTCCGTCACAATTTTCTTTTTTCTTCTGGCTAACTCCTAACCTCGCCCAAAACACGAGTACCTGGTCGTGTTGGATTGGAAAGTTGGCCTCCAGATGAATCGTTGAACCTGACTGCCCCTTAAGCTTGCCTTGTTGTTCAGATATGTCAAAGTTACATGTGCAGCATGTACGTGATCCCCATCCATGGGCCGTGGATCTGCTCAGAAGTCGTATTTCAGCAGCAATTTGAATTCATCTCCTGAAGCTTGCAAAGCAAGCAAAATAATGTTATGGCTGCTGCTCAGACTTCTAACCACCAGCAAATAAATAAGCTTGTTTCTGTGATTTACTTGTCCACTTTTGCCTTAATCAAATTCAAAACTTTCAGAAGCGGTTCAAAAGAACTGGTGAAATTCCTGTCATTTTGAAAGCACAGATTTCTAGTAACTTCCATTTGGTGCAGTTTTGGCTGAATTTCGAATTTTGAGGCACTAAACACAAATGACCACGACATTTGCATTGTAACCAACATAACTTTCGTTAAAGATCAGCAAGAAAACTACACATTCAGGGGCTGAAAAATCAGATCCAATTTTCCTCTCCCCCATTCTCCATCCACCCCCCCCATCCCCACCCCCTTCCATCCCCACCCCCCACCCCAACTCGCCCCTCACCCACATTTTATTCCATTCCCTGCATTGCCATGGATTTGACTGACTTTTTTTCTAAACCCCTTTATTGAATTACAATTTCAGTGTGTGTTTGTTTCTCACTCACTTCTTTTCTCCAGTGCTCCAGATGACGGGGTCAAAGTGATGTTTCTCCCTAGTAATATCACTGGGTAATTGATTCAGTATAACATGATATCATACATGATACTTGTCCTTCAAATAGCTAGTCTTTTGTTCCCAATTTAGTGTCAGTGCCATTTTGTTTTTGTGAGTAGAAGTAGTGAACTCATGTGTCTCATTTCTTGTGCCAAGACTGTTGAGTTTCTGCTGCAAATACTGAAAAGGGCAGACTTTTGCGGCATGCAGTTTTCTAAATCCTAACAACTCCTTTCTTTGTTTATAAATCATACTGCAATTTCAAAGACAAGTCGAAAGAGTGAACGCGAAGAGCAGCCAGTGGAGAAGAGAATGGGATTACACTGAAAACAGCAAATCTAAGCGCAGTGAAAATGTACAGGTTGTATTTATTGGGAGCAGCAACTAATCGCATACCTACATGCACATTGTGCCCATCACAATTTTTTCTGATTTTGTAGTTTGTAGACTAGCTATCTAAAAGCCTGCATGTTCATTCATGTATTTTGCATTATTTCTATGTCTAGCATTAAGACCATATAAAGCACAGCAAGTCTCAAGCCATCAACAGCCTGCAAAATTTTGGTTATTCAGCCCACATAGATGTATTTTTCGTTCCTAACCCTATGAAATGAATCAGGCTTACCCTGTCGAGTGAGCCGAATATTCTAAATTTCAGCATCAGAATCTGTTGAATAGGGTCTCTTTTTTTATTCTGGCTTTTTCCTGTTTCTTTTCCTCATTTATTTCTTGCTTTTTTTTCTCTCTTTATTTTGGCCTCTAAAGATCAAGCTGAGATTTAGTTTCAGGCGAGGAACATTTTGAAACCGTGGCAGAGTTTATTCTAGAAAGTCAGTAAATATTTACTTCTTGGTTTTAGAGATAGGTTCTGTGTATTATTTCCCCATTTTTTACGCTTTTTTTTTACTAACCTCAATTTAAGACAGTACTTGTAGCTTGACACTGACTTCTCAAATGAGATTCTGTCAGCTATGTTAAAAGCACCTACTCACTTTCCGAGCGAAGTGTAGAAAACACACAATTTCATGTTTTTTAAAGATCCAATATCACATTTCATCCAAGCAAACTTAATCACACATGCCACATTCAACTCAATAGCTATCCACTGTGTACCTTTGCAACACGTCAGTACCTCGATTTGTTTAGTTGAATATTGCATCCTCTGTTTCAATTATAAATCCATTTTAAACAACCAGCGGCAGCATATAAATTTTTTTTTTTTACGTATTGGGGTTCTTTGTTGTCTCAAAAGTGTTGTAGTTCTTTGTTTTCTTTTCTTGAAACCGTTTTGTGGGAATTCCAGTAGTTCTCTGAGCAGGCATGAAATGTTCTCATGTTGTATTATGTTACAAATTGGTACATGTCCTTTTTTTTTCAAAATCATATACGGAAATAGCCTCTCAGATTAATTGATTGTAACTTGCAGATATGCATTTATTTATTTTTTTTTTTTTTTTTGAGGTTACAAATTTCACCCTCAACCTGTCCCAGTTTTTTCTTCTACAGAGCATAAAAGAAAGGTTATACTTTGTTTGTCATCCATTTCATGCCCAGAAACAAACAACATAGTACTTGAGATTACATGAATTGAAACAGCAGCATACAGCAGTCAAAGTGAAGATTTTATTTTTCAGCCCAGTGATACCTCTCTTAATTGATTTCATGGGAGATTCGGAGAAAAATATTACATTTCATTCACGCATTTTTCAAGGATGAATTTTTAGTACTTTTCAGTGGACAGTTCATTAATTTTCGGAGCAACCGCTGAATAATTTTCTTTGTTTTCCCTCATCCCTGGTCCCCTTGTCTTCTTCCATAGCAAACCGACACCAAGTCAGATCGCCAGCCAAGCCCGTAGCAACCCGACCCCTCGCGTCATGAGTCAACCACCAAGAGCCCCGGGTAAGACAGCCTAAGGGAAACGGGCAGCAGAAGCAGGGGGGGGCTATTGGCTCCCCTTCCCCACTCTTTCGATGGGGGAGCACACCCCTCCACTGTTTGCAGGTCCTATAATGGGGTGAGACTTGAGCATCGGTCTATTAATGGCTGATGCCCAATCAAGGCTCAAAATTAACCTTTTCTTGCTGGTAGCCAGCAGGACTAGTACTTCAAAATTTCCACTGGTCGTGCTGAGAGTTTGGTGGTCCAGAACAGCACACGCAGCTGCATTGAGCAATCCTTGTTAGGAAGCCTACATGTTGATATACTGGAAACTTCTTGCAGTCAAGACTAGGGGCGTTTACAAAACGAGTGGATTAGGCTTAGACTAAGGCTTCTGTTTTGCTGGTTCCAATCAGGTCTGGTCTGGAACATGTGGTTTTGAACGCTGCTTTCAAAATGGCTGGGACCAGTGAAACCAAAGCCATTAGCCCAGCGCGTGGTGGGCACACGTGGCAAAACTACAATTTGGATGGTTCTTACTCTTATGTTGCGCAGCGAGGTACACTCAGCATGCGAAAATGTAACCGGATCCACCACAGCACTCATTCGGGTAATATGTACACAGATCTTTTGTTTCAGTCCTTCAATATTTTAGTAGATTTGTCAAGTACATTTTGTGCTGGCCCACCGGACCACCAGTTTTATTAGATCAGTTGGTCCGCTGACTTTTCTACTGGCCCCGGGCCAGCAGACCACCGTTCATTTCGACCCCTGCCTGATGGTCTCAAAACTGGCCCCTGCACTATGAAAATTTTTCCGCCGCTGTTGCTAAAGGTCAGGAGATTGTACAGATTGCAGCTTTGTGTCAACCTTCATCTTTAGGCTCCAGGGTTTGTAAGTTTAGTCCCCCTTAGTCCAAACCTCTGGCTCAACTCAGCTCCAATTATAAGGTCCGATCAAGTTCGGTCAGGTGTCAAAGTACCACATCACTTCAAGGTTTCCCTTACATCATTTCCTTAGGCAAGCATATAGGGGTCATCCAAAGTTCTCAACTATGACCCCTCCCCCCTCCGTACACTTTGTACGCCCAAGAAAAATGTTGAAAACTTTGGGGCTCTCTGATCACAGCAAACTAAATGATGGCTGAACAACTTCGTTCACAATATATGTTGTGAAGTTCAGTGAAGAATGAAATTGGCTTGTGTGAATGTACGCTCTCTGCAAGAGGGCATTTAGCGCACTCTTCAGTGGCCAATTTTTTACTTAAAGCCTTATGAAATGTACCTTTAACACGTGTTGTGATAGGTAAATCTAAACATGGGAGGTTGGTTGTGTTCCCAGAGCTTTCTGTTTGTGTGACCTTTTATTGCAAGGGAGTGATAGTCAACTTCTGCAAAGTTTCCTAAAAAAATTTTGTATCGATTGCTGTCAGCTTTGCCTATCCTACCAACCCAGAGGTCATTAGGTCAACAAGGTACTGGATACTCTCAGTAAATGCTCACAGCGTCAGATGTGGTATTCGGCCAACTTTTGCGCATCCTGAAAAAAAGTAGAATTTTGTCGGTTTCCATTACTTTGGTTACCATGGAAACTACTCCCTCTAAAGGGGCAGGAGTTGACATCCAAGGACTTCGCATCTAGTTTCTGTTTTATATCCTTAAGAAATAGGTGTACAAATCTGTGCCAGTTGGCCTCTAGAAGCATCTCCTCATCAGTCAAAAAGAGCCCTGGTGGTGGGGAGTGTTCATTGTGTAGGTAGCAATGCAACTGTAGCACTTACATGTCATAGTCATTCGTGAACCAGCAAAGTGCAGTTCCCACTAAAAGAACCTCCATTGTCAGGAAAACTGCGCCCTCTCTTGGTCCCGCTCAGGGAAGATAACTAGGATTTAGCTTATCACTCACAGTTGAATGTTGGCCAAAACTTGGATGACAGAGGTTCCATGTAACCTTTTTTGGATTGATGAAAGTTTTGCGTGTACATTTATGTTGACAGATAATGCAGAATGAGAGTTTAGGCTAACTTGCAAACTTACGAATTCTACTCTGCGTGTCACCCACAGCACAAAAAAATGCACTTCCCCAATTAGAACATACTGCAATTACGCATGATAACATGCTGACTTCCTAAGTTCCCCATAAACAACTCCCCTGCCCTTTAAACAACCTCTTGCTGACAGAAGACCGGGTACTCGATCTCAGAAAACTTGTTAGACACAGAGCACAAGAAGAGAAGGTAGCGTCGTCGTTCCTGTAATCTGCATTTAATCCGCTCGCGTTTGTGCAGCACTTGTAGAATGAGTAAATCATTGAGAGCCATGCGTCATTTCCTGCCCCCTGACAGTCTGACACTTTTACAGCGTAGGCGTTCTAGTCTGTCCTTTTAGTGAACCTGGAAAACTTCCACTGTTTTGCATCGTCAATATTGACCAGAGAAAAATGACCGAATCTGGATGCCAACCACCAGAATGCCGTACTCGGCAATCTAGCAGCGGAACTATTTTGGCTCTTTGCTGGCAATCATCCAATGATACAGTCCTCATTAAATGATGTTCATCTTAGATTATGCCAGTTACCTTTCTTGTACACTCTCGAATGCGAGGGTGCCAGACTGTTTTTACAGAGACTGCACAGAGCTTGTCTTTGCTTTCAGAAGTATTTACTAGTCGAGCCCAAAAGCATCAAATGATATTTTTAATGAGGTCGGTATATGTCTGTATTGCATAATCTGCTTTCCAATGTATAGGTTTGGAAATGGATGGCCGATTTGTGAAAGAGGCAAATATCAGGTCACTCGTGAAAGTTGCTTCCAGAGCATTACAGCGATTTGACAGCATCTGTTGCCAGCATGTGTACTTAACCTGGACCTGCCTGTCGACACAAGATCTGGTCAGGGTCCTTGTATTTGGAATAGTCAGGGATCCAAGGTGTTGAAACTATCATGCCACATGGCCAGATGCCTTACTGAAAATAATGGCAGTGAATGTAAGAGTACTTTGTCAATGATAGAAAGGGTAATTTGGCATCAACTCAATATGATGTGTATTTCAATACGGGCAGTTCACAAAAGTGCGCCTCCAAGAGTTTGCAACGCGTTGGCCAATCACAATGCATGAAATCTGTTGACCCGATGCCTGTTTGAAGGCGCACTATTGTGAATCACCCATATTCATCATGGCCCCATGGAGGTTGCAGGCTCAAAAGTCCCTTGGTCACTTTGTTCATTCAACTTGAAGTTAATGACAAAAGATCCTCTGCTGAATTTTCCTTTGCTGTTTATTTGATGTACACGTTTCTCACTCTTCCATTTCTCTCTCTCCTGACCTGAATGAAGGCCCACCGCCCGCACCTTCCTACGCCAAATCCAGCCCTCGGCCTGCCCCGACGACGAAGCCTCCGCAGCAGCAGCATGCTGCCCCGGCAGCAGCAGCCGGGGGTGGGGCCGCGGGCGCGGCAGGACGCACCCCGATGTGTGACGGCTGTGACAGCATGATCAGGTGAGTTCACTCAACCCTTAAAATGTGACCACATCAGTTTATGACTTGAAAGGATCCATTTTTTACTTTCTTTTTTATGCCTTTACACTCTCCTCCAATGGATTTTAATGGATTTTGGATTCTAAAATATAAAATGAAAGTTATGAGAGCAAATTTCCAACTGTTTTTTTTTTTTGTGTGCACAAATCAACGCGACATTGAGGTTCAGTACCAGGGATGGCATCACAGTTTTGCTCATGAACGCGCAAGTTTGCATTAGCATAAAAACCAAAAGCTTAAGACTCCAAAGTAAAGATTAAAATCGGCAAACCAAAATTGGAAATGAGGTTAATAAGTGAGGTACCTAGTTAGGACCTGATTTTTTGTTCCACAAACTTGCTTCCTATTTTCACAAACGACTGTGTGAACTGACATGTGGTTGCTGACTGTTCTTTGCACTGGTTCACTGCACAAAACAGCTCTAACATAGACATTGGAGGCTGGGCGTCGGTTTCAAAAAAGAAAGACCAATTGGCATTGCAGTCCAAATTCCATACGATACTGGTTCATACAAGGCATGAAAGCAGACGTCAAAACCAATTTGTCATGACATAGTAAATATCATAAAAGTAAATAATTACAACAGTTGTACACATTTCATTTTTTACTAGTTTCACCACAAGTGGTATGTGATGTCAAATTTGTGAGGCCATATTCTCACTGAGTATGGCCTGGCCTTCACGTATAGAAAAACTCACAGAATGGGCCTCTCTCGTACCCTCATATCAAGGGTAGAAACTAGAGTTATGCATGTGACCCGTATTTTCTCTCAGAGGTCCGTTCGTGTCGGCCGTGGGCCGCAACTGGCACCCCGAACACTTTGTCTGCGCTCACTGCCACGAGAACCTATCCACCCAGGGCTTCGTGGAGCAGAACGGCAAGGTCTACTGTGAGAAGGACTTCAACAGCCTGTACGCGCCCAGATGCGCCATCTGCAGCAGGCCCATCTCCCAAGGGGTAAAAAAAAACAATTCAGCCTGGTGTCCATTGGTGACGTTAAAAAGATGCAGTTATGAGGCAATTAAAAATATGCAGTTATGAAGCGAATCTGTGATAAAAATCTGGCCCTTTTTTGCCCTGGGGAAGAGGACAGTATCTGCTCAAACTATTACAGCATCTACCAACATCGCAGGTGGCCATTCCACCCTTGGAATTTTCTGCTCACCTGCTTCTGCAAACTGTGGCGCGCACAGACGAGTGGTGCCCCAAAGGGGCTCATCTCCATACAAAATTCAGGGTTTGTACCAAGTCACGTATGTCTCCAGTTGTTCTTCATGTTCTCCCATCATCGTCTGTTGCTCCCCCCTTCAGGGTTGTGTCCAGGCCATGGGCAACCAGTACCACTCAGACTGCTTTGTCTGTCACCACTGCAAGCAACCCATCACTGGCACCTCTTTCCACATCAGTGAGGGAAAGCCGTACTGCAAGAGAGGTAAAACTGAATCACTTAGACTTCAGGGTTCTTAAGGGATTCCTGTTGGTGTAGAGTTTGACAATCTGCAGTCAGTGGTTTGTGACACCGCACTGTTTGGTGGTAAATTCCATCATTCGGCGTGGCCTTAGTTGAGTCCATTACAAGACCAGTCACAAGGACAGTCACAAGTCCAGTCACAAGACAGAGGTCCTTTCACAAGCCCTGTCAAGTGCTCTATTCTTAAATGACCTTGTCTTTTGGAAAATCCAAATTGGCTCCTTGAGCAAGGAATCCTCTTCTCATTATTTTCTTTGCATTTCCTTTTCCCATCAACAGACTTCCAGGCCACGCTCCCTGTTCCCTTTGCTGCCTGTAACTACCCCAATTTAAACAAGCCTCCCCCAGTCTGATCCCGTGTCCACTTTTCTTTCCCCTCTGCAGACTACCAGGCCTTGTTCTCTGTCCGCTGTGCCTCTTGCAACTACCCCGTGGAGCCCGGCGACGCCTGGGTTGAGGCCCTGCAGAAGCAGTGGCATTCCAACTGCTTCACTTGCTCCAAGCCGGTAAGGCTTTCAACCTCCTTCGCGTCGGATGATGTTGTATTGAGCGCATCAGGATTTCCTGTTTTGTAACGCTTGAGTGATTCCTCATGAGTTTGTACACCTGCACAGGCCCAAACCAGCCTTAAGAGGTTGTATTAGAACTGTTCTAGAAAGAGTTGCGACGTGGGTGTCTCAATAAGCCATTTGCGAGTAAACTTTGACCCAAATCTGGTACACTGAGTTCTTTAAATTCACATAAAACGTAACAACGTGAATTCTCCATACTAAAACCACTGTTGCTGTACCTTGTGATTCGGGGCAAGCTTTTGCTTAGTTACATAAGAGACGCCTTGCAACAATACACTGTTCTCTATGGATAAGTAGGGCACAAAGGAACCAGTCCATTCCAGAGATGGTGGTCCTTATGCGAAAGCTTGCCCTGAATCACGGGGTATAGCAACAGTGTCTTTAGTCTGGTGAATTCAAACTGTTATGTTTATGTGCAATCAGATAACTCTGTGTACCAGATTTTATTCAAATTTAACTCGCAAGTGGCTTATTGTTGGAACCAAAATGGCAATCACCGCACTATAGCCGCATGCTGTACTGAACACGTAATGAACATCCATGTTGGTTCCAAAGTCTGAAGTTGGCGCTACTCTCTCTGTGCACAGCCCTGGGTTGAGTATGTGTATGTGAGTTTGTTTCTGCATTCAATTGGGGACCCTGAACAATAGAGGACAATAAGGTCCCCGACTGACAGAGGGTCCCCGATTGACAACTGTGTACAAAACATATGGGAGGTCTTCTAAAAAAGTTAAAGTGCAAACAAAACAGGAACAATAGGGGGTCCCCAGTTGCAGGCAAATACCCACTTGGGTGTGTGTGTGGAGGGGTGTGGGGGGCCGAGGCTGAGCATTGTAGCTAAAACTTCTCCTTGACATTGTCCCAGAGTATCAAAGAAAGCAAAAATGAATAAGAATTGTCATGCAAATCTTGAGCAAACATCCATCGAGGCTAAGTATTTGTACTCGACAAACTTGTAAAGGACTGCGGCTGTGGCAATGTCGTTTTTTTAAAGTCGGTATTTTCAGCATAAAGTAATACCACACTGGGGAAGTTCAATGTGGAATAAAGATATCATCAAGTGGTTTAAAAAAAGGAAAAGCACAGGGGATCCCCAGAGGGCAAGAAAACGGGAAAGAGGCTGGAAAAGGAAAAATACTCGCACCGTGCATGTTAATTTTGAATCACTTACATTAACCCTAACAGTCCCAAATCCTCCAATTTCAAAACGATTTTACATACACCCTGGGTGGTAAGGGTTAAAGAGCTGTGACCACCTTGCGCAGAAGCAGCCCCTCATCAGTTGACAAGAGCCGTGTTGGTCGGGAGTGGTCATTTTGTTGGAAGCGATGCTACCGTAGCATGTGCATTTCATAGTCGCTTGTGAACTAGCGAAGTGCAGCTCTGACCAAAGGAGCCTGCATTGCTAGGAAATTATGCACTCTGTTGTTCCAGCTTGGGGCTCATAATGTCTCAGTGGACAGTTTCCTATGAAGAGAGACTTGAGAAAAGTGATGACAAGTTGGGATTCGGATTCGGATCTCATATTTTTGCGGTTACATAGCTCACCCCTTTAGATTACCTTTTGCATGATATAAGGGCTTTGTAGAGTTCTCTCACTAAAACGTTTTTAAAACTGGGAGCTTGATCAGACTTCTTCACACTTCTCAGGCACGAACAGGGCCTAGTGTATTTCCCAACAATTCCCCACAAAACCTATGAAAACCAGTAACGTGTACAGAAAGGGCCAATCATTGGTGCACTGTAAGAAGTGATTCCCAAAGTATCCACGCCATGTCAACTACCCATGAACACCCCTCCACCTTGCACATCTTAGCTGAATGAAACTGTTTGGTATTTTTTATCGCAGTCGTGCGGAGTTCCACTAGAGGGCCAGGCCTTCTACGCCGATCGAGGGCAACCGTACTGCAAAATGCACGCTCCGTAGGATGGGAGACCTCACAGGAAAGCAAGAGAAAGACGTCACAACAGGACAAGAGACAACAGTAATTGGCGAGTAACGAGAATGCCAAAAAGTAGTATGCAGTGTTTAAGGATTAAGTTTGTAGTGAAAAACCAACATTTTGGAAACCCTTGGCTTCAACTTCATGATTTCATCACAGGCGTCGTATGAAAAAGTCTGGACTCACATTGCCCTCGATCAGCACACAGAGGTCACTGAAGTCACCAGAGGCCTATCCAGTTAGCAAGTGTGACGTCACTGTAGTTTAAACCACGCCCACTGCACATAGAGTTACATGGAACCATGGAACTGGAAGTTAACGCGCAACTTGTCTATTCATGCAATTGTAGTGTATAATTCGTGGTGCATGCGCGTGTATGACGAAGCCACTTACAGACCGGATTACTGATACAGAGTTTCTTCACTGTTAACCTAATTGTTTTGAACTACAGTTGTTACAATGATGGACAAGTCTGTAATCACCTCTGTGATTAGCATGGCAAGATGGCCACCGGTGGCTTCAGTCTAAACGAGCGTGGCTTCAGTCTAAACGAGCACTTAGAGTCCAGGGTTTTTATGACATCCGTGGATTTCATGGCATTACGATATAAAGAGTCTTCACAATTTGATCTTGGTTCTGTTTCCCTACGTCTCTCAAACTGATAATCGGGATACAACTAGTAGTGTGCGAGGGTTTAGGAAGTGGACCCAGCCTAATGTGCTAACAGACAGTGGAAAATTTGTCAAGACGGTTTGATGAAGGCGATACAGATTTATGGCCAGTTATGGCAAAAGGACAGCCAGTCCGTAGTTGCTTGCAATTCTTCATGCGCATTACCGCGAACTATTGCGACTGCTACGGCTGAGTTTTGGCGGTCTGTTTTGCACATCGAAAGGGATTGTTGCTCACAAACGAAATCTTAGTCCAGGGCTTTTTGAGAAAAATGCTGTGTTATCCTCCACGCCGGAGTTCTTTATCAAACACAGTCGCCGTGAAGCATTACAGTCATTGTGTTTGACATTGTGATTGTTGTCGGCCAGGTTTTTGGCGCAGCGTTGTAGCCAAGTCCATCCCAAGTCATCCAGTCACAAGCTGTTCAGACGATCTGCGACAGAAGGTATTCTTTTGTCGTTCGTTCACCTCGTTCCTTGTAACCAGTCTTATGAACAGATTTGTGACTGGACTTGTTAAAAGGACTTGTAATGGGCTCAACGACAAGACTGTTCTGGGGGACGTATATTCTCTGATCATGCCTGTTCTTGATCGTCATGACATTTCCCTCACTAATGAACAATGTGCGTTGTCCTGGTTGATTGAATTGTATTTTAACTGGTGTCAAGTGCATGGTACCAGTGGTTTCATTACGTTTCACCCATTGACCCCCCGGTCTTCCTATCTTTCACCAGCTGGGGGGGTACTTCTTGAGGAGTTGATACAGGTATACACATGCATGGGCCCTCTAAGACCGAGATACTTTAGTCCAGAACAGACCATCTAGACTCGGCCTGTGAGGCAATGGCTGTGGCAAGCATGGGCTGTATTCAAAAGTATTGGCTGTGCAAATAGAACATTGGCTAGCAGCTACCTCCACTTCTCAAAGACACATTTTTGCTATCGCTAGCCGCAGCCAGAACTTATTGGACCCTTTTGTGGACTGAGAAAGTGTGTTATTTAAGATGCATGCAGCACTGCATTGTGGGATCGACGAAACATTGGACACAGATTCCCTATGGATGGGCCCAATGGCACCGTGTCAGTGTTTGCATAACTGGTGCCAATCCAATCCATGGGCCGATCTCAGAGAGCGGCTAAGCCCAGAAGGTATTCACTCAGCCAAAGTGGGTTGCCAGCCAGACTTATATATCCCTCTTGCGACTGCTTCCCGGCCAATGTTTGCTTAGCACTTAAATTTGCTTAGCAATATTATTGTTTGGCAGCTCTTTAAAATTGAGCCCATATTTGTAATGAGCATGGAGGGTTACGCAGCTACATTTCCGATAGAATTTTTGGCATTATAAAGAACACACTAACACTTAACAGGAATTTTGAATCTCCCATCACCGAATTGTTCCATTTTGTCTCTAAAATTTCATATATTCATACTAGATGGTTGCACTTTTTAGCTTGGATCTTGACAAAAAATGGTAAACAGGTCAGTTTTCTTCTGTTTCTATGTGACATCACTGGATGTGAGCCAAAGCATGCCACACGTCCCTTATCTCTTTTCAGAATGTTTAAAAAGTGGGTTGTTCGGGAAGAATTGGGGATTTGGGTTCAATTGAATGAAAAAGTGGCATTATGCTTAATTTTGTGTTCAAAAATGGCATTTTTTTCTTTGTTCAGTAGTAATATTAAAAAGGACTGTTAGTCATATTTGTGGTATATTTGCATTCAATGTAAACTCTGCAATACTAGTTTGAAAGTAAGAATAACTAATCATCACCGACGCTGAATGTGTTTGACGTATGCAGTGAACTCTTATTCTTGTGTAGGTAGACATTTATTTCACTTGAAGTAGAGACTAGTTCAGAGTATGTAATACACCTTAAGGAGGCTACGGCCATCTTACCTTAGGTCACAGTCACAGTGAGCAAAGTGCTGGGCAGTTTTCTGTGGTTCTTTGTAGCACGCTTCTGCAAGGCTTTTTGTAGTGCACCACCCAGTGTCTTGGGGTGGATAAAGACAATTTGACGCATATTCTATGTTGAACTTGGCACATGGGCGTGCAAAGTGTATGATATAAAAAGCAATGCTATGACATACGAGTAAATTTAGAGAGTGTGTTTGCATAGTGTGATATTTAACAAAGGGCCTTGTTTATTTGTACATCAGTGCCAACATATAGGCTGGTACCCGTGATGTCATAGGGCCAGCCCGATAGGGGTTAAATTGTCTGGCCTTCAGGTTATGGTAAAGATGTCCACCTTATGAGGTCAGTCCAAAAACCTTCAAACTAACAAAGCTATTGAAATCTATGTCTTCCAGTTTTGATGTTAGGTTTTGATGTATTTAAGAGCTTAAGAAACGGTACATTAGTCATATATTTTCAATTGTCGATTTACAGGTCTTAATTGACGTTATTTTGATGTTTTGCTTGTATTAGAATGCATGTTATCAAAAACCTGATGAAAAAAAGGAACTGTATAGAAATAAACAATTTTCTTTTTCATTTTTGGTCACATTCATGAAATCTTTTTGCATTAGTGATGTGACCCACTGATCAAGCTAGCAGTTACTTATACCAGTGAGGAATGAGGTTTTGAATTGATCAACAATCAATTTACAGTTACCAATAATGTTCGCCTCTGTCACCGGACAGAAATAAATGAAGGATTAAGATTACTTTTTGGATACTCTGCAACTTTGCAAGAATGTTTAGCTTTTCAGTAATCAGTTCCAGTTACTTCTAGCATTTGTAAGGATTTGATGCTGTGTGGTCAGATTGCCAACCCTGTTGCTATATCCACACAAAGGAAATGGAGAAAGCACCAGCCCAAGTGAAAAATTATCATGTATTTACAAATGTCAAACAACATTCATGTAACTGCAACCACATCATAATCCTCCATTTTCTAGTGTTTTTGTCACATATTAATTTTGCTTCAGATGAAGTGCATTACTTTTCTGCCATAAAAATCCATATTTATGTAAAACTAGTTTGTAGTAGGGTAGACATTAGCTTCAAGACAAAATTAACAGTACTGAATTTTTATAAATTGAATATTAATAAATGACGTAGCATGTTACTGCAGCGGTGTTTTTTTTTTGGACTTTATTTTTTCCATTCTTTCAAGCGTGCGGAAATTATCATATGCTTTCTTTCGTGACTTGAATGTGCTTCGAAATGTTTGCATTTGTAAACTCCACATTGTGTAGCTGAATCTGCTTTGTGTACATGTTTAATACAGGCGTTTACAATATTGCGCCCCCAAGAGTTTGCAACGCGTTGACCAATCACAACTCGCAAAATCTGTTGACCAAATGCACGTTTGCAACGGGTCGACAAATTTTACGCGTTGTGATTGGCCAATGCGTTGCAAACTCTTGGGGGCGCACTGTAGTGAATCACCCGTATTTCTGTGAGAACCTAAGTGCAACAAATTATGTATATATTTTTATTGCTCACTGCAAATTTTCGTACATTAATTTGTGTAAAATGTAGAAGTCTTTTTATTTGACAGATCATAAAAATATGTGTTACTAAAGCCGTAGCAGGGAGTTACACGAGTTCATATTTAGAAGGCGTTGTATTGGATAGAACAGTGTGGAGTCCTATGCAATTTTTACAATTGAAGAAGGAACCATGTAAATTAAATTGGTGATGGCTATGTTAATTTTTGTTCCCTCTTTTAGATCAGGGTCTCTGACTGTTGTTGTTAATTATTATATCTTGTGATATATGGCAATAACATTATTTATTCCTAACGCTGTAGAGATGAATTATTTTTGCTCTAGAGCTTGCACTACATTTTATGTTATTTAATTTGCTCATTAACTGCACCATCTCTGCCCAGTAGTTGTTTGCCCGCATTCGGAGTGCCTTCTCTTTTCTTTCAAATGATTTATTGGTTATCTGTGACTTCCTCATATTTTTCTCAAACACTGGTGATTTCACGCTGAGAGAGGAAGCTTATATGATGCCTTTCAGAGAAAGAAATTATAAAAGCAACTTTCGTTCGGACACCAAAAGGCCTCGCGTAACACCAGTGCTTACATTTACACTGCAATTAGCACAATTTTGTGTCCAGAAATCGAGCCAGGCTATTGTCACACCTCCTTTGTGTTGGACCCCAAAGGAGATATGATTTTCTTTATAATCACAGCCTAAATCCCGTCAAAGGCTTTTCTTAATTTACCGATGATTAATAGTTTTCACATACAAATTGTGGTACTCTGGAAATCTGATTGTTTGGTTCAACAAAGGTGCTCGCTTGAGTTGCGCCTCACGATTTCATCAGTTGGATTTACGTTCTTTTTCGAGTGATATGGAATAAACGGCTCTGAACCAAGTGGATGTGGATCATGACTCTTTTTCTTTCTGTACGAAAGCTGACCTTGAATGAAGCGGGAAAATTCTGAGAGAATGACGGGACTTTTTTGGCACATACACTACTGGAGCTGCGAAACAACACTGAAGTACGCTTCCAAGCAAGGCTCGCCGTGGTGCGAAACGTGGTCGTAACAGTACACCATACTTCCGAGCATGGCGCAGAGGGCGCTGTAATGGAGCGCCGTTGTCGGCTTGTATTTGGGAAGTGTCTCTAGTTGAGTTTGTCTGTGACATGAAAACGCTTGTATACTCTGCGTATTCCTGCACCCATGCTTGCATTAAATAAAACATATTTCGTTCTTTGAGTTTGTAGCGTTTAGTTAGATATTCTGGAGCAAAATGTGACTGTTATTGAGCAAGCAACTCAATTAAAATCAGGGGATTAAGAAAAAACTGGCGATGCTAGATCCGGGTTATTTTTGGCCATCTCACACTGGATTTCACCCCTAAGAACTTGGCTGTGCCATCCTTAATTTTTTTAAACTTTGTACGCATGTAAAGAAACTCCTTTTCATTACAAATGTGAGGTTTGAACTTAATTAAATGAATGGTTTTGTTGTTACTGTCATTTGAAGTTCAAGGCTACGTGCATCCAGCCCGCTTGCATTGAGCATCGCAGTGGAATATTTATATATATACACATTTTTGAGCGACACGTCTCGGAAATGTGCTCTGCACAAGAACAGTTGTTAGATTTTTGCAAAATTGGTGCCAAAATGGGTGCAAAGAGTTTCTCTGAAAACTCCTTAAGGCTCAAGTCCTAAAAAAAAATGCAGTGCGGCATTTTAAAAAAAAAGTTGAGGGAGGGGGTGATTCCGCACAGGGTTCTTTTTATGGCGAATACAGGAAAACGTCTATTTCCCCCAAAGAATCACAGCTTCGCAAGCTGCAACTGCCTTGGGGCCTGTCCTAAAGAGTAGATCCTTTAGCTTAATGCATTTCCACTAGCTGTTTCAGATGCATCAAAAGTTGTAACGGTGAAAGTCCGGATGAAGGATGAAGACGCAGACGATGCATGATAGACCGCGGTGAAATAAATTCCGCCTACACCAATGCATGCAGTGTCTTTGTATCAATCTTGTATTTATACCATCACAACTGATGCAAATTGTTGCATTAAAAAGACTTTTAGACCTCTTTTGGGGATGCAAACTGTCAAAAAAACACTATGATTCGACTCTGCTTATTCAACGGGGCACCCCAATTATTATCATTTTCAAGTTTAATGAATCCATATTTTCTACCCTACCACTACTGTTTTCCTACGTCGTATAAATAGCACAGAACTGAGTTCCAGTTTTTGTTTTTTGCACATGGAATATTTTGTCACCGTGCTTATCATTGCTAAAGTCTTTTCTTTTCTTTCTACTCGCATTGATGGCAAGAACGAAAACTTCTTTTTTGGCTGGATAGAGTACAGAGAGATCAAATGTTCTTTCGTTCAAAACAAATTTTCCTCAATAATCTTACAATGAAACTAAATATCAATGAAGGTTCTCAACCAAAAAACGCACATTGCGTACTCAAAACTTTTTTGTTATTCCATGATGCGCTCATGCTGGCTTCAGTTCCTAAGTTAAAGTTCAGGTGAATTTTCTCCCTTTCGTGGTTATTTGGACGATTGAAATAAATTCCAACTGGGTTAGAAAGAAATCCCTATTTTGTGACCCAGAAACAATGCCAACAAAATAGTATAAATGCTGCTTTTGGGTAAAAGTAACAATTCACGTTCAGATCAGTTTATTCACGGTCCACCGCTTTGACCGTAAAAAGTAACTTTCTGGAAATCGGTACTAAAAAGTTTCCTTGTACTTCCTTATACGGGGGCAATATTTCCCTATATGGCAATACTACACCGCCTTTCTATCCTTATAAGGCATGTGACGTTCTTTGATTGACAGTCAGAGAGGGAGCTGTTGTCATAAATTGTTCAATATTCAAGATGGCGACTGTCGAATGGGTTGCGAAGAGTTTGCACCCGTTGCAAATTTTCACCTATATTTGACAAAACAGAGCTCAATTTTGTTTCATATGTGACATTCAGGTAAAGTATTAAATCCTTTATCAAATACAGCTTTCTTGAATGACATGATGTGGTTTGTTTCTTTGGGAACGAACTAGGAGTGTGACGGTGAGAGAGTTCTCGAACGGTATCAAAAATGGCCGACCGCACAGCTGTTGACGAACATAGTTTGACCCAATCTTCGAAGTAAACATGCCTGAGAGGGAAGCAATTTCAGGCTGAAGTGATGCCAAACGACCAACAAGGCAGCCTTTCGATGAACTCTTCCTCGTCAGCCGTAGCCATGGAGGAAAAACACGCCCAGATCCTGAAGTTCCACCGGGCCAAGTTCGTGCAGTCGGTGGAGGTGGAACGGCTGTACCCGATGCTGCAGCCGAGCGTGCTGAGCCAAGCGGACGTGGGGGAGATCGAGCAACAGCCTAGCCCGCAGGCCAAGGTTCAGAAGCTGCTGGACATATTGCCGGGCCGAGGGAGTCAAGCCTTCCAGATGTTGTGTCTTGCCTTGGAAACAACCTACCCACATCTGTTGACCGTCATGTTCCTGGGAAGTGATTCTGTGTCTGTCTCCGCGGTGGGGAAAGGTTTGTAAACATTTATTTTGGCTAAATTAAAGGAGGACTCGAAGAAGATATCCTACTCTTCCATCTTTGACAATTTTCAGCGTTATAAACGATTGAGCTTTTGTTTTTTGTTTTCTTTCCTCGGAAAGAATTCCATGTAGGCCTAGGCCTGCGGACGCCACTTATTTTTTTGCTACAGCACAGGTACTTATTTGCCATCTGAAAGCAATAACATGACCTGGAAAGTGATATTTGGCAGGGAACATATCGAGGTACAGTATTCACATAGAAAACACAATTTTTCAAACCAGTCACATTGTGTTTGTGTACAGGATGTCAAGCAGTGTCTATACATGGAACTCTTCCGTAATGGTTCTGTGTTTGTGAGTTTTAGTTCATGTTGAAAGTCATATTGTGAAAGTGCAACGGTTTTGTGTATGTTGTTGACATGGATTAGTTTAACGATTTTTTGACAAAGAGGAACAAATGTCAGTGCCCTGGGGTGTAAGCTTTATTGCCATGCCACGTGGATTGTACCAAAAACTGTGTGCATACAGGTACATGTAGGTCTTCATGTCCGATCCGTTTTTGTATTGGAACATGGCAGTCTTTGATGCTCCCTCAACTGTCCTCATGCAGTGTTGCCAAACCTTAGACTTTGGTGAAAAGCTTCCAGTTTATTCCGTTTTACTCTCTTAATACGCTTGAACCATTGGCACACTTTCAGTGTCACAAATTTAGTCCAAAATTAAAAAAACAGTGGCGTATAGAAATTGGCCACAAATTCAGCCTGAGTGTTCCCTCAGACTATCCCACATTAACATTTAAGAATTTCTTTAAAGTTGCTAAATTCTAATAAATCATTTTTTACCTCCATTCGTATACCCAACTGCAAGTTTGTCAGAAAATTATTTTGTATTTTGGGAAACATTTTTAAGAGTTCATCAGTGTGCACTTTGAAAATGTACCGGAAAATCAAGCCAAAATGGAATTTCAGCAGAATTTGTAGCGAGCACTTAAACTTAGGATTTATCAACAAGAATGCGGAGAGTTGAAATTTCACGGACTGTTAAGTCTGAGCAAGCCACAAAGCATGCCACATGGATCGGCCACATCAGGGGCTGCACCACATTAGGGGTACATCCAAAATATAAG
This sequence comes from Acanthaster planci, assembly GCF_001949145.1. Next base: position 164,527 of record NW_019091477.1, on the reverse strand, counting down.
AAAATTTAGAGTGATCATTGAGAGAAAAAAAAATTAGCAATTTACATGTATGTGCACATGTATTTTGAGTTAAGTTAAAGCTTTTCCACTCATATACATGTACATGTACATACATGTACTGCCTACTCTCCAAGCAACTACTTGCGCCTCCGCCAAATAAATAATGCTTCATCGTGAGGACCAAATTTAGAATCAAGCGTTGTCTCAATGTACATACATGCATTACATCATGATGCTTTATAATTTCACTATTGAAATTCAAGAAAACTTAAAACTGATTCGAGACTATTGGTATTACATTTTATTGAGCGTTAAACCCTGACCTCCCCACTTGCAGATGCTTCAAACTCTGTGTCGTGAGATTTCGGAAGAGTTTGTAGGATTTAGGATGGAACCGGTGCATCCGGCCGCTGCTGCATGTACATGTGCCCATGTTGTTTGATTTAAATCATAGGATTTAAATCATTGATTTAAGTCACAATTTAAATCGCTTTCAAAAATTTCAAAAATCACTTTAAAAACTCACGTGAAAGAAACCTTAAATTCTTTAGAGAATGTGAAAGGAAGAAATGGCTGAATTCAATATACTGATGCCTTTAAAACATTTCCACACAAATAACAGGATCATGGCAAGCAGTATTGCCAAATATCATGAAAATTGGAACACCGAAGATGTGTACTTATTCAATAAAGTCTCTCGAAATGTTACACAAGGCATGTCATGTGTTAGCATGTACAGGAGTTATCGCAATTGAAAAGCAAAGACACTGATCTTTAATCATCATGTTTCATTATTGAAATTTGCATAAATAGCTTATTCATACCAAGAGTTTTGTATTATTTCCAAGTGTGGGTAACTGGACTTAGCAAACTTTTGTGTTAGATTAGAAATAAACAGTTCAGCCTATGATAAACTTAACAACGGCCGGCCGGCCGTGCAGTCATCACTTGCTCCTTTAATGGTATACATGTACATGTATCATGTCTTGAACTTCAGGACTAAAAGCTTTCTGGACAACTTAATGCAAAGATCTATTTTTGAAAAAAATGATTTAATTAAAAAAAATCTGATTTAAATTTTATTAAAATCAGATTAATTTTTCTTTTTAAATCAGGATTTTTATCAACCCTGACATGTACAAGTACATGAAAAGGGGGCGGGGGGGCTCAGTTGGTGCTCTTGGAAGATTACTTGAAAGGATGTGCTGTTGGCCTATTTGAAAATGGAGGACCCTGAGTGATTAGGGAAGGTTCTAGGCAACATTGCCTTGAAAGTTGACACTATCAGTGAATAACACATGTGTCTTAGATTTAAATTTGCATCATGTCTGCCGTTTTGGCCGCTGTTCCTTAGTGAACCTGAACTGATTTTAGTACCATGTTTATTTTCATTCATGATTTCAAGTGACCGATGATCTACTTTTGTTTGTTTTCCTGGCATCTTGTTGTTTATCAACCTGTTTGATGTTATTGTTAATTCAACTGATCTTGTAATTCTTTATTCCATTTGGAAGTAATTGTGACTTTTTTCCCTGATCTTGCGTTCTAAATCTTAGTTTTGGTTTCTCTTGTTTTAATTTTATGCATTCTTATCTACGGTGGGTTTTTTTGCTCTTTTGAGGTGCTTTGGGGTATTTTACGAAAGGTGCCATGAAAAACATTTTTAGAATAATTGCTTTTGTTATTGAATTATTTAAGATGGTTTTGAGTTCAGAAAATTTTTCAATATCCCATTTCAGAGGTACATGTAGTGTGTTCAGTGAAAATGTGATATCAGGAAGACGACCTCAGAAGCATGCCACAATTGAGATATGTGTTTGCGTCCAACATTTTCAGGGAACACATTATATCCATAATCATGGCACCGATACTGTTGATTGCTATCAGCTGGGCACAGCAACTTGCCCAGAGTTATCATTTTTCCCCCAAATCAAAACACTCCTAATCAAATATTAGGCAGACACAATAGACTACACCCACGCAGAGCTTGGGAGCCGACGTGTTTTTAGTCTGATTGAAATGAAATTAGAAAAAAAAAGGGACCTATTCATGTTAACAACAGAGTGACGCCAGCAGTCAAGTCGTAATGCGTGCACACAAACCTTTATGGAAGTCAGTGAGGAGGCTATTATTTTCAGCACAGACGCTTGACTCAGCAGCTCCTGGTGTGAACCGATCGCAGAAAATGTCATGCTTTTAGGTGTACATGAATGTGGCAGAGTAATTGTCAAAGTTGTGATATGCACACCCACACCGTGGTTTAACGGATTTAGCTCTTGAATGTAATGGGATGTGTGCTTTTGGAAAGGTTCAAGCCTGTGCTGACCTCAAAATGGTGCTATCAATTATGCTGAGACTATACATTTGTGCATGGCCCTAATGGCGAATCTTTCTATCTTTTGTGAATACGAGTACATGTACATGCAAATTAATCAGGCTGAGATGGTCATACAGCTAGTGATGACCATTTTCTTACGGTTGATTGTTCCAGGAAGTTTGCACAGACCGGAATGGAAAAAATGGAGTTAGAATTTATTGAATCACATGTACATGGACATGTAAGTGACCTGCTTGCATACATGTATATGCAAAGTTTTTTTTTTTACTAGGCCTCCATGTACATGTACATGTATGTTTTATGTTGTTTTTATGCTAGGACTTCTATTTTCTCATACAAGGTACCGTGTACCAACAGAAGTTTGTGTAACAACACAAACATGTACATGTACATCTACTGTGCATGTGAATACTAACATGTAGGGTTCCTGGATTCCATATTCAACCTTCAACTCAATGAGGAGCATTTTGAAATCCCACAGGCATATTAAATTGGTACTTGAGTGCGATGAGGATAAAAAAGGTTCACTCCCTTTGGCAACATGTATGTTCATGCTCCAAAAAGTTACTCTCTTCTTTGCAAGCACAGATTTTCATTCCTTCGGAGAAGGATCCTACATGTTCATTATAATACACGTACATGTACATTTGCGGAATGTGAAATTCTAAAAGCTTTGGCAAGTCTGCCTTCCTCCATCGTTGGAGTTGGACATGTGAAATAGTTTCTTGTACATACATGTATAGTTAAAAACAAAAGGCGGTTCCATCATTCAAGATCCTTTATGTTGTGTGCTGCAACAAGATGACTACTTTTCTCTCAAATTTAGTCAGGCAACCATCTACAGTATAGTGTTGCTTCAACGAATATGACAGGGTACACAGAAAATGTTAGTCGTGGCGGTCATTCATCATAGCAATTTTCAGTCACCGATGCATCGATCCGTCTCCCGGCTCGGGCCCTTTCCGATACATTTTGTGAACTGTATGCGGTGGTCTGCCTTGAGAATGTTTCTGTATGAGAATTCGGGGCCAACACTTCCAATGCAAAAAATATAGTGAAAATAATCATTCTGAAATTTGTGCATTGTCTTCAGTATAGTTTCATTTCCTTCCATGGCCTTTCAAAGATTTGTCAGTTGAAGTCAAATCGTGAAATTAAGTAAAGTTTCTCACAAATTTTCCTTGTGAGTCATAGCCTAAGAAACTTATGACACATGCAGCACAATTACATTGGTTCCTGCAGCTAAAATTAGATGGGCCGGGAACCGTTTTACACGTATAGCTTTGGAGTCGAGCTGCAGTGGCATTGTTGAAAACGAATGAAACTAGCAAAATATGTAACGAAGACTGTGAGTAAGGTCGTAAAAGTTAATCTGTTTAGCTGCGTACATGTGTGCATTTTCGTTCAGATGAATTTTTTTTCAAGGTAAAAATTCTTGCCTCTGTGGCGATAACACACAACATTCTCTGCATGGAAGTTGACCATGTTGAATGCATGTACATGTACATGTAGTTGGTGGCCGGTCAACGTGGCTACCCGTGCACGCACGCACATTCGTATGCCCACAAACGATACAGACGATACTGCATGCTGCCCATTGTTCCTTCGTGAGTAAAAATTTCCTCAGCCTTCATGTCACTATCATCGGTCCTAAATACATCTGTGTTTCTTTTATTTAAAAAAGCAAATTTTCAGGTTGAGGTAAAATTGCACAGAAAATGTTGGAGCCAATGGCACGATGAATATAACTAGTTGTTCAGATTGGCATTGATCCCAAAAGCGGTGTTGTACTGTATGACCAAAAAGGTATATTGTGCACAATCCCTCTCTTACTGAAGAAGTGTTCCTGGTCAATCATCGATATGGCTGGGCTGCTCACTCAGCCCCCTTCTATTGTTACGACCTCCATTGTTATCCAGCCAAACAGTGTGGTACAACGAAGGTCGCCTGCCCCAAGAAGAAGGGCCGCCCCCCAGTGTCAGTCCTCTGTGAAGCAAATTATTTCATGTCTCTCAAATATCAGATCTTAGACCCCCTGTTGGTAACCAGTCTTAACCCCACTGGGATATTTCCATCCATGGCAGACACTTTTTTTTTCCTGAACTTAAGTTTGCCATTAATATCCCAAGCTGATTTCATTTCTGCCTGTACCTACTGTACATGTACATGTATACATGTGCGCTGACTATCTTGACAAGTGCAGCTGTGGATGAAGGAATAGACCCATTTTGGTACGCAGGCCCAGTATGCTTTGTGTTAGGAGATTTTAGATCTACATGTGCAGTTTAAATAACAAACAACATGTACATACCGGTACATGTACAGAATGCACATGGTGTACACATGCATACATGTACATGTACACGAACATGTGCATACATGCACAGTGTACATGTATGTACATGTACCTGTCCCATACTGATGTATGTCGTACCCACTGTTCATATTTTGGCATGCAGGTACATGCACATTAAAATGGTATTGACGATAGCTTTTATGCACTGCATATTATTCTTTTGGTATTACACTTCAAGAGCCACGAAAAGGTCATAGTCCCATTTTTCTCAGAAAGGGGAATCACTCTTGAATTATCAGAAATTACTGTGAGTTGTTGCGTCAAAGTGATCAAGTCCCTAAGGTTCGGAGTAAAGGTGTCTTGCCTTTTTTTTGTTTTTTCACAAGAGGCCTTTGAACTGAAACTGTGCACTGTACATTCATCATTTCCTTTTAAATATCTCATACATGTATTTCATTTGTACATTTCATCAACTTTAACAGTGCCGTGCTCAATAGGGTCCAACAAAGTTTTCCTGCTCTTGTAAGTTGGGGTCAGCATGCTTTACACACTACAGCTGTTGGATGTCATTGGGTTCAACAGGGCAGCAGCACAATCGGTGTAGAGGTTAGGGTTAATTCCAAAATCAAAGAAAAAAACCAAACATACACACAAGATCAGATGACAAGTTTGAAAAAAGAGTGATGTTTTCACTAAGGCTCTTTTCAATGTTGACACCCCTCCAGACTAACTCGTTACCCAGAAAAGTTGAGATGTCACTGGCACAAGGAAGGTGTTAACCCAGGGGTTTCCCTGTGGTGATACAAAATACTAATTTGCAACAAGTTGTTACCAAGATGAAATAAAATATAACCCAAAGAAAATGTACATGTACAGTGCTGTAATGAAATTTTCCAAATTTCATTACAGCACTGAAGCTGTAAGATGTGTAGGCAGTTTTTTTTCATTCAGTGAAACATAGCCTGTTGTACTTGTATGTCACATTGTGAAAACAGTCCTTCAAAAGAAAATTATTATCTGTTTTTGATCCAAATCAGACTGTCCCCGTTCCTTTTATTTAACTAAGTCATAAGTGCCAACTAGTCATCCCACATCTGAAGTCGTTCCCTCTGTTTTGTTCTGCTCCACGGTCCTGCTGACGTCTGTTGCCAGGGCCAGTCCTCGTCCTCGCTCCTCTGATTACGCTGGCCCAGATTTGTCTTGATCCTCAGGACTAATAAATCCTACCCCTGTGTTTATTTATTATGCCAAGTCTGGGGCCCTGGCCGTATTGATAAAAACTGCTTCAAGTGGCGGGGTTAACTGATGGCCAAATTAGGCCATTTGCGTGGTGCTTTTCTTTCACAGGGCATGAAGTGTAAATAAAGTGTTCTTTTTCTCATTTCATGAGAACTTCCCAAGTGTTTATGAGAATGGATCTTGTTAACGTCATTTGAAAATGTCAAGACTGATAATATCGAGAACATTAGGAAAAAATCAACAGATTTTATGTTTCACTTTATAACATTAAGTGTGCTACACACTCGGCTCTTGAGCACAAAATAAGGATCAGAGTCGGAGATTTGTTATTAATGAATCCAGCCATTTGTCTACTCAGACACTGCACTTGTACATTAATTCTGTTACATGTGTGTCACACTATTTGTTACATCAACACAGACATTCGCCCCAGAGGATGAATTAAATATTCATTTGCATTCAGAGTGCTGGAAATGCACTTGGAGGCCCGCCTACATGTACATGTATACTGGCCTGAGTTATAAATACAAACTGAGCACACTTTAACGTTGCATAATGGCCTTGGGCTATGCACGTACCAACAGATATTGCTAATCTTTTTTGTTCACAGAATTCGCATTTGAAAAAAAAAAAAACTAGTTTATTATTTGTCCATGACCTGGCTTTTTTGATATAAAATTGCTGATAAAAATATATACCGGATGCATTTACTGTACATGTGTTGTTGTGTAATGTGAGTGCTGTGTTATGTGAGCGCTGTGTTATTTTTCGCCCATCAGCCTTTTCCAACTGCCGCAAATTGAAGCACTGTTTGCCTGTTTATTCCTTTTTTCCTCTGGAACTGAGCGGCTCTGCCTTTGTGATACCGTACACGTGTCATATTTCCGTATGTACACATACGTGTACGTACGGAAAAAGTGTGTTATTTGGACAGTGCACATTGTTTGATTTGGACAGATTCAACAAAAATTCTGAGGGGAAAAAAATCCTTGTTACAGGACCCGAGTTTTGTACCCTTAGCCTCGTAGGCATCATTGTGTGTACTGTGCTCGGACCTGTACATGTACATGTGTGCTGTGACGACTGTTACGTGGACTTGGGTCACAATCACCGTATTTACGACGGGAAGATTCTTTGTTATGATTTGCGTGTGTTCTCTGTGTTCCCATGTCCCATGACTCATCTGTGCCTCGGTGTGGAGATCAAAATGGCTGATATGCTGTACTGAGTGGAAGCACTGCCTATACTGTATATATGCAGGTTACACGATTGGTCGTGCTCAGTTGAGGACAGAAGGACGCCAGCAGAATCACTGTGCAATTCTCTGCAAAGTGTACATTTTGGTCTTATGAAGCTGCTCGTGAATAGGACTTTTTACTCTTGGTTCTTTTTTTTTTTTTTTGAGAAGAAAATCTACCCAATCTTCTGGTTTTTCTTTACTGCTGTTTTTATAGACTGATGTACGTCTTTATTTCTAAATGAGCTGATGACAGAGACTTTTTTGTATTCTTTGCGAAAGGCCAACTGTACTACGAACTCTGTCAGCTGTTCATTGTGTCCACGCACCAGATCGTAAAAGCTAACTTTTCATTTGCGTTTAACTCAAGTACCGTTCAACGCTTTATTCAGCGGGCAAACCCACATGCACTCCTGCCCACACAATGCCTGTCTGTCGGGCTGAATGGAACCGCAGGGGGAAAAAAAAAACCTCAGCTTTTGTCAGCCCCTTTTGCCGACCATGCCTTTGTTGGACTGATGTCCGCTTAGTTTAGGATCCATCAAGCGATGCAAAAGTTCCTCAATGTCTCCAGAGCCTGAGGGGCTGATCGTGGAAAATCTGTTGGTTTGACCCTGCCGTACGAATCCAGTACGCACATGTAGGTGAATGCAATTTACTCCATTTTGCTGGTTCCAAAGAGTTCCGTTTTACCAGTCACCTCTTCACTTGCACACGGTAGCAACTTACAGGTTACAGATTATAACTTTATTCATCCACTGAGGTACATTGAAACATAATTTAACCATATCTCCAGATGTTAACTTGCAAGCGTTACATCAAGACCTCAAATCTGAAGAAAAGTACGAGTACATGTACATGAATTTTGGAAAAATGCAAGGTGTAATGAAAACGTTCAAAGCTGCCACTGCCGGTTTCGTGTTTGATGGTACGGTAATTATTACTGTGATTAAGAAATGAAGAATGCGGAACTGAGAAAGAAGTCAAAATTCAGGTCTCAAATCAAAAGAAACTTGGAATTATGAATTGTTGTGATGTAAGATGTCAGTGTTGCATGTTAAAATTGGGGTACTGACAACAAAGTCACGCTTTTGGACCCCGATGACCCTTATAGTGGATTTTCGTGCAGAGTGCTGCAAGCATGGAATGTTGATCATAAGCACAAAATGTCACGGTTAGCACAGCCCTGAACTTGGGCCCCATTCGTGAATTTTTTCCCCCCACAAGTTTGACTGGGAAAACATCATCACAAGGAACCAGGTACTCAGCACAAGTCACGGTTGAGGGCTTGGTCCCCCCCCACCAGTGGACTCCATGGGGCGTCTTTTTACCAGTTCCATGGAGTGGGCGTTTATTGGGCCGAAATCACGGAAACTCCCTCAAGTGTGGGCGACAAATGTGAGCCTTGAATGGCTGCACATGATTTTCATGTTCAGGGACAGTGCAGAAAAAGCTGAATTGCATGAGGTGCGGTTGAATTCAGTAGAAATGGTTTCCATTGGTGCAGGTTTTTACTGTTGGCATTACATGTAAGAGCAGCGCTTTCCAGTTCTGGTCGCTTGAGTAATCTCAAATGAAGCACTAACTGTCCATGAAGAGGCACACAATGCTGTGACCCTTGTCTTGAGCATGATTCTAGGGGATTTTTGAAAATGCATTTTCACAGAAGTCCATTGGATTACTGAAAAACAGTCATGGCAAATGCAATCAGCTCCCAGAAAATGAGAGTACAGTGTGTACATGGACACATGTATAAAAGAAAATTGACAACGTATGTTGTCTCGTTGCCAAGGATTGGAATTTGACTGAAACTAGGGACCCGACGGTCAGAGTGATAACATTTACATAATTAAAAAGTTTTTGTAAACTGTTAACTTGGATCGGTAAAATTGTAATGGAATCAACTTTTCCAAAGTTTTCATTTAAAGTGAACTCCCTGTCGTCTTCTTCACTGTTCAGAGTGACCTTTCCCTCACACTGGTTTGTGACCTGTCACCACAAAATGAGCTGAAAGTCGGAATTTTCGAAAACTGAGGTATTGGTCTTTCTTAATTCAGGAGAAAGAGAGCTTTCCAATGGCATGTACATGGAACAGTTAAGGTAAAAGTATAAGGTGACAATGTGGCATTATTCTGGCAGCTTTGCGTCTTTGTCCCGACACTGTTTCAACATTTTAGACCAGGCACGAATAATGCTATCGTCAAAATTGCTTGAGAAAACAACATTTTAAATATGTGATTCTGTGAAATATTTGGAATTAAATAGGAGACGGTTATTCTTTCCAAATATTACAAAACCTCCAAAATTGACCTCCACTTCAATATGACTTTGAACCCTCAAAATAGGAAAGAGTGGGATGTGACTTTACTCCCATTTTGTCGTGACAGGTCACATACTGGTCTGCCTGTGCAATTGTCATTGATGCGAAGGGTGCCACACAGCATTGTGTGTACAGTGTACATGTACGGGTACACATGTACATCACAGGTGATTTGTAATACACCCTTTCATCAGTGGGTAATGTTTTTGTCTGGGACTGAGGGGGACTCCATGTTGATTTGGCTCCAGTTTCTGAGGGAAAACTCCCAACCTAAAACAGTAGGACACAACCCTAAATATAGGCATTGCACCCCCCTTTTTTTCCTTTTGCCCTCCTCCCTTTTGTGATTATTGTTTTAAGGCTCCGTCCTAACACAAACTCTGAGCCGTCTGCATACAAAGCCTCTCTCCCTCTGCATCTACTTTTCCCAATCGCGGTATCCCGCTGTGGTTTCTATTTCTGGGTAAATTAGTCCTCCCTGGGAGGCTTTTTTTCCAAGAGGCCAGAAAATGGTCGGGGGTGTCAAGTTTCGCCAAACCAGCAACCCGGCCACAGTCAGCAGAATCCTCCCTTATTAACACAAGGCTGAATGAATGAGGTGACATGTCTCATCAAGATTGAAAAAAAAGGAATATATGACTTTGAAACCAGAAAGTTATTTTACATGTACATGTAATAAATCTTAGTTCAACTCAAAATCAACATGGAAAACAAGGGATATTAAGGACAGGGGTTTTCCCGTCTGTTGTGCTGAAGTTTTCATTGGGAACTTAGGCGGAAATTTGGAGAACAGAAAGTTCTCTCATCGTTCTCAATGAGCAGTTTGTGTCATACACCTTGATCCTCCCTGAGCTTGGAATAGTGGTACCTTGACCTTTTGGACTTAGTGGCTGGTACTGACACCGGTTGGTAACCCAAGTCCAGCTTGATGTAGAGGATGGATTAGTTGTGTCCAGTTCAGGGGCCAGTCTGTTTCCTCCTCGAGTTTTATGAGTCTTCTAAGGGTACTCTTTTTATCTTGACCTCCGCTTGCTGTCCTAGCGAGTACCATACCGACTAAAAAGGGATGAATGAGGGGAAGAACAGTGAGGAAATCTGGGGCCAATTTCATAGAGCTGCTTAAGCACAGAATTTGCTTACGCGCGAAAAAAACTTGCTTAATAAACAAAGGCTACCAGCTCAAAATATGTGATTGTCATGCTAACCAAAAGACAGGGGAATACCCTTCCAAAACAATTTACATCATGTGGAGTTTTGGCTGGTAACCTGATTTGTCAAGCAAGGTTTTTTCACGCTTAAGCAAATTTTGTTCTTAAGCACCTCTATGAAATTGGCCCCTGCACAGGATATTGCCAGTTATAATATTTTTGACACCTGCACTTTGCCCCTAAAACTCAGCCCCTCGCAGTTTATGGTTCATACACTCGTGCAGAAAATATACAATACGTGGTCCCTCAATATGAGGAGAGTGCCCAGTTCAGCTTCCCCCCCATTGTTCTTTACATGTATGACACGACATCTGAGAAGAGGGGAGGAAGGTAAAATCTTCTTTTGTTCATTTGGTTTTTATAACGATTCAGCGTGCAGTGCTAAAAGTGTACCTGTAGGAGTTAACTGGTTAAAACTAACAACATCAAAAGAGGTCAGGCAGCTTTTTTTTCCAAGAAATGATTCCAACAGAATTTTAAAGGGTACCAGTTGCATGCATAAAACCAACAACACTGCAAAGGGTACCAGTTGCATGCATAAAACCAACAACACTGCAAAGGGTACCAGTTGCATGCATAAAACCAACAACATTGCAAAGGGTACCAGTTGTAAGCATAAAACCAACAACACTGCAAAGGGTACCAGTTGTAAGCATAAAACCAACAACACTGCAAAGGGTACCAGTTGCAAGCATAAAACCAACAACACTGCAAAGGGTACCAGTTGTAAGCATAAAACTAACAACACTGCAAAGGGTACCAGTTGCATGCATAGATACATGTAAGTCTGTTGAACCGTCTTGCCAACATTCAAACATTCAAACTACCGTACAAGATGCACACTTTGATTCCCTTTATTTCCATCTTCCCAAGATCCCCTCCCTTCCCCCCAAAAACGTTTGGATCGCGCCGCCAAATAGGGAGGTACCGTAGGGAATCAGGAAGACTAACATATTTTTGGCCTTGTACATAACACCTTTTATAACCTAATTTCCATGAACCATATTTTAATTTCTAATGACGTCATCCAACTTTCAGCAGTCCATCATGTTCATGTGCATGATGACATGCTGCAGAGGTTGTCGTGCAAACAAATTAGCTGGAGTGCCATTCAAATTCTTCACATTATGAAAAAAATTATTTGTTTTGGAACAAAACTGAGCTTTCTCAGTTAATACTTGTACTTTTGTGATTTAAATCTGACAAAAACCCTGTCATTCGGAAAACATGTGGACCGTACCTGCACATGTATGGTGTCAATGAACTCGTGCAACCTGCACATTTCACGGAAGCTATACATGTACATGTTTTATATGAGATACATTATTTTTAATACGCAACACTCTATGGTATACTATACTCTACATGTTTCTGATGTATGTCATCCTGGATGCATTTTTATGAATAGTGGCGTCAAAGAGGACCGACCCAAAGATGTTGAAAATTTCATTTGTCTATAATTATCATGCCACATTTCAGTATTTTGTTTCATAAACACATACGATGTACATATGACTTAGACGCACATGTTCACTTGTTGCTTTGTGTCAGTAGAGATCAAATATGTTTCGTGCCTCTATTATGTTATGATGTGGGGGTCATAATCCCTTTTTTATCTTCATCTTTCCCAAGAAAACATTAGCGTCTGCCCCCATTTTTCGAAGGAAGAGCCCCGATCAGGTTTTGAGGTCAAATTGATGAGATTTCACCATCAAAGAGCCGCAGTAAATATGCCGTTTTCTGTAATAAACAGGGAGACTTGAAAGCCGGCATCTGCCACCGTCTTCTGACAGGAAATTGCTTTACCCTGTGGACTTGCAAGCGCACCGAAAAACACATCTCCATTTTGTTATCATCCCCATGAATGGACTACACCCCTGTTCTCTCGGACATGTTTAGAGAGCACTCTTGACATAATATTGTCGCTGTCTGGTGAACAGAGCGTTGTCCAGTGCTGTAGGGGTTTTCGAAGCGAGTGATATCTTAACGGAGCATTTACTGTGAGCGCCATGGGTTCAAAAAGAAGAGGACGGAGCATTTGTCCGTCATGATTGCATGGATTAAAAAAGATTATCTGTGCAATGATAACGTTTAATATTGTTTGGAAGTATGATTTGACTTCTGAAAGAACCATGTATACAAAAGTGCCATTTTTCACTGCAGTAATAAAACTATACGTGTGCATGTACGTGCTCTGTCTGCAGGCAAGTCAACAATTCCCAGGAACACCTGTTCCGATGTAACAAATGATAAAAAAAAAAGCATGCAAATTTCAGCCTTTCATCATGTCTGACAGTAAATTGATTTCCTGAAATTTCCCCGGGGTCACAAAATTACAGTTTGTAAAAGGGATGGATACCAGAAAAAGAATTCAATTGAAAGGTCTTGTACTTGTAACGTGTAGCTCTCTGAATCCTCTGTGGGATGAGATCTTGAGAAAAAAAAACTCTGTTCACGTCTAAGTGAGATTGAGTTTGTCACTTTGACAAATTTCCCTAAAGCCTTAGGTCTTTTTGTTAGTTGTCAACTTTTTGAAATGCTTGCAAAAATCTTTCTCCAAGGGTTGTAAAAAAAAACTTCCTTTCATCAAGGCATGTGATGCCGACACCGGTGCGCAGGATACCAGGATCGTCCATGCCTTGTCCCCTTACATTACCCCTGATGTCTTCTTGGCTTGATATGCAGGTGAACCTCCCGAATCTAATAAGATGGATAATGAACACAGCCTTTCCTTTACATTTAGATTATTTGAGTAGGTGCGCGTGCATGCAAAACGGTGTATTGTGCAGTTGTTACTCAGGTGTACGGCTAGTATGCCTAGTGCTCGGGGTTTAACAACTGCCGCAGTTTGGATGTGTATATATAAATCTGTAACGGAGATGTCGCCATTCCCAGACTAATCACTAGCTGTCAGTGTTGGCCAGAGTGATCTTTCAATCATCAAATCTCCGCTTCTATTGTGGTTTCTCTCTAGTTCTGCCTGAAACCCAAACCAATCACAAATCAACGGACGGGGTTTTTTTTTTAATCTGGCTGGCTCGGATTCTAATTTCAGTGGCGAAGCCTCTTCGATCGTCACTGGACATGTTTTAAAAGCCATTCCTCTTGGATTCCCTTCCAAATTGAGTGATAAACCGAATCCACCACAGGTTTCTTCTGGCGCGTTCAGTGATCCAGCATCGATTTTTTGCTCTCGTCCGTCTGGATTCGTCTTCCTGCTGAAGAGTCTCGTGAAGTGCGTTGCTTGAAATTTGTACCAGCCGATACTGCAAAACAACTTGGGATGAGTGTACATGTTTGCAAGGAAAGGAGGCTTCGTGCGTTATTCTTGGGAAAGAATCTGTGATGTACGTGTGCTTACTGAAAAGCAGCATTGGACACTTGCACTTGGTAGCAGACTTCTTAATGGACGACGGTTGTAGCTTGCAGTGGAATTACCCAATGTTTTGTTCCTGTCGTTCTGTCGTTCCCGTCCCTGAATGCGTGGATCGGAAATTGGAAAAGTTGGTATTTCAGCGCCGTACCCATATCTGTATGTGATTGTCTTTCCATGCGAGACATTGTCCTGACATCTCGTCTGTCTGCTGGAGCATGACATGTACCTGCAGGGAAGCGCCTTTTCACGGTCTGTTCCCATCTTCATGGCTCGTTCACCAGAAACGAGGAAACCGTCGTCGGTCCACTGATGTGTCAATTGTGTGGAATCCTTGCGTTTGACGGAAAATGCCAGACCATAATTTCATTGAGCTGCAAGAATATTGTGTACTGAGTTTGTTCAAGTCAATGTGTTAATGTTAAATCCTCTTGAAAGGGTCCATGCAGTGCAATTATTTTACTAAAAACCCTTGAAAAGGGTTTGTTTCATTGAATCGAATTTTCAATTTTTGTTTTGCTGTGTTAAGAGGTACTTTGGCCCCTTGTTGGTTTCATGCTAATGGCACAAAATGCAAATTTCCCAGAAGAAAAACTGTGATGTCATCTCAGAGCAGTCTTGCATTGATTTGTGCAGGAATATCTGATATTTCCTCTGTCCCAAAGTTCATTGCTTTTTTGTTTAATATGAAAGTAGCAGTAAGCCAGTGAGCAAACCTGTCACAGAAATATTTCCAGTGAGAAAAGATTGCATTTGAAAATTGCACAGGAAAACAGGTGCATGCTGTATACACTGAACAATGTCTTCGCCGATTGACATCACGGCAAGAGTGCCCTCACTTGTCCATTAAAGCTTGAACAGTTTTGAATGTTTGAAAAAGTTCATTTTTGAATAATGTCAACTGCAGAAGGATGTCAAACATTGTAATTTTCATGGAAAGATGGAAGGGCTGCATAGCACCGTGATCAGAATGTTGACAAGAATATAATATAAAATCAGTGCTCTAGAATATGTGATTGCCGAGCCGAATAACTGAGTACCTTCTTCAATGCGGAAAGCGTCATCTGATGATGGGGATGTACAGCATAAGGAACTGGAGCAGCGCCTCATTTTCAAACTGGGAATGCTGCATCCAGGGGGAATGGACGTGGATTTTTCCATGTTCATTCAGAACTGAATCTGCTTGCCCTGAAGAAGGTACTCAGTTACCGAAAGCTCGGCAATCACATATTCCGGAGCACTGTATTTTTATTATATTCTTGTCAATATAATAATTTTTTCATACACTGGAGAAGAGTCTAAAAGTTTACAAAACGTGGGACTAAGAAAAATTTGTTGCATGAACCCGACAGTTTAAAGTTTGTCACAAACTAAGCTGTAAGTTCATATCAGTCAGACATCAGAATAGCCACTGTTTTCCAAATGTTCTGAAGACTTTTTCTCAAACAGTTACAGGTAGGTGTATACATGTATCATGTCAAATCAAAACTGCGTTGAATAATTTCTTCGTCTTCCTCTCCATAAAGTACCAGCATGTCTTTATTCTGCACATTTTCTTCGCTTTTCACAAAGACCCAGCCTGTATAAAACCCCCGTGCACCACAGAGAAAGCAAGTGTTTACTCAAGTTCAGTCAGTCATCGTTTCATCGGCCGTTGGCATCGGTCTTGTTCCCAACATCGTGTGTGCAATTGCTGTTGTGACCGGGCACCAGTTTCATCCTATTGCAGTTGTTGCGTATCTTTGATTGACCGGGCACCAGTTTCATCCGTCTGCAGTTGTTGAGTGCCAATGAAGTTCAAATTGGGGATGGTTGCATCAGCTCACAACCAACAGAAAAAAAAATCCTGGAAACTGACAGTACAAAACCAGTCTCTTCTGTGACAAACACTACTGGGCTCCGGTACACATAGGCAATGTGCATGTATCTATTATCTGTAAACGGTATGAGCGTAGACATGAGTGGAGCCAGCAGGGGTTTTTACCAAAACTTCTCCTTTAAACTTGACCACGTCATTTCACTTGCTGCTGACTGTTCGGCAGAATGCATCTTGATTGTGACAACAAGCAAGGGAGAGAGTCCAAAGAATCTTATACGATAGTTCATAACAAAAATCACATCAGTACATGTACATGTACACTATTCCTACAGGCTCTGTGCTGCCAATTGGGACACACTGTACATGTACATGTAGTTCTTGTTCACTATATCTGACATGTCTGAGACTACAGTGTACATGTACTCGTATGTGTAGTTTCTTGATTTCTAAAATTGCCTTAAGACCGAGGTACATGCACAGTACATATACGTACAGTATATTAAAGACCAGGGTTTTGTTTTGTTCTATTTTCTTTTGTTCTTCATGCTGTATCTTCAAAATCACAAAGTTTGATGTTTAAAAATTGGGGGGGGGGAGATCGAATATTTGTACTGTATGCATTTTACTGGACTGGTCAGTTGGATGATCATTTCACTTGTGCCGGTCAGAAAACAGTGTGTGTTTCTTAAGGATGGTCTCAACAGGAGCAGCGTTATCCATAGGCCGGTCCATGAAAGCAAACCTGAGTGGGATATTGTGAAGTCGGATCAAATGTCTGTGCTGTGAATTTGCAAAAGTTGATTGCATTTCATTTCAAGTTGAACGAATTTCACTGCAAATGTTTGGTGACATCAAATTCGCTTCGCTTTCACTTGTAGAACGTTTGACTTCGTGCTGCCTGTCCCCTGCCATTGTGTGTAAATTGCACTCACGTTGGGATAATGATGCGTGTGTGCCATTAAAACGCCACCATCAAAATGTAATTCCAACCCGGTCAAATACTTGACCATCCCCTCCAATAATACAGGTGCCTCCGTTCCCGACCATACTTCCCAGAACTCGCCGTGTTTGTTCTCCATCTGTGAGGGGGGGGTCCCGTGCATTTTGCACATCCAGAGATTTTTTCAAACGTCCATCAGCACAGTGATGAGGACACTTGTTTGCTCGGATCCCCTTCTCATCTCTGCCCGCAGTGCCTGGGACGTGGGCATCAGTGCTCGCTCATGCTCCTGCATACCCGGGAAGTGTTAAAAGGGGGATTTCAAGAGCACTGTCTCATCACCACCACCATCATCATCGCGAGGTCAGTGCGTCGGCTAGACAACAGTAGAGTGTCATCACCGAGGCCAGCAGCGTTTCCTTGGGCCACTTTAAAGTCTCTCTCTTTTTCACTGCCCGCCCCCATGCATGGCCACTGCAAATTGAAAACACGGCACAAAGTCTTGTGCTGCTGCACAATTTGTCATCGCTGTCTGACTTCGGAGTTGCACACCAGTCCGGCGTCCCTTGGTTGAACGGATTGTTTAACATCTGTGTTTTATCTCGGCCACTGAAAGCCACAACCATTTCTCGCTTTGTCAGTGCCACATCGTCATTTTAAATCTTACGAGAGGCGACAGGCTTCCCAAGAAGATACACCACTACCTCAAGAGGTACATGTTACATGTACTGGTAGTTAATCATGTTATTGTGCACCATTTGCTACCTGTACATGTATGTACAGTACATGTTTTTTTCATCAGATGAATGTAGCATCTTACATGTAGCTGGTTTTGTCATCTACATACATACATGCGTACAGTGCCCATGTACATGTACATGACATCCTGCATATATGTGCGGTCTCATGGTGCTCTCAACATGTTACTGCTTCGTTTCTCACTCTTGGTCTTCCTAGAAAGGAATTGTGTCGAACTTTACTCTGGTGTGACTTTTGATCGAACATCTGTCAAATTTAACTGTGTGTGGAGAGCACCCCCCCAAGTCATTTGGCTGTCATCAAGTCAGTGGATTGGCTTCTTTCCATCTGTTTGGTGGTCATCTGATCAGGTGGTCAAGGGATTGGTTGTCAGATTTCAACCAGTCAGGTAGTTCATTGGTAGACCCTTTCTTTGAATGTGTTTCTCAGAGCAGTTGTATGAGAAATCAGCGGAGGCCTTGCACTGAGCATTCCGTTGGAATGGCTTTTAAATCAATCTGCTTTGCAAAATTAAGTCTCCTGTCCACTGTAGAGCTTCTCTCAGAAGATTCATTTCCTCAGTGGTGCACCTCCATCTCGTCACATGTGTGAACTTGTAAGAATGCATATGCAACCTTGTGTCGACAGGTGCTAATGTGTAGCTTAATGTGTCCTTGTACATGGACAGTAATGTTGACATTACCAGAAACCTGGCTTATGAGAGTACACATTTTCTTGTACAAGGGACATACGTGTAGGTCTTACAACATTGTTTCAAAAAAAGTCCTCTTGTTTCATCAAAGGAAGGATTTGACCGTAAGTCCTCTAATTACAAATTCACCTGTTGCCATGGGAACATGGGGAAAGGGTTCTGTCCCAAGGATTTGTGCCATCGCGAAAGCTCTTAACAAATCTCCTCAGAGAATTCCCGTCTCATTTATTTTTAGCGGCAAATTTACCGTGTCGTCTGTAATTCATTTTGCACAAGCATTTACCGCAGGCTGTCAGTGCCGACCAGGGCGAAAAAAGCAACCCCGAGCATTAGCGGTCTTTTGATGGCATGGCCCATTCTGTGCCGTCGCCGTCGGGTGAAATGCGTCCCCCCGTGTGTTCAGCATCTGCTAGAAACTGATATGGACAAGTTACTCCCCCTGCTCTGTATAGCCATGGTGACAGGCATTTTTGAGCTAAGTGTGCACAGGTAGTCCAGATATGTATGCTGAGGATACACATAGAGCCAGCCTGTTTGGGTTACCAGGCTTCTGCGTGGGCTTGTAATGAAGCCATTTGAATCTCCAGCAATAGAGTGTTTGCGTACAGTTAGCAACATTCATCACATTGCCAGCAGCATTAAAAATGCAGATTGTTGCATTATTGACGGATACCTATTACTGTTTCTACTATGAAGTAGAGGTCACCTTCATTCATCTCGTACAGAGATGCTACAGGTTTGTGCTCACTAAGTTCCAAGTTTCTTTAGCGCCCTCTGCAGTATGTGCACAGAGAGGATACATGGTACATGCATGTTTTGGGACATGGGTTTTGTCAGGCCGTCCACACTGGTGGCAGGCAGAAACCATATTTTGATGTCTCTTGCTGATGGGTGCGGTCAGAGAGTCGAAAAACACCCCCTCAGGCCATCTACATGTGCGTCTGTGGCAGGCTACCCTGGAGTAAAAACCGAATTCATTTATTGTGTCATTCATGGAGATGTACATGTACATGTCAGGAAATGCAAGAAGAAGCCAAGGAGATAACCTGCACAGACTTGAGGCACGCTTCCAGCTCTGCATCCGTGCCAGTGATGCATGAATGTACACGACTGTGTCCTGAGCAGTAGACGAATGATCCGATAAGCATCAAGACATGAATCCGGCAAGTGGAGGGGTTTATCAATCTTTGTCAGAGTTCCCGATATTTCAGCTGTCAAGAACATGTGCATGTTCACGTAGACATTTAATGTCGGCTGTTGATAGAGGAGTTGATTGTGTCCATTTCTCTCCGGTGTTCCATCTAGTGGAGTCAAATTTTGAGCGTTCCAGTCACAGATTCTTCCGAACATCATTCATCATAAATGCAATTTGTTAGGGGATTATCTTGTCAATTTATTGAGTTCTCAGTCTGCTAAAATGGTCCGTAATCCTCAAAGAGGTTTAGGAAAAAGCTTTGATGTTCTCGAGATGAGTGATTATTTTGAATACATGCTGAAGTAGCTGTTATCTTGAAGCCAAATTACTTTAGAATCTCGGCTTCAGAATCCAAGGAGCTTGCAAGGGCCCTGTTTACATACAACGTCGCCTTGCCCTCTGATTATCTCGTGTCGGTCGTCTCGTGGCTCTGTGGCCTCCAGGGACCCTACTGGCTGAGAAATCGGTTGGGGGGCTCCCCGGAACCTGCCAGCCACATCACAGTGATTAATATCATAAAGATGAGTGTGCCTGGAAGATAGACATTTCAAAAACGCCTTGGACAGGAAGTGCACCCCGTTCAGCCCATTCCTGTGAGGGCTTAATTAGTTCCTCACCACACGTGAGCACAGGCCTCATTGCGTGATAATAAAAACGGAGAGAAATCTTGCTCCGAGCTAGCTCGCGCTCTTCCATCCTGATAACCTATTGAGATGAATCATTTTGAGGCTAATGGTCAGGGAAAAGAGACTAGTCTTGCGGTTGTTTGATAAAGCAACACCCGTCTGCATTTCTTGTCCCCAAAAAGGCTGGCACCACCTCTCGGCATTATTCATGTTTACACCTAATTAGTGAGCAGTTGATGGCCTGTATTCTCATTGTTTTGGGGACTCCTCGTCTCTCTTAACTCTGAACTGATCCTCCCTGGGGGGGGGAATATTAGAGCCCAGAGGTCTTTTTGGCGAGGGGGACAGTCAGTTGGGAGAGAGGATTATGCTTTCATGAGCAGTCTGTTGGGACGTGCTGCGCACCGAGACTAAAAGATTCTTGTTGCAGAGAGGATCACGAGCGAAAATTTCAGGTCTCCTGTCTGGAGGCCAATCGTCAGAAATGTAGACTTGACGTCCTAGGAGTGGATGGAGCAGGGCACGAGGAACTTAGTGCCCGTAATTGTCAGAGCCATGGCACAACGTCGTCAGGGAAAGATGTGGGGCTAACTTCTCTCAAGAAAAGTGGGAGTATGGTGGAGATGTTCTTGCAAACTGAGATGCCATCTGCGTGGTCTGGGATTGGACGTAGTTGAAGGAGACAAGCTACATGTATGATTTTAAAAAAAGGTGATGGGATGTTGTGCGTTTGGCTCCTGCCCACAAGAGTCTGAAAGTACCAAGGAGGAGAGTCATCATCTGTTTCCCTTCGCAGTGTCCATGGTATGCATAAACATTTTTTTATTGTCAGCCGGTGGACAGGAAATACTGGCTCATTTCCATTGTGAAGTCGGGTGGTTGTCTTGTCCAGTGAAACCTAACAGGAATCAAAGCAAGATCAATGCATTTCCGAGGCTGGTGTTCTGCAGCCTACTTGTGTTCGGGCCTGTGCTCAAATGCCAACAAATCCCCAGACACTGTTGTCTTTCCCCCCCCCCCCTTATTTCTTTGGATAGCCAGGATGCCGAGCAGCTGGTTCTGAGGATAAGACGTTTGTGTCGGCGCAAAGTGCAGCGAATCCATAAAAAAGGTTAATGAATGTACATCTGAGCATTCCCCACATACAGCACTGATTTCCAGAGAGGATTTAGCAACAAACAGGTGGATCGAGTGGCCAGGCTGGTTATCTGGTCGATCCTACCGTTGGACTTTTTTTAACGGTCGATGTTGCATTACGGACTCCCAAGGGAGTAGTCGCACACTTGGCATAAAACCGATGTATCCTCTCCAGCGTGGGCATTCTGTGTGCATGTGTAATTTGAGATGGATGTTGCTTTCCAGCAAAGAGTGCCGAATGCCTTCTACTGTCAGATGTGCATTGTTGTTGAGACGTTACATGTTTAATGTTCCCTCTGCCTGGGCCAACTTGCCTCCCTCCCAGTCTTGAAGCTGAACATACGGTAGCAGTTTTTCTTTCGATCTTTAGGAGCCCTAACTTTTGTCAACTCAATGTAATTTTTTAACCAAAGTAGTTTTCTCGTCACTCCTACCAACGTACAATTTATGTCCCATCTGTTTTCCCCTTGCATCAAATTCTTTTCCATCACAAGTCACCATTATTCATCTGCGTCTTAAATTCCCCTCTCGATGCTGTCAAACGTGCACTTCCTATCCGCTGTCACCCCTCTCCATATTTGGCCAGTGTTTCCATACTGATCCAGTGAACCTGACCAGTCACCCTAACTCTGCTCGTGACCCCCTTGTAATAGGCATCTATCTATCTTTATCAGTTCCTCATCTTGATTTTGTCCCCATATCACCCACCCACACCCCCCATGCATGCACCTCACCATGATAGTTTCCTCTGATGGAAATGGAAAAACCTAATGAGCCACTGAAATCATTTCTGTACCCTTTTCAGGTACGTACAATAGAGTCGGCAGGGGGACACAAATCAATTTGGTCAAATCACTCACCAGAAACTATGGCAACGGTACAAAATTCCCCGGGGAACATTATATGAGGATTGTCATCATTTTTCCCAGGTACCTCCTTGTCCACGAGAGGAAAAAAACTTTTGCCAAGTACAATGCGCTGGTAACCTCGTTTCAAGATACACGGTATGGTATTGGCTGCACATGGACACAGTAAGAGAGAATTATTCTGTTTCAGCTGTGGTTGGTGTTAGGAAACGTCAGATGAATATTCGTACATCTTCTGCACGTGCTTAGGCAGACTCTGGGCTTGTGCCGCATTGCCAGCCAGTGATTAATTAACGGCTTACATCGATTCGTTTGCACAATGAGAATCTTGCCTCGCAGGAAATCTCCTAATCGTGAGTCAGTTTGGTGTTGGGCACGCTGACAGCCATGAACCACTTCAGTTAAGTACATGCATGTGCAGGATTACCCATCGAGACTGTGAGCCAGCATGACAGTGATACACCCAATTTTGACAATGCCCCTAGATTAAAGGACTTACATGTGCAATACGTGGAAAGAAAATGCTGACGATGGTTGTTCGCGATAGCCGTATGCAAAGCAAGGGCTGTGCTCGGACTCACAGCGATCCTTCCAATGAAATGGCTACAAAGTGGAACACGGAAACCAGATACAAAATGGCCGCCAAGTGGCCGAGCCTTTCCTTTCTGCAGCGACTTCCCAAACGACGCCGGAAACCAAAAGGTGAGAATGCATAATATGTACATTGTGGGCATTTGCATACGTGAATGTTGAACATGAATGTTTAGCTTGGCGTAGGGATAAGTTCCTCGCCTTTGACCTCTGGCCAGGGTTCGAATCCAACCCAGGCCAACTTGCAGATTAGACTTTCAGTCCCGACTTGAATCCACAGGTTTTCCGTGGAATATTTATCAGAGGTCCCCCCTTGTAAAACTGAACACTTCCCCTCAGAGCTCCTATGTACAGTACATGCATCTCCTCGCATTTCTCATGTTGTTAATGAGAGGCCACTGAAAATTATCCTAGAGAAGGCATGGTCACTGATTAGTAAACGATCTCGTTAGTAGCATTAATCTAACTATTATGTTTCTGTAGCGCTTTTTATGTTGAGAGGCGTTGGTACACAGTTTTTACATGCCAGCAGGGTTTCTACACAGAGTAGCCGTGTTCATTAATGCTGGTATTTTGTGAAGTCCACACTAATCCACTCAACAGCTGTACTGGATACTTTAATAATGTCAGGGCCGATTGAGTTCTTTTCACCATCAACCAGTCTGGTTTATTTTTGTCTTCACCTCCCCCCAGTGAAATGTCGCTGAATCTTCCTGAACTCTGAAGTCTTACAGCAATTTAAAGACCAACTCCAACAATGCTAATTTTTCTCATATTGAATCTTATTCCGAAGAACCAAGTCTAATTAAAGTGGCACATATCAATATCACCCTTGCAACACACATTTTTGTGTTAATGAAACATAGTTTTTGTACCCATGGACATGCATAGCACGCGTAGCCGCGGATCACAGCACGAACTTGAAGAATGCTCCCATTCTTTGGAAACTCGAAGAACTTCAATCCCGGTTCTTTTGCAGAATTTCTTGTACATCCACCAACGATGAGGATTTGGGCATTATTGTAAATCATGAAGAAAGCAGCACAAACTCTTGACGGAAAAGAAATAGTGTGGCACAGTAGACCTGGCACAC
Source organism: Acanthaster planci (assembly GCF_001949145.1). Next base: position 140,799 of record NW_019091477.1, on the reverse strand, counting down.
AGATCGATCCCTGGTACGCAGTGTACGCACATGTACACGTAGCTCCATTTCATGTACATGTGCATGTAAGGTGGTAGCGGAACCAGTCATGCCACGAATACCAGTTTCAATGTTTTCTCTGGTATTACATCACACAAATTTCGTTTCTCAACAGCACCGCCAGCAGTCAGATTGTGGAAACTTTTCATAAAAATGAAACACACCGTTAAAAATTTCAGCAAAATTACAAAATAATAGAGGTGATTTGGTAATGAATATGTGACTTATTACACACACTAATAGTTTATTTTCAAAACTTTTCAAACCATTGGAGTTAGTCTTTAAATACTGATTGGCACTTGGATAAATCTACAATTTCTCAAAGTTGTTGTAGATATAAAAATATACATTCAGAAGCTCACATTTCTGTTTGTTACCAGTTTGGGGCAATTTTTTTGTTTGCGTCAAAGTCTCCGCCTGCTAGATTTTCTTTAGGTCAAGCTGTTTACTGAAATGCAAGGCACGTGGAGAAAATAAATTGCAGCCTGAAAGGTTGTATTCAAAGTATTTTGTTTTTACAGAAAATGTTCATGTTCTTGGGAAATGTGGCAAGCCTCTATACAAACCACTTTGGGATAGAATCCCTCTACTGCAAGTCATTTAGCAATAGTTCACGAGAAGCGATTACACTTTTCCCACATTGCAAGTAAAAATGGCTGATCTTATCACAGAAAAGGACTCCTTGCATAAACTGGTCCGAAAATTTGATGGAGGCCCCAAAGATCTTGACCTCAAGATTACCAGCGTGATCGGCATCGTTTGATATTGTTGTTTTGTTGGGGGTTTTTTTTAAATGCAATCCAGAGGTTTTGCATATCACCACCGCTGTGCCAGCTCATGTTCCCGATGTTGCTGGCTTTGCAAACCAGGGGCCAATTTCATAGAGCTGCTTAAGCACAAAATCTGCTCAAGTGCGAAAAAACTTTGCCTAATAAACAAAGGTTACCAGCTCAAACTCTATCTGATTTTCATGCTAACCAAAAAACAGCTAAATACAATCTCAAAACAATATACATCACACAGAGTTTTGACTGGTTACCTGATTTATCAAGTAAGGTTTTTTCGAGCTTAAGCAAATTTTGTGCTTAAGCAGCTCTATAAAATTGGCCCCAGAGGAGGCAGCAACATTCTACTGTATATATATCTGTTGGGTAAAAAAATCACACCAACATGTTCTACGTTTAGTTAAACTACATGTACTTGTATTAACCCTAACAGTCCTACACAAAATTTGGCTTGCAGTACTCAGTCTATAAAATACTAAGCAGTAGTCCGAGCCTGAAGGACCTAGCACTACAACTTACTACTTCTGCCTAGGGCACCCTCCATTGTTACTAGTACAGAGAACAATAAAGTCGTGCATTCATAATGCCAGAGCACTGTATGGTACCTTGCCTTATCTACTGTATTTTATGGCTTCAGATAACAATAAGGTCATATCCTCTTACAAGCGACATTACTGAATACTACATTTTACTACTAAGTAGTACTTTGTAGTATTTAGGGCTGTTAGGGTTGAACTGAGCTTCCAGCGTGTACATGTACCATCGCACCATCCTCTTCAGCATCCCAGTTAGACAAGCCATCCGTGGTGCCTCAAGTAATTTTTTCCCCAATTCATCCATGCTTTGATATTCTGAAACTGTGACGTTAAACTAAAGCCTGCGATAAACCATGTTCGTTTATGATCATTCTGTGACTTCACTTTCTCTGTGAGAGTACCAGTAAGTCGTTTGGCTTTGCAGAAATGTTTGCACGTTTTGCGAGCTTTTGTCATTAACGAGTCCTGAGTCTATTTTTGTTGGTTTTCATCGCCAGTTTGAAGTTCCTGCCTGCATTTCCATCATCCTGTTTTTCCTTTGTAGAGTACCCGCAGACAGTTTTGGAGTCAGAAATTCCAATTTCACTTCAGTTGATTTTATTTAATTCCCTAAACCCATTTTCTCCCCCAACTGCGTGCAATTTATACAGCCGTTTGCGTTTGGCAGTATTCGGCGGTATGATATTACATGTATTTTATCCATCTTCTTTGGTCTGCCTCTCTCGCTGACATAGTAAGCCCCCGTTGCTAAATGTGCTCGTGAGCAGTCTGGAAATTGGGGGAAAAAATCCATTTGGCTTTTCACAGTGCATCAAAAATGAAAAAGCCTCTTCCCCGCACCAGGCACTCCACCTACCAACAAGAGGGATTATGGCACGTTCCGTGTCCATCTGGGAACGTGTTGGTTATTATTGCGTTACTAGACTAATTGGCTCTCGGCAAATACCCCAATCCCCGTTTTTTTGGTGTCCTTCAAAGCAATTTTGTGCTTGTAAGGAAAGCAATTAATTCTGACGAGGCAATATTGAAGTTGCTTGCGGCAATGCATGATAATCTGATTCCTAAGCATACGGATGTTTTGTTTTTCCCTGAACGCTTCAGTGTTTGTATATTGAGTTTCATGTTCCTGCATGTTTTTGTATGAATGCGTAGTCACATCGACTGGTAAACGGTGAACTCTGGACTCTAGACCATGCAGTGCCTTGTACTGTAAGCAAAGTCATGCAGGAGGTGCGTGTTCATTGCACCTGTATAATTGTGTTTAAAGTACTGAAATTTGCTGCGCCTTCATAAAGCCAGGTGATAAAAAAAGGAAAGAAATTACATCCAGATTATTTAAAATTATTTATGGGAGATTTGCCACCAAATTGATTTTCCATTATTTTCGCGTTAAAGCTGAAACCAGATAAGAGTAAAACATGTCAGAATGGCATACAACCTTTAAAAAACAAATTTCAAGATTTTCAAGATTTTACTACGCCCGAAAGTTTGAAGTTATTCCATACTTACAAACACTTATCGTGGATGGAATTGCTTCCTGACAATTGAACACTGTGGGCACTGGTGTTAATTGAACACCTTCACGGATCCACCTCAATTTAAAGACCAACTCCAACTATGCTAACTTTTTTCATGTTGAATCTTATGCAGAAGAACTAAGTCTAATAAAAGTGGGACTTACCGGTGTCAATATCGCCCTTGCAAAACATGTATTTGTGCTAATAAAAAACAGTTTTTGTACCCATTTTTCCTGCGAGTCTAGTCTGGTATTGTAAAAATGGACGTGTCGTCATAACTCATTAGCATATAATGAATATTGATTTCTTTGATGTACTATCGTGGAGAGGAAATACCACGGTGCATGCGTAGCACGCGTAGCCGTGGACGACAGCACAAATTTGAAGAACGCTCTCATTCTTCGGAAACTCAAAGAATTTCAATCCCAGTTCTTCGCAGGATTTAGACTCCCTCTAATGACACATGATTCAGCATTATTGTAAATCACAAAGAAAGGAGCACAAACTCTCAACAGAAAAGAGAAAATGCGGCACAGTAGACCCGGCACACAGATCGATCCCAGGTACCGTACTTGCGTTATGCACACGTAACTCCATAACTCCGTAACTCCTTGTATGTAACTCCATGTACATGTACGTTTGTAGCAGAACCAGTCGTGCAACGGATACCAGTTTCAGTGTTTTCCAAGTTATTACATCATACAAGTTTTTTTCTCAACAGCGCCACCTGCAGTCAGATTGTAGAAATTTTCCATAAAACTCGAAGACACCATTCAAAATTACAAGAAAAAAACAGACGCAATACAGATGTGTTTTGGTAATGAAGATATGATTTATTACACACTAAACACAATCATACCGGTAGTTTATTTTCAAAACTTTTAAAACCGTTGGAGTTAGTCTTTAATGAATCCGAGGGGATATCATGCCAATACCGTGCGGAAAGTTATCATTAATAGAATAATTCTTAACATTGTTTTCTTTACATGTATATACATTTAATATCCGTAACATTAAAATGTAACACCTGTAACAGCTTCAATTAAAGAAATTGGACTACAGGGCTGTACTTTTTCTGATTTTCCCTTCATGCCTGGATAGAATGGACTCAGACCAAGTGCAAGCAACTTCACAGGGTTTTACTTAAATGCACCGAAGATCAAAGAGCTGTCATAATGCGTAACATCTGTAACATCATTTCTCACACTTGTGGTTATTAATCATTGAAGCTAAAACATAGTTTCTGTTATGTTTAACACTTGAGTAGAGACTACAAGTTTACAAGCAAATAACCATTTTTTTTTCTTCCACAAGTTAATTTGTTTATTAATTGAAACTTGGAAGTTGGATACAGATGTAATGTCGGTAACAATGGATTGCCCATATTAGATGCCTAAGGTACAGGCCTAGGGTGTCAATTTAACACCGACTAATCACCACAGTTTTTTGACATTGTAAACATGTACAGTATACCTGGTAAATTGTTAATTTTTCCATGCTGTACATGTACATTGCACCATTTGCAGGCCAGTGCGATTCGTTGCCATTTATAAAAAGTATCAATGCCTTGCTATATTGTTTCATTAATTCTAGGGAACCAGATTAGCCTGTAATGGATTTCTTTTGTGGAGGTGTAGGATGGAATCAATAGGCAGTTAGCCTCTCAATTAGTGTTGAGTGTGTCTGTTATTGCTTCTCAGTATCAATTATTAAAAGCTATGAAGCTACTATTTAAAGTGTATCCAGTGCCTACATTAACTTGTGCACAGTAGCTGCAGTTTTGTTGGCAGTGGTGCTGTTGTTTTTCCATGTAGACTACTTTTTTGATTCTCAATTTTGGTCAGTCTTGACCTTCCCGGATCCTTCAAAATCCACCAGCAAAGTTTGGAGAATTTTGAAGGATTGAGGAAGACAGAGCCTGTACAGTGTATGGGTCTTGATGGTCCTTCAGGGTTGAGGTTTGAAGGATTTGCCCTTGGGTTCCAGCACAGTCCAAGATTTTGTGGGTTGTAGGAAGGTGTGTGGCAGTAAGCACAGGTTCACCGGTGTCATACATACAGGGTACAGTCTGCATGTTTTTCCAAATGATAAAGTTTGTTTCAGGTCTTTTGATTAAATCACAAAGGAACAAATTTCAACGAGGAAGGTATTTTTTTGTCCAGCACAATTTTTTTTTTCTCATAAAGTAAAGAATTTGAATGGCACTCCAGCTAGTTTATTTACACAACCACCTCCAAAGCCTTGTAAGCTTGATTTGGTTTATGAACACGATTGGCTGCTGAAGTTGGATAAGGTCGTCAGTAACGGAAAATGTGTTTCATGGAAATTAGGTCATTCATATGCTGCATGATGGAAATAAGCTGGGGTTTTTTAGCTTTTTCTTTTAACTTCTTTTTCTTTAAAAAAATCACTTCCGTCATGGCAAATTAGTAATGTTAATTTCGCAAAACTTTGTAAGCCATCTCGATAGTTTTTGTGGCTTTTCAAAAATCAAATCTCACGAGTTTTTCCGTGTGTTCGTGTAAAACCCTGACGAGGAGGTGGTTTGTGAACCTGTTCAGAGAACACTGTTCTTGGGTCGTGTTCCCTCCGTTTGAGCGCAAGAACATGAAACCCGTGTTAAGAACAGGCCGCCCGAACTCGACCATAAATGCTTTGATTATTGTTATTAGGGACCCCATTGGAAATACATGTAAGTCATAAACAGTTGGCATAAAATTTGGCTTTCAGTACTCAGTATTACAAAATTCCAAGCAGTAGTCTGAGCCTGAAGGACCTAGCGCTACAAATTACTTCTTCTGCCTGGGTCATCCTCCATTGTTATAGTCATAGTGCCAGAGCACTGTATGGTACCTTGTCTTATCTATTGTATTTTATGGCTTCAGATAACAATAAGGTCATGTCCTCTTACAAGTGGCAGCACTGAATACTACATTTTACTACTAAGTAGTACTTTGTAGTATTCGGGGCTGTTACGGTTAATGGGCTATCCCTGGTATTACCTAATTTTTTGTGTTTTATTGTGCGATTCCTGTTCATAGTATGCTTGTATTTTAAATCTTTTTATCATTGTATTTTTGCTGCGAGGTAAATCCCAAATCAATCCAAGCGGTGTGATGCTTATGATTTTCACCTTTTGTGGGGGGGGGTTCTTTCCAAAGGTACATTTTATATTACAGAGTCTATGATGCGTGGTATTGACTTTCTCAGGGCTCACTGAGTTGGTGCTGGTGTTCGTCAAGAGTGTTTCTAACGAAGCTTGGGGCTTGAGGCTCCTTGAAAACTTAATCCACTGATTGCAGGTTGCTTTAATGTTGACTCTTTTCTGTACGACAGCATGACCAATCTTCACCGGTATCCGTTCCCATGAGCTACCAGATGTAGACCATGCACAAACCATATATATTATTAATTGCCACTCGTTGGTTTTCTTTGGGGTCAAACATGCAGGTACATGTAGACCATTCAATCTTCTTTTTTCTGTACCATTTACCAAGTGCCATTTTTCTCATGGTAATGGTCGCATTTCATGAAAAGAAAATTACCCTTTGGCTTGGAATAGAAAGGGGGTTTTAATATGTACTTGTAAACGTATGAATATTTGAAAATGTGTGGAAGTTTTTATGAATTGATGGACTTCGTCTATTTGTACTTTCAACACGTGCTGTTAAAAATTAATAAGATACGCACAGACTGCAGCAGCAGGAAATTATTGGGTTTTTTCCAATGTGTCTGGCCTCGACCTTAAGCTTTTTCTTGCAAAGCCCACCGGGCAAGTTAACTTTTTGTTACAAGCCAGCAGGAATTTTCACTAGCCCATTGGACATTTTTTAGCACGACTCACTTTAACTGGCATTTTGAAGTTATTTACATGTACCTATATTTCAACTAATACTATGGAGTCGTGCGGTCAGTTTTAAAACTTAAAAATTGGAAGATTCAAAACTTTTGCTGTTAACAGCACACAGCAGTTGAAATGAAAAATTCGCATTTGCCATATTCATCTGTACAGACAGGACAAATGACAGTTTCGAAACAAGCAGGTATTTCTTTACTAGCCCGATGTTCAAGTTAACGAATACATTTTAACAACCCACCGCAATTAATACTAGAAGTTGTGTGCCAGTCTAGAGCTACTGTCGAGGCCTATGATTATTGGCTTCGCAGCTGCATGTGCTGGGGGTTGTGCCGTTACAGTTATTCTTAAATTTGAATACTTGTTTCAGGAATAGTTGGTTAGCAGAAGAACTGCTAATTTTCTTTTTGGGACAAATGACGTGAGCGCGGTAGGGCTTTGCTCAGTTATGTTCACTATCAAGCTTTTATTCACACAGTTTTAAGGCAAACTGCCTTGCCCAACAGATGTGTTCAGTCTCGTCTTGGTAGCTCCGCACATTATCGTGAACACCAGAGATAAATACACGTACCATCTGAAGTTTGCATTGATGACTAAGCCATGATCAGTAAAAGCCCACGCAGGGGTCCCAAGTCCATTAAGCGAGTCTTGGAACATTTACTTCAATACAGCCCTTGGTTCTGACTTATGGCAAGCTGTCACCATCTCATGGACATTAATTGCTCTCCATGTTTTCTTAGCTCATCGCAAAAGCGCTGGACAAACACCCCAGAAAAAAAAAAAGTCAGACCGTTCCTGGTGTGACTGACTAATCCATTACAGGAGGAAAAAACAAAAAGGAAGGTCATATGCAAACATGCGGTGGATGAGGAATCCTGCAAAGGAATGGATGAAATATAATATTAATTCTTCAAGGCTTAATTGTCTGAAGGCGAGCAGTACAGCTCACCCTGAGGGATATCTTTACAAAGGCCAGTAAGTTCCATTGCATCTTGGGAAAGCTTGCATCCAATTTGAGGTTGGACAGTTGCTCTGAATTAAAAATTGACGGAAGCGGATGACCATGCGCATGCAGCTATCACAGTGTGCACATTGCTTTTTCCCGCATCACTGCAACATCATTCAAACTATCTGAATAAAAAAAAATGTACTCATCTCTGTCCGTGGTTAGGGAAATCTTTTCAAAAAATAGAAATACGGAATTCAAAACCAAACGCAGGATGCTGACACTACATGCGCCGTCCTAAATTAGGAGCAACATTTTTTTTTAATCTGTTTGGCTGTGCGGATGTGCATTCGTACATGTAGTTATGGTACAGTATGCTTAAGGAGTGAAAAAGATGAACAGATTACCTGAAAAGTTTACCTGCTTTGAAAATTGGCCTTTGACAGAATATTGTGGTGCGTCCGAATCACTTGGCTACGGCCGGAAATTACGCACGAGTCTATTGTAGCGGCCGCGACCAGTTCCCATAGAGTCCTGTGTAATTTGTGGCCGTAGCCAAGTGATTCAGACGCAGCCTTAGATCAGAAAGAGCACAGTTTTGATGTTGGAGAGGTGTATTCCCCATCAAACAGATTTAAGAGTGTTTCTCAGATAATCTTAATTCTTCATTTATACTTTTCTTGTAATGACATTACAAATTGAAAAGTGATGTACAGAATCTTGTGAAGTTTATAGTTAACTTGTCCCCCCCCCAAATTCTCAATCAGATGCCTGATAAAAGAGTAAGGTTTTGTATTTGGGTCATTCCATGAGGTTGGGGCACAATTTGTGACGGTGTCCCTGTTACATGGGTAACTCTCACCTCCTGTCATAACCTGTAGAGTAGGTCATTTGCTCCATAAAAGTAACACACACCTCTGTATTCAGCCTTGCAAGATGTACACTTTGGAATCCACGTGCAGGGAAATACAGGTACCTTTTCATTTTTACAGAAGCCACGTAGTGTAACAATGGACACTGTCACAAATTGTGCCCCAACCTCATGGAATGACCCAGTTCTGTTTTCAAGGGCATAAGTAAATCCGTAGTGGTAACCTGCAGGGACCGTTGACGATGTTTGGGTACCAACAGAAACGAGAAATTGGAAATAATGTTCCCTGTTTGTAATTTTTCTTGCACTTCCAGGTTCTTCACAGTCCACCGTGTCGTCTTACACCTCCGAGTCGGACGTGGAAGATCCCAGAAGTGAGTAGTCTTTGATTTTGTATCCGTGTAAACCTCACTGATCTAAACATGTTCCAACCAAAGCCCAGTCTGTTGGACTTGGTTTGACTCTGTTGGATTTTTGTCAGAGTCTCTCAGCATCACACTTTGCAGTTGTGGGAGTTTGTTGAATTCTCAGAACATGCAGAGGACAGTGGTAAATGACAATGGCACTAGTCAACTATGAAAACACACCTTGGGTTTTGTACAAATACAGCGTGGTTTGAGGGGAAGTAGTGGGAATTATTGGTCCGTCGGTGTAGGTCAGCTTGACTACCTCCCGACGTTGCGTGGGGAGGTAAAAGAAAATTTACGGCAGCAGAATATCCCAAAACCCCCATTGGGATGAAATCACATTTGAGCTCATGAATATGGACGATTGAATCAGCATGAAATCCAAAAAAGGCACCAAAAGACCTTTTCACCTAGCAAAGCATATATTGAAAATTCAATTGAACCTCAAAGGTGCATGCTCAAGCGATGCAGTGAAATAATTGCATCCTGTGGAGTCATTAATTTTGTTTCGCTCACTCTGTGTTTATTTCCAATAGATTTGTTTCTGCTATGGTGTCATTTTGTCCCAGTGTTGTTGTGTGCTCATTGTTCTCATTTTGTCATTCAAACTGGCTGTAAAAAGTATCAACAAGACTCCCTCCCCTCACTGTTATGAGTAAACGGAATTTTTTCCCTCACGATGTTGTGAAAACCGATTCCAAGGTAAGTCTTTAGTGTTAGATCAGCAAGATTGATATTTGTCACTGTGGAGCAGCAGGGATAGGCTCGGGATAGACCGTGTGCTGGTAATGGTGCGTGGAAACGTGCTCAGGTCAACATGGTACAACTTTACTGCCGCAGTGCCAGTCTGAAAATAGAAATTCACGGACCTCCCAGACTCCAGCTGCGCCCACGTGTGTGTCAAATGCCGTCACGACAGTCTACCAAATATTGTTTTATTCCCGGCTCTCGTAATCCCTGGTGGGACAGTTTATCTGTGAGTCGTCAAGAGGAAAGCTGGGAATGGTTTCTTTCTTGGAGTTCGGATTACCCCTTTTCCAAGAGAAGTGGCTTTTCATACATGGAGAGAGTGCCAGACTGTTCCACACGACTGTTGGCATGCATGTGCCTGTATGTGTTCAAGTTCCACTCTTAGTAAGCAGAAGTAATCAGTCAACAGAAATAAGTTACACTCAGACCAAGCAGAAGTAATCAGTCAACAAAAAACACAAGTACTTCTTCACAGTCAGGGCTCAGACACCAGCGTGGGACAGTTCTCCCATGGAGGTTCCCCCATGAGAGGTGCTAGCCCATCATAAAATGTCAACAGCATTGCACAAACAGCCCACACAATCGGGATAGTGGTTCTCTTGGGGGACAGGAAGGGCCCTAATGTGTTAGCACTTGCTGGGGCCGAAGCTCCCTCTCTGGCATCAAAGTTCTCCCATGGGATCCTGTCCGAAAATAATGTTCTGATCAGCTCAGTCTGGTTCCCGGACAGCCCAGGAGTTTCCCTCCAAGCACCGAACAAGGGTCGTCTGGTGAGCTTGGGTCGAATCCAAGACCTTTCAGGGAATTGGGGGCCCAGTGGGGCGCCAGTTGTTTTTGTCTGGAAGGAGCTATTGTTAAGGAGAAAATTATGACTATAGAGGTTGGCTCCAGATGACTGCTTTATAGGTTGTTGGTGAATGTCACAGGAGTTGGGTTTATTGTCAAGCATCCAGTGCATGGACTTATATGTACAGTGCAATGCAATTGGAAGTTAACCTCAAAAGGAGAAAACTTTTCACACTTTTCCCCATCCAGGAAAATGGATGTTCATTCCACAAATTGCAAAAAATGTTCCCCTCAGTGGGAAACATTTTCACACTTTTTTCCCTCTGTGAAGAACAAATTTACATGTGGGAGATTTTTTCCACACCATTATGATTTTTCACCAGTGAAAAAAAACGCTCACACCTTTTTTACCTGGGTGGGAAAAATTTTTGCAGCTTTTTTCCCCACAAGTGGGAAATTCTCCTGTGGACGTGAATAGGAATTCGTTTCACAATTTTCCCGGTCATTTTCACAGGGTTAAGTTTCAGTTGCAGTTACATGTACATTGTACATGTACATCAGCTTGACGTGGATCATCATGCTTACATGTTCATGACAAGGGACTCCCCCACCCTCAAGGCATTTAGTTTCCAGAGTCTATCATTCTGGCTCAAAATTCCAAAACTGTTAAACTCTGTGGCAGGTCAAAATTTGGGGGGGGGCCAAAAAAGTTTTAAAATATTTTCTGATAGGTTTAACCTTATATGGTCTTTCTCAGGGATGAGACCACATTTTAGGTCTATTTTACACTTCTGGAAGGGATTGAAGTAAACTACAAAAGTTGCTCTTCCTTATTCCCAGCCTCACCAACCCCTTTTTTTTTTGTGTGTGCTCCTTTTGGAGATGGAAAGGTCCTCAGTGGCCCCCACTCACCCACCGATCTATGTTCATGTACACGTACACGTAACAATGGTTCAAGTTTAACTTGTGCTAATGTCCTAATTTCATTAGCTTGTTTGATTTTCAGGGATTCAGCACTGTAGTGCCCAGACACAACCACTTTGAAATGTGACTTGGTGTCCCATTTTAATGGAGTACTAACAATCAGCCCATGTCATAACGCTGGTGCGCAGTGTAGGACCTCGAGGGGGAAGAGCAGGTGCGTAAGGCAGATTTGAATGTACATGTGTACATACATGTACATGGGAAACCTGCCATGGCCAAGCACAGGATTAGTCTTCATGCCAGCCGCCACCGTTCATCTTTTTCTTGTATAAATCGCAGTCTCTATAAATTGCTCATTATCCAAAAGTATGACATCTGGAAATAAGTCAATCGATCAACTTTTTTTCAGTGGGGAGTCACTTCAATTAAAGCCTTCCTGTTCAACTCGGCAGTGTTTAAACATGTGCTTGAAAATTTCACATCGGTGAGCGAGGAATACAAACGAGTCAGGTTGGCCTAGTGGTTCTTTCCTGCTTCCCATTTCAGTGTGGCTGAGCCTTCGAGTACCTGCATATGAAGTTGGCGCATCACTTGACAGAAGTAGAAGCAGAAGACTATTAGTGAATACAACTTGTGTTTACTTTGATGTCGCTCCCTGAGCTTATTTTTACCACTGCACGTTTGCACAGACCGCCTTCCAAATCATGCGGCGTGTTTAGACTTGAGCTCAAGGTGCAATCATTTAAGCCGTAGATGAGAGTGAAGCGCGCGGCACATGGAGACTGGCGACTCCAGACATGAAATTGGCTGTCTGCATTTCCCAGGCGTGCTGCCAGGTCTCATAGGCTTGTCCTTGCATCTGGAGGGGAGCACACTTTTTATCGTGGCCAACACCAAACACTGTTCTATTTATTAGCTTCGTTTTTGTTTCTTCCTCCTTGGCTCTGGGTCAAAGTCCTAAGTTTGGGCAAACATCATTTGTGCGTGCTCAAGTGTCTGGATTGTTGTTGGATGTGTGCCAAGCCAGAGCCCTCCCCCTCCCTCCCCCACGGTGTCTAGCTGCGCATGTGTCCCGTTCGTGGAGGTACAACAATAGGGGGACTCCAGCAGGTGTCGCGTCTGTGTTTTCAGATAAAGGGCCTTTCTTTGACACACATGTATATGTTGAATGTCAGTTGCCTGTCAAGGTACGTGTAGGCTGCACGTACACGAAGCTTACCCTCTTTTACCCGATTTATGGTGACATTTGATTGGAGTGGAGTAGACAACGTGGTAGCCTGAAAAGAGTTTTTCTTTTAATTTTATGCCCAGTGACTGCACACCTGCTGGGATTTTCACTGTGAAATAATGACTCTCAAGGTTAGAACTTTCAAGCTTACAAAATTTTCAGATCTTTGGTATCAAAAGCTCTTGCAGCTTTGTTAAGAGCAGACTCCGTTTGGTTCGAAAGTACACGGTGTAAACAAGAAAATGTTTATGCGTACAGATACATGTACACACGGAACTATAATTGAATCCAAGAAAAATCAGGAAAACCTGTGTCCTTTTCAAAGAAAATAGGCGTTTGAGGAAACTCTCATGTTGTTGAGCGATCTGTCCAATTCCATCAGAATTGGTTAAATTTGTGAAACTCCACGAAGCCAGCACCTTGATTATTGTCGCTTGACTGAGGGTTTTTTTCCCCCACACTGCATTTGTGGCTCATATTAATAACGATCGAGGGGGGATCTTGTCTAGCAAGGTCGTCTGTTCCTGGGGACTTTTCTGTTCAGGCCAAGCTTGTAGGCGTGGGTGATATGGCTGGGATCGATGAATTACATGTACGGGTAGGGCTGATCCGTTGGGGCTGAAGTTGAACACACTAAAATTGGGAAGAATGTTTTGAATCATTAACCTTAACTGCCCAGTATCCATTAAACTCCAACAGCTGGTTTTGCTAGGTTTGGGCAGTTTTGGCACCATACCCAGTGACCTTCTTGTTGGATTTTGTTAGACTTGGTATCAAAGGCCCCAGGGAGATGGTGTTCGATTCTAAGAGAGTTGGGACACAGGGGTTATTGTGTGCAGTGCTCGGCTTGTTGTACCAAGCGTTGGGCTGTGCTTGATTTTGTCAGGTTTGGTACTTCTTCCGTGCAAGTCATCCTACCGTGTACTGCTTGGACCCAACAGGCTCATTCTGTTGGAGTTTATCAGGTTTGGTACATTGACTTGTATCCATACATGTACAAAGACATGTACATGTGCATGTATCTGTTGAAGGCTGGTGGGTTCAGTGCATGTATGCTCCCTAGTGCAAGAGCCTAGGGGGTAGGGGTTAAGGAAGACTCCTTGTCAGAGCAGAACTATATGTGACCTGCACTGCAAAAAAAGGGTTGGGAAGGGACACTGTGCTTTTTCACACTAACGGCTTTTTTTATGTGGACAGGGTGATTTGTTACTTCTCGGTTTATTGGCTTCTATTATATCAGTACTTTCACAATTCACACAAGAAAACTAACTGGTGCTGTGGGTATCAAGAGATTTTCTTCTTGGCTGATTTCTTTTTTCCGTTCCCTCTGTTTAAAGGACTTTGTCTCTGAAAGCAACTCTGTTAATGTGCATGATATGATTATGCAAAAATCTCCGGATTGCCAAATGCCACAGGGTTCAAACCTACACCAAATTAAAGCTTATGGTGTAACCAATTCAATTCAAAAAAACTGTCTCATAATACCCATTTTTGTGGAGCCGGTCACATATTATCAGTGGTGGGTTGTTAACTGAATGTGTACCGGTTTAGGTTCCTCAGAATCCACTGTGCATTTAAAGTGTTTTTTGTTGTTGGACAATACATTATTTCAGTCTGACAACAGAGGGCGCTAGACATTCCGGCCTCCTTTTAACAAAGTGACTGTGACCATTGATGTCAACAGAGGGGGCTGTACATGTACTTTGCATTCTTTCCACATTATTTCTATTTAAATGTACGACATAATGCACATGTACATGTATGTGTACAGTGTTTACAACATGTGCAGTGCATGTTCATCTTTGTGAGCTGCATGGATTTTTACAAACGTACACTTTGAGCCCAGTACTTCATAGTCTGTGACTTCTTTAAGCTGTATACAACCAGAACAAAGGAGTCGCTGAATTTATCTGGCACTTTGCCAGAGAAATGCACAAAGGATTGTTCCAAGGCAGTTTTTTTTTCTGTTGTACCTGTACATATACTTTTTGTCGTTTGTAAAAATTAAACAATTCAAAGTGTGAAACCAAGTTGTGAAAACATCGCCCCAAAATACATGTATGTCAGAAGTACGAATCACAAAGTGACATGAAATTCATTAGTCTGCAAATTTTAGACAACTGCAGATGCAAATATGTGTTTTACGTGCAGAGTTTGGCTTGGCTTTTTTTTTTCTCTGACTTTTTCAGTTCAACTGATCATTACCCGTCCCCAACAATCAACAACTCATCCCCCCTATCACCTGCGTAGACTCTACCCTGGTGTAGACGCAATCAACTTCCCATAACAGTCGGCCTTGCTCGGGAATTAGTCATAATTTAGGACTGAGCTGGCAACATTGATTTTTTTCCCTCCTCAAACGATCCTGATAGGCTGTCATTGTCGGGACTTGGCCCTTTTAATTTGACGCCTTCAATGTTTGAGCCATAAGATGAACATAATAAACCTATATGCGTGTATGGGTAGGCATTCACCACGTTCAGGGGACAAGTTCTTTTGTTGGGGAAATTGGAACCGAGCTGTGGGGACATTCCTGAGTCCCCACAACATTTTCGGTCCCCAGAAAATGGGTGAAATGTCCAGTGTGTGCCCCCACAACTACGGTGCGGGAGGAGTAGTGCGTATACCGTACACCTGTGTTTTTGCATAGGAAGCACATCGGTTCTCCAAGTACATGTATGTTGAATCTGAAGTTTCCAGTTTTGCTCACAAACACAGCCCGTAGCTCTCGGTGTTTACAAACAGATGTACATGTTAATAATTTTGTTTCACTTGATCAGAGTTTAGGGGTAATTTGGTCTCATTTTTGTTTCTGATGATATTAATTACGGGTAAAATTACCCTGAAGTCGATGGAATGTGAGTCGCTGGGCCAGCCCCACTTTGCTAGAGTCTGAGTAGTTTGTTGTTCCGCTGATGTTTTTGGGATGGAAAGTGTGTACCAATCAATCAGAATTCCAAGCTTAAAGTGCTTCTGAATGCTCTGGATTTTGCGCCTACAGGCACACACAAGGGGCTGTCTTGTCTTTTTTGTCTTGATAAAATCAATTTTATCATCAAAAACTCCATGCACCAGGCTACCTGTAAATCCAGTCTGATACAGCTACCAATCAACACTCCACGGAGTCGTTGTGCAGAGTCCCCTGTGCTTGTTGCCAGTAGAAGTCTGAAATCCTAGCTTAGGGAGAATAAAAAAAGATGGAAAATTAGAAAAAAATCCAGTCCTGACCAAAAAAAAAAAGCAGACTGGTGCCGAGCTCTCAGATTCCACACTCAAGCCGTGTCCTGGAGGTGGAATCCTTACACTATTGTGAGGGCTGCCGCGTCGCAGTATAGGATTTCGAGTGTTTTGTTTCGTCGTTTGTCGGGAGATTGGCTTTGATGAAGGAAGGAAAGACAGCGCTGGCCCAGGAAGCTGTAGGTGGTGGGGGGGGTTGGAGAATCGTGGCTTCGACTTTGTCTAGACAAGAGATTGCTTGTGCAGGTGTCTATGCCAAGTGAAAATTTGAAGCTAGTATTGCACGTAAGTTTTGTGGAACAACCAACCACCTTTGAAATAAAATTGATACAAAAAGTGAGAACTCGTTAGCATTATGACATTGAATCAAACTCGTGTGTACATGTACATCTTGTGTCCAGAATTGCATACATGTCCAAACTGCATAATTCTACATTTCTACCCGTGACGAGAAAGCCTTCCTGAGTCCATGTCTGCAACTGTTTAGCTGGGTGTGTATTACTCTTACTTGTTACTGACATGGTTTTGAATGCCGTTGTTGAAGACAAAATGCACTTGTACTACCCTGGGAATATCAGTAAGACTTGAGGAAATTTCCGGAGCGAGCGGGAAAAGAAGGAACTTAATTCCAACCCGTTTGCAAGTGCAGAGCAACGTTGGTATTATATGATCAGATCTTTTACCCCAAAACAAGACTGGATCCAAAGAATACTGCCGCGAGATATTTTGCTGGTTCCGATTATTAAGCCGGGGCTTTCTCCCTGTGCAGGGCATTAAGGAATGGGGGAGAAACTCTTTGTACAGGGCATCATAATCCTTGTACTGTAGCCTGGGGCTGCAATGTAAGTCCATTCTCATTCCATAAATCCTCTTAGCTTGAAAAGGAAAAAAATTGCTTGGGAGTACGGATAGTTAGAAAAAACCAGTGTTTCATTTCCTTTTTTTTTTTTTTCTTTTTTTATGAGTAGTTTAGTTTTCGTGATTGTAGTGAGAAGCCTAGTGAGCCTGTCTGGTGCCTTTAAGCAATGATTTCTGCCGATGCTTTTTTTTTTGTTTGGTAAAATATCTCCACAGAGTTTGTTCGGAGTTTTATGTACCCCCGTCAGTAACAAAACAATTTTGATTCTGTCAGTGAATTCAAAAAGTCAGTGAAGAGTTTCAAGATTTGGAAGGAGATTGTCGGAGCGCTGATTATGAAAAAGTCCAGGCAGTTCACTGTCGTACTTTAAGGGCTGACAAGTAGCAGCGGCAGTGATTTTGCAAGTTGGGGAGGGGGACCCAAACAGGGGCGGATCCTGATGTTTTAGTGGTAGTCATTTGATTTCTTACTGTCAATGATTTGTTAGAGAGTGAAGCAAAAAAAACTTTTTTTTCAGAGGTGGTTGGCAACATCCCGGTTCCCTCTCAAGTGCTGACAAGTGCAATGTATTTCCTGCTTTATGGTGAACCAGGGTGGATTGTAACCTGCACCCTAGAGGTTGAAGGTGGAAAGCAAGGGAACAAGCACTGTACAGATCTGATTGGCAGGATTCCCGTCATGAAAAAGTCATGGAAATTTGTTTTAGTTTTCCAGGCCTGGAAAAGTCATGGCATTTTGTAAAAATGACTGAAGTCATGGAAAAATCATGGAATTTTTCAAACAGTGTGTGATTTCTGTTACCAGATATAAGTGCATAAAATGTGTGATTTTATTTGCAACTATAAAAGTCCGGATCATCCGAGAAATTGCATTATTGGGTCACGGATTTTCATAATTTGGTCACGGAAAAGTCATGAAATTTATTTGTCCTTTAGGTGCAGGAACCCTGGATTGGGCATCTGGTATAGAGGATGTCGAAATGGGAGGTGACAGGTGAAAGGTGATGACATCGTCATCAAAGACAAACCGTAACTGACTTCAAATGACTCTGTTGCAGAAGTTACCATCTGCAATACCCAGTCCCCCATGAGCAGAATTTGGCAATTTGAATGCAAATCACGCGCCCTGATCTCCATCGCTGCTGGTTTCCTCGCGAGAGTCTTGAGATGGCATCACCTGTGTCTCCCATCAACCCTTTGGCTTGTTCTCTCGCGTGCATCCCTTCCTCTATCAAATATTCACGAGTGATCCAAGACGGCCAGGTACCGTCCTCGCGATGTCACCATAGATGGATGAGGTTGCACGCCTCGTGCTATCCCCTGGTGAATTCCCCCACCAAATGAGATTTTTTTTTTCATGCTAGTACTTTCCCCCTTGTGAGACAGTCCCAGTCTTATGCTAAATAACTTGGGCTTTTGAATTTTACACGAAGTCACTGGACGAGTTGCACAATAGTTTCAAGTTATTGGACATTCACTGTGAATACTGCAGTAGTTGAAAATGTACTTGCGACAAAATGGCGGCGCTACTCTCCTGAAATTTGCGTTTCACAAATAAGAAGGAATACTTGAAGGGTTACAGAAAAAGAAAACATTTAGTTTGCGTGAAGTATTTCAAAATAACACTAAATATGTAACCATTTCAAAAACATCATAAATTTAATGTTTACCCCATTAATTCTGACCCCAAAATGAATGAAAAGATCCTGCATTTTTCCTGCCCACAGAAAATGCCCTTCTGGCCAATCACGCTCCCAGGCTGATTGGATGACGTCATCGCCAGAACGATGCATGTACAGTGTACATGTACATAGCGCACAGTACATGCAGTACCGCACGCTTACAAAGACCATGTTGTGTTTGATGTAGCTTGGCCAACAGGGCAAACACTGTCTCAGTTCAAGAAATACACGGTAGGACTGTGTCTTTTAATTTTCTACCTTGAACTGAGAAAGTGTTTGCCTAACTGAATTTTTGAAGTGTTTGAACTAACTATGTCACAAAATAGAACTACAATCCTGGACAAAGCTGTTGGGACACGTGTCAATAGCCGTACCCTATTGCAGGTCTCCCACTCTCCCGGTCAGTGTTGTCATCTCAAGCTGGAGCGCAGACCGTGCAGTGAGACCCAGCATTGAGAGGGGTCCGGGAGGGGGGGTCCAGTTTTGGCCAGGGTTGTAGCTTTCTGTGCTTGTTTCCATGGACCTCATTTCACTCGTATATATCCTTAAAAATACGCTTGTCACACATTCAAATGCGCATGGTGTACAGTGCTTCATTCTAACCAAAATTGAATTGTCCCCCGAACAGTGATATTGACAAGTGGGAAGAGTTACCAACGTAGGGCTGGATAGCTGGGTTGGTAGAGCATAGGTACAGTGTTCCAGAGGTTGCAGGTTTGAATCCCGTTCCAGTCAATTTCTTTGTTGTCTTTATGATCAAAATTGAATGGTTTTAAAGTGTTGTACATGTAGCAAATTGTCGACATTGCATGCACGTTGTCCACTTAGCCCTTGTGAAATGTTGTATTTTATGAATTAACATATACGTTTATCCTATTCATTATTCATATAGTGCCAGTACTTTCACGTGGGGCATATGTACCGTACAGACATGTTTATGTTGGGTTCCACAAAAGCGATGAGTGAGCCACGCATCATTTCTCCCGGCCGTCTGGTCGACTATCTGGACATTGATAACGCTGTCGAGCGTCAAATTGGCTATGCTTCGCCGAGGCAAATTTCCTGCCTGATGGCAAAATAGTGTGTGTGCGCGTGACGGAGCAGTTGTTTACCTTGGTGATTGCTCCTCTTTGTAGAAATCAAAGAGCCTTGCCTCTTTTTGGGGGGCGGGGCTGAGATTGAATCAAATAGTAATTGTACTTTGGAAAATTGTAGCAACTGTTTACGTATCGGTCTTTCATATGGAGCTTTTACCCTAAGGGGCTGCTTCCATTTTTTTCCTAGAGTTGTTTCGTCTGTTGCACACTTGCAGTTCCATGTAATTTTCTTCAGATTAGTTAAGTTTGAAAGTTGAATAAGAAAAAAATGCATTCAACATTCAATCAGTGTTCAAAAACACGTACATGTGTAATCATAAATGTGCACTATTGTGGTCTTTAACCCTCCTTTGGTTTTACAGCACAAATGTGCAC